>JAHZTW010000003.1:20960993-21060387 GCA_020283515.1 Alliaria petiolata | reverse complement strand
TACTATTATCCGATCCATTATCTTTATTACTCAGATTTTATCATATTTGAAATCAAATTTGAACATAGATAAGATTATAAGAATAAATTGGCTTAATACTTATTAATATGTAATTACCAATTATTATTAAAAATCAGTCAACTAAAAAAAAAAACATTCGGCCACTCAGCCACTTAAATTAAGCCGATGTAAATGGTGAATGCTTATTATTTTCAACTTAATTTTCTCTTAATTCAGCTGTGGAATTGCTACCATTTGGACCCTATATATATTGAATTTTTCACATGTATTATATATACTATACATGGTTAATTAGTTCAAACGAGTAGAGAATAATACTGTTTTCGTTCTAGTGATATATCTCAATTTGAATATACAAACGTTTGGATGCAGAAGATGGTGATTTATATTGTGAGATTAAATGAATTATGATATATAATACAAACACAGATACATTTTAAGCATATATGTGTATGAGTGGGAATGCCATTTAGTGGCTTTATATGCAACTTGACCGAATTATCAATTATGTGAATTATATCAAATATATATTGCGTCTTGGCCTGTTCACATCCGTGACATGATCCCTTAAACTTATATCTTCTTGGCATATAATACAACATATATATAAACATATGACCCGTGTGTATAGATAATTCTCTCGTAACAATTTCTCACCATTTTCAACTCATCTAAACCATGACGTCACTCTCAAATACCATTTTGATCTTAACTCTCATCTTCTTCATCTTCTTCTTCTCTGGCTTTTCACTTGCGAAACAGAGCTTTGAACCAGAGATTGAAGCTTTACGATCCTTCAAGAATGGCATTTCCGACGACCCTTTGGAGATATTGTCGGATTGGACCACCACCGGTTCGGTACGACACTGCAATTGGACCGGAATCACCTGCGATCGTACCGGTCACGTTGTCTCGATTTCCTTGCTGGAGAAGCAACTTGGAGGTGTTCTGTCTCCAGCCATAGCAAATCTCACCTATCTCCAGGTTCTTGATCTCACTTCCAATAACTTTTCCGGCGAGATACCGGCTCAAATCGGGAAACTAGCCGAGCTTAACCAGCTCATTCTTTACTCGAATTATTTCTCTGGTTCGATTCCTTCTGAGATTTGGGAGCTTAAGAATATTGTGTATCTTGATTTGAGAGAGAATTTGTTGAGCGGTGATTTTCCTGAAGCAATCTGCAAAACTAGATCTTTGGTATTATTAGGAGTTGGGAACAACAACTTAACCGGGAAAATACCAAATTGCTTAGGAGATTTGGTTCATCTAGAGGCGTTTGCAGCAGACGGTAACCGGTTTAGTGGTTCGATTCCGGTATCAATTGGTACTTTGGTTAATCTGACGGGTTTAGACCTGAGTGGTAACCAGTTAACTGGTAAAATACCGAGAGAGATAGGAAATCTCTCGAACTTACAGGTTCTCGGTTTACTTGGTAATTTGTTGGAAGGAGAAATACCAGCTGAGATCGGAAACTGCACGAGCTTGATCCAGCTTGAGCTGTATGGTAACCAGTTAACCGGGAGAATACCAGCTGAGATCGGAAACTGCACGAGCTTGATCCAGCTTGAGCTGTATGGTAACCAGTTAACCGGGAGAATACCAGCTGAATTAGGGAATTTGGTTCAGCTGGAGTCACTCCGGTTATTCAAGAACAAACTGAATTCTTCAATTCCGTCCTCGTTGTTTCGGCTAACACGGTTAACCAATTTGGGACTGTCAGAAAACGAGTTGGTCGGACCAATTCCGGAAGAGATTGGTTTGCTTACATCACTTCAAGTCCTTACGCTTCATTCCAACAACTTGACAGGAGAGTTTCCACAGTCCATCACAAACCTGAGGAACTTGACAGCGATAACGATGGGGTTCAATTATATCTCCGGTGAGCTCCCGGCGGATCTAGGGCTTCTTACAAACCTTCGGAACCTTTCCGCGCACGACAATCTTCTTACCGGGCCAATACCTTCTAGCATAAGTAACTGCACCGCTCTTAAAGTCCTGGACCTGTCTCACAACCAGATGAGTGGCAAGATTCCGAGTGGGTTAGGACGGTTGAATCTAACCGCGATTTCTCTTGGACCCAATCGGTTTACCGGCGAAATTCCAGATGATATCTTCAACTGTTCAAATGTGCAAACTCTTAACTTGGCAGAGAACAACTTAACAGGAACACTCAAGCCATTGATTGGGAAGCTTCAGAAACTCAGGCTCTTGCAAGTTTCGTTCAACTCTCTCACAGGGAAGATTCCTGGAGAGATTGGGAATCTAAAAGAGCTGAGTCTCTTGTACCTTCAAGCTAATCGTTTCACAGGGAGAATCCCGAAGGAAATATCGAATCTCACACTCCTCCAGGGGCTTGCGCTGCATTGGAATGATCTCGAAGGTCCAATTCCTGAAGAAATGTTTGATATGAAGCAGCTCTCAGTGCTTGAGCTATCCAACAACAAGTTCTCAGGTCCAATACCTGTCTTGTTCTCCAAGCTCGAATCGCTTACCTACTTGGGTCTTCGTGGGAACAAGTTCAACGGGTCTATCCCTGCAAGCCTTAAGTCGCTTTCGCATCTCAACACATTCGATATCTCCGACAATCTTCTCACCGGAACCATCCCCGAGGAGCTGATATCTTCGATGAGGAACTTGCAGCTTAACCTCAACTTCTCAAACAATTTCTTGACAGGAGCCATCCCCAATGAGCTTGGAAAGCTAGAAATGGTTCAAGAAATCGACTTTTCGAACAATCTCTTGTCCGGGTCTATTCCAAGATCTTTACAGGCCTGCAAAAACGTGATCTTGCTGGATTTCTCGAGGAACAATCTCTCGGGTCAGATCCCAGGTGAAGTCTTCCAGCAAGGAGGCATGGATATGATCAGAAGCTTGAACTTTTCAAGGAACAGTCTCTCCGGTGGAATCCCCGAAAGCTTCGGGAACATGACGCATCTAGTCTCTCTGGATCTCTCTAGTAACAATCTCACAGGTGAAATCCCAGAGGGCCTCGCCAATCTTTCGACTCTGAAACATCTCAAGCTTGGTTCAAACCACCTCAAAGGCCATGTTCCAGAATCCGGTGTGTTCAAGGACATCAACGCATCTGATCTGATGGGAAACACAGATCTCTGTGGCAGCAAGAAGCCTCTCAAGCCATGTATGATCAAGAAGAGGTCAAGTCGCTTCTCCAAGAGAACTGCAATCATCGTGATTGTTCTTGTATCAGCAGCTGTTCTTCTTATCGCACTCCTCCTTGTCCTGATTCTCACCTGTCGCAAGAAAAAGGAAAAAAAGATTGAAAACTCATCCGAGTCTTCATTACATGATTTGGATTCTGCTCTGAAGCTGAAGAGGTTCGATCCAAAAGAGCTGGAGCTAGCGACAGATTCTTTCAACAGTGCCAACATCATCGGTTCAAGCAGCTTAAGCACAGTGTACAAAGGCCATCTAGAAGATGGTACATCGATTGCAGTGAAAGTATTGAACCTGAAGCAATTCTCTGCAGAGTCAGATAAATGGTTCTACACAGAAGCTAAAACGCTGAGCCAGTTAAAGCATCGGAACCTGGTGAAGATCTTAGGGTTCGCTTGGGAAAGCGGCAAAATGAAGGCGCTGGTGCTTCCTTACATGGAGAACGGAAGCTTGGAGGACACGATTCACGGCTCTGGTTCACCGATCGGAGCGTTATCGGAGAGAATCGATCTCTGTGTTGATATCGCGAGCGGAATCGATTATCTTCATTCTGGGTATGGATTCCCAATCGTTCACTGCGATCTGAAGCCGGCGAATATACTCCTCGACGGCGACCGTGTTGCTCACGTCAGCGATTTCGGGACTGCTCGGATTCTAGGGTTACGTGAAGATGGAAGCACCACAGCTTCTACTTCAGCTTTCGAAGGCACAATTGGATATTTAGCTCCAGGTAAAATAAAATAAAAACTCAAAAACCCTAATTAATTTCGCCATTGATTGACCTGAAAGTAACACACTCTGTTTTCTGTGAGCAGAGTTTGCTTATATGAGGAAAGTGACAACGAAAGCGGATGTGTTCAGCTTCGGGATCGTAATGATGGAGCTAATGACGAAACAGAGACCGACTTCGCTGAGCGACGAAGAATCACAAGGTATGACTCTGCGTCAATTGGTGGAGAAATCGGTTGGAGATGGAACAGAAGGGATCATTAGGGTTCTTGATTCAGAACTCGGGAATAGTATCGTTTCTCGGAAGCAGGAAGAAACTATTGAAGATCTGTTGAAGCTTTGTTTGTTCTGTACAAGCTCTAGACCTGAAGATCGACCCGATATGAATGAGATTCTCACACATCTGATGAAACTCAGAGGAAAGACGTTTTCAGTTACAGATTGTAATGGTGATCGAGAAGTTTAGCACCAAGCTAAGAATAGTTGAAACAATTGGGATTCCCTTTTTTTTCTAAATTTTGTCATACTCTGTTTACGAAAATCGAATGTAAAAAAACGTTTCTAATTTTACTATTTTATGTACTCTGTTTTAGCTAAAATCAAGAAATATGGAGTGAATCTATTTTTTTTTTTTTTTTTTTTTTGCTGAAAGAGTGAATCTAATTTCAGTGTTACCGTTCGTCTTTTGTGTTGCCTCGTGGTTATCATAGTTTTGTTCTTGGAATATGAGATTGGTTTCTTGTTTGATTCATATTGCACTGTTTTGTATATCTTGTACTCTTGTTCTTTCTTGAATGAAAGAAACACGTGCTCTATGGCAAAGACAAAATACAAACAATAGCAGAAAAACCAAATTCTTATTATCTTAACAAATACCCAAAAAAAAAAAAAAACAAATTCTTATTGCAGGAATTTTGTTAAAACAGATCACTAAGTCGCATATTATTTCGAATCACATCCATCTTCTTTGTCTGGTGATGAAACAGGTAGATCATAAACTCCTTCAAGGTTCTTCAACTTCTTGTCATCGAGGTAATGCTGATAAACAAATGAAACGAAGCCCCAGATAGCTAAAACGATGGAGATGGCTTTAATCCCATCCATTTTATCATGAAACACTATCACCGCGAGCACCGGAACGATAGGTAGTCCCACGGCGGTTATAGCATTGGAGAACAAAGAAGACGACTCAGAGATCAATCCAACAATACCAACTGTGTAGACTTGCCAGGCAATAGCTATGAAAACAAGAGTCATTACATATGAAACCTCACCGAGTTTGTAGCTTTTCATCTCACCGGTTAAAGTTCTCCACTCCCCGGTTGCGAAAAACCCAACCAGAAGCGCACATGTAGCAACCAGAGACTGATAGATAACCATGTCAGTGAAAACTGATAACGTTTTCTTCTTTAGGAATTTGCGGAGTATGAGCTGCACCAGAGATAGCATCAGTCCGGTTCCAGCAGCAGCAGCGACGGTACATATGAAGCCTATTGTGTATTTGCCTTTAGAGACTGTTTTGGTTTGTGATTCGTTGTTGAAGACAAGGAGAGCAGAGGAAGCGATGAGGAGAAACAGAGAATTCACTATGAAAGGAGTGAGCTTTTGAGAGTTGAGGATGTATGAGAAGAGAGCTGTGAAAACCAATTGTGAAGCCCAAATGAGTGAGTAAGTGGAAACCGGTAAGTAGAGCAAACCGAATGAGGACAAGAAACGGTTAGCTGATAGTAATAGTCCAATGGTAGTGAATGAAATCAATTTCCTGAAACTTGTGTTTGTTGTTGTTGTTGTTGGTTTTTCAGGTTGTTGTCTGATGGTTGAAAAGAAGCGAAACAGAACAAGAGCGGGGAAGCCAATGATTGTAACTAGAGAACCCATCCACTTGCTTTTGCCACCATTTTTGTAGTATAGTTTACTGAGAACTGTAGCTGTTGCTTGGCAAGAGAGAACAAGGAATGAATAAACAAAGATACGAAGCCATCTCTTACGATTCTCCGATATAGGCACTGGTGATGATTCACCAACCATGGTTATGGTCTTTTGGGTTTTGCTTTGCTTCTAATTAGAAAATCAAAGAGAACACCTTCATAAATAGATTTTACATGTGTTCAGTAACATTAATGACTTGTAGTTATTAAGACATTTACATGGTGGATCTTACCCACTGGCACATATTCGTAGTGGAAGATGTGGTAAATAGTGTAGGGACACTGTTGTGAAATACTGATAGTAAGAGATCACAATTAGCTGGTATTTTGGTTTTAATTTATTTATATTTCCTTCTAAATTGCATGATTCAAAACTCTCTTGTCTGTGTTTTTTCCTGAAATGAATTCTTAAGAGTAATCAAAGCAAAGAGGATTTCTCAACAACTCTCATTTAATTTCCTCTAGCATTTTTAATTATGTTGCAATAATGTCATTTGTCTATCTCTCTTTAATAGGCGCGTGTAGTTGTTAAACTTATAGATTAGCTTTGATTCAATTGAGAAATAAGCTTGTTGTGGACAAGACTATCATTAGGAACCGTCGGTTCTAGGATCTTTGTCTAAGTTTTAGATGTGAATGTTATATTCTTGTACATATCAGGTTGAGTAAGCTCCAAGCTACTTCTGTATGAACACTCTGTTTCTGGATTATGAGATCATCTACATAGTCATGGGTAAGCATATGAAACAGAACTCCTAAACCATGACATCGCGGAAGAACATACCAAGGCAAAGACATGGAAAAAAAACTGGAAGTACAAAGAGTAATTAACACATTTGAAAAGAGTGAAGAGACTTCAAGATCGACTTGTATAACAAAGACATCATCACTCTTCTCATTATCATCTTGCTTGTATTGCAAATTTCTGTTTATCTTGTATAACAAAGACAGAATACAAACAATATAGCACACAGCTAAGCTCATTAGGTTACGAAGGCATTTTATGTATTTCTACTGCAGATTATTGCGAAATCATATCCATTTCTATACTTTTCTTGCTACGGACGGCTTGTTGTTTTGTGTGTCTATCTTCTTTGTCCGGTGATGAAACAGGTAGATCAGGAACTGCCTCAAGGTTCTTGAACTTCTTGTCATCGAGATAATGCTGATAAGCAAATGAAATGAAGCCCCAGATAGCTAAAATGATGGAGATCACTTTCGTACCCTCCATTTTATCATGAAACACTATCACTGCTAGTATAGGAACAATAGGCAATCCCACGGCGGTTATAGCATTGGAGAACACAGAAGATGACTCAAAGATCAATCCCACAATACCAATTGTGTAGACTTGCCAGGTAATAGCTGTGAAGACCAGGGTCATAACATATGAAACCCTCCCAAGTTTGTAGCTTTTCATCTCGCCGGTTAAAGTTTCCCACTCACCGCTAGCGAAAAGTCCAACCAGAAGCGCACACGTTGCAACCAGAGACTGATAGAAAACCATTTCCGTGACTACTGAAAACGTGTTCATCTTCAGAACTTTCCGGAGTATGAGCTGCACCAGAGATAGCAACAGTCCAGAGCCAGCAGAAGAAGCGACCGTACATAGGAAGCCTACTGCATATTTGCCTCTAGAGACTCTTGTGGTTTGTGATTCATTGTTGAACACAAGTAGAACAGAAGAAATGATGAGGAGAAACAGAGAATTCACTATGAAAGGAGTGAACTTTTGAGAGTTGAGGATGTATGAGAAGAAAGCGGTGAAAACCAATTGCGAAGCCCATATGAGAGAGTAAGTGGAAACCGGTAAGTAGAGCAACCCGAATGAGGAAAGGTAACAGACAGCCGATACTAATAGTCCAATGCCGATGTAGACTGGTCCAATGGTTGTGAAGGAAGACGAATTTCTGCGACTTGTGTTACTTGTTGTTTTTGTTGTGGTTGAAAAGAAGCGAAACAGAACAAGAAAAGGGAAGCCGATAAGTTGAACTAAAGATCCCATCCACTTGCTCTTTCCACCGTTTTGATAGTATAATCTACCGAGAATTGTAGCTGTTGCTTGGCTGGAGAGAACAAGGAATGAATAAACGAAGATACGGAGCCATCTCTTACGATTCTTGGATATAGGTACTGNACCTAACAATTCATTGATCACCTTTGAAAAACTCTAAACCTAACAAGCAAACTACTCAGACATGGTGAATGAAGCAAACATCATGAATAAAGAAGAATGCATAAAAGAAATCAATAGATAAATAAGGGAGTTCCAAATTTGCTGTAAAGGAGACAAATTCTTCTCTTCAAAAACCTAAACTTCTATGATTCTTAAAATATGAGATAATGCCTAAACAATGGCTGAAAAACTATATTTATAGGCCTAAAACACGAATTGGGCACTCTTGCAAATAAGGAAATCTTTTTGGGCAATTTCCTTTTCTTCAAAGCTTGTAAAGTCGCGTCCAGTTTCTGGAAATAATTGGTGTCGATCGACACCATGAACAGTGTCGATCGACACTGTTCATCCGGCTCCACTTCGACTTCATCTTTTCAGCAGCTTGTTCCACAATGCTCCAAAAAGCTCCAAAATCTCCAATTATGCTCAAAACGTAATTCAACATGTAAAAGACTCAGAAAGGACTCTAAAATAGTATCAAGACTCTATAAAAACACTTATATCATGGTCTAAAAACGGGTAAAAACCATGATATATCATTTATGCCTAAACAATGGCTGAAAAACTCTATTTATAGGCCTAAGTTCGCATCTTCAATTCATTGGAAGATTAGGAAAAGTCTTGGAGATTTTCTTTTCTTCAAAAACTGGAAACTTCACGTTTCTGGAAATTGGACACATTGCATGTAAATCCACTCTCTTAACTTCATCACTTCGGCAGCTTCTCCAAAATGCTCCAAAAGGTTCCATATTCTTCCATTTAGCTCCAAACGTAGTCCAACCTGCAAAGACTCTAATAGGACTCTAAAAATACCAAAAGACTCTATAAAAAGACTTATATCATGGTCCAAAAACGGGTAAAACCATGATATATCAACTCCCCCAGACTTAGCTTTTGCTTACCCTCAAGCAAAACGGAAACTTATAATGAAGTTGAAGTTTGAAAACAGAAACTTTCAAGTATCTCTTCAGAACGCCACATTGATTAACACTTCTTGAATCCACATGCTATAGAGCCAACCTTAGGAAAGTTCAGTGTACTTACCACAAGCTTAGCAATCTCCCAGTTTGAATCCAGATCCTTTCCTTAGATAAATTTCGAACTCAAACAGTGGTATTGCCACAGAACTTTACAGATTCTTTGCCCTTCCTTAGTGCCTGGACGAGATATTCTTCATACAGCTCTCCTATTTTCTCTTCCCTTAGTCAACTGCTGCCCATTTTCAGGGTGTTCTAAGATCTTTTCATTGACTCTTCTTTTGGCTATTTTCGAGTCTATATAGAGTCTTTACAGGTTCAGGTACAATTGGAGATAAATTGGAGATTTGGATACATTTTGGAGCTTAGTGGAATGAATTCGATTGAAGAAACACGATGAGTGTCGATCGACACCGTGATTTCTAATTTACAGAAGCAAGAAAGTTCCAGTTTTTGAAGAAAAGAAAATCTCCAAGACTTTTTCTAATCTTCCAAGGAATTGAAGATGCGAACCTAGGCCTACAAATATAGTTGTCAAAGCCATTGTTTTGGCACAATCTCATACTTTAAGAATCATAGAAGTTTAGGGTTTTTGGAGAGAAAAATCAGACTCCTTTAGAGCTGATTTGGAACTCCTTTATTTTCTTCTATTGATTTCTTTTATGCTTTCTATTCAAATAATTATTTCTGTTTCATTGATCATGTATGAGTAGTTTGCTTGTTAGGTTTATGGTTTTTCAAAGGTGATTGATGAATTGTTAGGTCGAATTAAATTGTTAGGATAAAATCATTAGAGTTCTTCATCTGGATTTGTGATTAATGTTTATTCTAGCTTCGCGACCTAGAATCTGATCTTAGGTTAATTAATAGATGCGAGAGTATTATTGATTGCCTGAACTAATGTTAGATGAGCAAAATACCTATTCGCAAAGAGATTTGGTTTAGGGTTTTGTGAACAATTGAACCAATTATTAATGCTTGTCTGAATCGATAGAATTTGCAAAAAGATTTGGAATTATAGGGTTTAGACATAGATAATCTTCGCAGCGAGAGTTGGTTGATTTTACATTAGTGTTTCAAGTTCAAGAACGATTCTTCATAATTCTTAACATTCTGTCTAGATCTACAATTAGGATTCACCTGAGAATTTCCCTGAACCTAGCGTTTCGTCTCCTGAACTTACACCGCTTTTAATTATTCGCTGTCTTTTACTTTTAATTAATTCTTCTTAACTTAATTCAAAATTAGAAGTTCGTTGTGTGACTATCCCTTCCCTGTGGATTCAATCCCTAAATACTACAGTGATCTCTTAATTTGAGAAGTAGCTCTAGGGTAAATTTGAGAGCATATCACATACCTAGTTCTTATAAGGGGATCTGAACTCGCCCTGTTAGACTGATTCCACTTGCAGCTTTCTACTTAGTAAGACCTGCAAATCAACTCTTATAGCAATGGTTCTTTCAAGTGTCAACTTCCTGTGGTTAGTTCGTAGAAAAACTGAAAGTTCTAACTTATTTTGACTCAATAAAACAAAATTTTTGACTCTCAAAACAAAACACAATGTTAGTAATCACCTCCCTCAGACTTAAACAACACTTTCCCCAGTGTTATCAAGCCCAAAATTGGCTAAAAGAAAGATTAGAAACAACTTAAAAGACCAGTTAGAAGACTTACCTTCGTCTGCGCGTGGTGTCGATCAACACTATAGTGGTGTCAATCGACACTGGTCTGTGTCGAGTCAAATGTCGCTTTTTTCGACTGACTGAAACTAGGACTTAGTAAAACAAAAAAAATAAAAAAAAAAAACGTACCTAACAGTGGGTTGCCTTTCACTCAGCGCTCTTTTTCAGTCATTAGCTTGACTGTGTCGGGGTTCAGACGTCTCGTGGATCAGAGGGTGGCATCGAATGCTTCCTAGACGAATGTCTTCTCATCCATGGTGGTGTATAGGCATTATGTCCATGAGATTGACCAAGGAAATGAGGAACAGCAGCAGGGTGGGACTTGATTTCGGGTGGGACACTTCGTTTTCCTGCAGAATCATCAAAAGAAACACCAAGCCTTCTACGAGAACCTCGTTGCTTGCATAAGTGCGGAGCAGATTTTGAACCTTTGAAGTTCTTATTGACAAGATCAGGGGGTTTGGAATTGATTCCAGGAAATGCATACATTTGCTTCCTTCGAGGTTTCTGAGCTGAAGGATGTAGAGTCGTTTGTTTGACCAAAGATAATGGACTTGCAGCATTGGAAGTGACTTCTGGTGTGATCTGTGAAGTGTGTCGATCGACACTAGTGGTGTCAGTCGACACCAACCCTGCAACTCGCATCTCTGCACTTTTTCTCCAATTCAGCTCTACAATCCTTGCTTCCATGACAAAAACGTCGTCCTCCATCAACTTAGCATTGATTAGAACATCTTCTCTGCTCATAGTCTTGAAGAGATGATCAATTTCACCCCAGTCTTCAACCTCCACATCTTTCTCAGAATTCTCAGCCAATGCCTCTTGAACAGCCAATGTTTTCATTTGCTCTTTAGAATCCAGCTCCTTTTGATACTCAGCAGTAATGTCATCTGAATGCTCTTTGTTTTTGTCTTGATCCATGAAAATCTGTACTGAAAAAGATTGACCATCGATGGTGGAAGGTCCCCTTAACTTGTCCATGTCAAAATTCATGACAACATCACCTTAATCAAGCTCTATTTTCCCTTTTCTCACATCAATGATGGCACCAGCTGAAGCCAAGAATGATCTTCCCAGAATAAGAGGGTCTGCAGGTTCTTCATCATACTTCAAAACCACAAAGTCTGTGGGAATAATGCAGCCTTCAATCTTCAAAGGAACATCTTCTAGAACACCTTCTAGAATTCTCTTTGATCGATCAGGTAGGATAAGAGAGATTCTGCTTGGCTTGAAATCAATCATTCCAAGTCTAACAGCAACAGAGTATGGTATCAAGTTGATACTTGAGCCTAGATCACAGAGAGAACGAGGAAACCTTCCTGTTGAGATTGAGCAATCTAGCACAAAGTTCCCTGGATCGGGTAACTTCTCTGGAATCCTCCTCTGAATCAAAGCACTAGCTTGTTCAGAAACTCTCACCTTCTTCTTCTTTCTTGGAACTATGTTCAAGAGAATTGCATCCATGTCTCTGGTAAGCAATGCTCCTTCCTCAGGGCTTATACCATTGACTACCATTCTCTTGACATACCTTCTTAATGCAGGTGAAAGTTGGACTGTATCAACTAAGGGTAGCTCAACCATCAACTTACTCATCATCTCCTTGCATCTAGATTCCTCTCTCTCCTGTTTTGATCTTCTGGGAGGCAGGGGATAGGGTATTTTTGGTTTATACATCTTTTCCTCTTCAAGTTTGGAAGGTTCAAGTTGATCCAGGGAGGTCATGGTAGGGTGTCGATCGACACTAGTGAGGTGTCGATCGACACTGGCTTCTTGTGTCGAGGATGCTTTTTCGATCGAGCCCGATTCCCTGAGTTCCTCTATTGGTGTCGATCGACACTCAGTGGTGTCGATCGACACCTGCTCTGCAACTTTAACATCTTCATCATCAGCATGAAACTCCACGATTTCTTCAGCATTCAGGCCCTTTTCAGCACTGGTTGAAGGCTTCTTCCATTCTGAATCGCGATGGCATTCACATGGCGTCCAATAGTCACATGAACAATATTTAGTATTACATATAGTGATGACCTCCACATACGGTTCTCTTTATCAGTTATGTCATCCACTGATGTCTTCAACATTAAACTATACATGCGACATTGGCATTTATACCTTATAAAATCCGACATTGTTCATCCACTGATGTCACCCACTATCCGCTCTCGGCAGTTGCTCGGGCAGTTCCGATATGAGCGCTCATTCCGATGTATTGATGATCTCCACATACAAAATATATTTACGGTTGTCTTTATCAATGGACGTTAGATAAACACTAAGGTCCTCAGTATTAGAAAGAGTCAACACTTCCTCAGATCCCACCAGCAGTGGAATGTAACTCAATTGCAATTTAACCTTACTTTCATCTAACACAATCTTCTATCATCGACAAAGTTATGTTCTCCACTGATGTTTTCAACATTAAACTATACATGCGACCTTGGCATTTAAAATGTATGCCGATGTTGTTGCTCATTGTATCCTGCCAAAAACAATACAAAAAACTCAATCAGTAATAGTAGTTATCCACAGTTATGACTTCTCTCTACTCAGTAATACTAGTTGCACCAAATTTTACTCAATAAATCATGATTTCCAGTAATATTAGTTTTACTAGTTATACTGCATTTATCAGTAATACTAGTTTTACCCAATTCTTCTATCGCAAGAACTCAAATTGGATCGTTTCGGGTTCTAATCTACTTACAATTCAATATGATTCAACCATTGAAATCCATTTATTACAGATTTAGAGTCATAATCGACCCAGGAACCATGGTAAAACACTCAATGTGCATACCATAAACTCTAATGCCCCAAATCAATCTCTCAATCTCCAATTCCAAAAAAATGCAGCTCAACTAGGTTCAAAACGGACATGGAGAGATGAGGAGAGATCGACGATGGTTGCTCGAGGAAGGCGGAGAAGAGTTCGGCGGAGAAACGGCGGCGATCGAGAGGTCGACGGCGGGCGGCGAAGGATGAGCTCGAGCTCGAGCCGTGAGCCGTTTGATTTTTTATTCTTTTGCAATTTGTTTTTTCCATTAAAATAGAGAAATAAGTTAAATTAAATAGCATGGTCAAATTGGTCTTTCCAAGTATAAGGGATATAGTAGATTGGTTTGGGAAATAAAAGATTTGATTTTGAGGAGAAGGGGTATTTCAGCTCATGACTCCTCTGAACCTTCGTGATCTAGTGATAAAAACGGATTTAAATACTTTCCCATCTGAAATCAAACTAGAAGCGCAATGATACTAACTTCTACCCTTAAATACTAGCTCAAAACAACCGGTGGTATGAGTACTCATCTTTTTAACATAAAAAATTAAGGATGATAAAAAAAAAAAATATATATATATAAAAGATTTTGAATCTTACATTCGGGTGTGAACCAACATCCGATTTTAAATCTTTACTTTTAAAGCTCTTTATAAGTTTATTTTGGACCAAATAAAATTATCATTAAAATCCATTATATTCATCATGTAGAGAAACCTTCTTCCTTACTCCATGAACATATATAGGGTGTGACTGGTTGTTGATCAGAGAAGAAAAGAAAAAGGAAAAAAAAATAAAATCTTCTAATAATTACTTAACTTTAACCAGTCACAAAAAAAAAAAATAAACAGAAGGAAAAAATATACTCATAATTGAGTGGAAAGCTGTAAGAAAATGTCTTCGATAGAAAACACGTTGAAAAAAAATTTATATCTTATTGGCACACAAATCGATACAAATAATAAATCAATATATTATTTATATTCTATATCTCAGGTTATAAAAAGACGGGTATCGTGGGTGTGAGAACTCACCACATCTTGTACTCACAAAATCTGTTTCTTATTTGAAAAAGTATCTGCTTCTCCCAAAAACTCAATAGGTTTTTTTTTCAAAAACTCATCATTAAGGTAATACTCATCGGTTTTTTTACAAACTCTATTTAAATATGATTATGTTTACTTTATCTAGTTATATAATGATTTATACTTTATATAATTATATCCATCAAAAATACAATTATGTTTTTTTATACACATTCTATTTAAATATAATTATGTTTATATTATTAAATTATATATTAATTTATACTTTATAGAATTATCCATCATAAATACAATTATAAATATATATAAATAGAATTTTGATTGTTTGTAGTTTTGATTTGTATAAGTTGTTATTAATATTAAGTTTTGTAATTTGAATGTATATAATTTTATTTTAATTTTTTTATAAAGTATGATATCATGTGCCTCGAGAAAACATGTATTATCTTGTAGATTCTGGATATGCTAATAGACGCGGCTATTTAGCTCCATATCGAAAAGAACATAGAGACGGCACAAGATATCATCTACAACAGTTCTTAAATGGTGAACCTCCACAAAACATTAAAGAAATGTACAACAGATGGCATGCGTCCTTACGTTCTGTTATAGAACGAACATTTGGCTTCTGAAAAAAAAAATGGCGGGTGCTAAATGAATTTCCTAGGTACGACATTGCCACTCAAAGAAGTGTTATATTCGCTACAATGGGTTTGCATAATTTTATTCGTTAACATAACATTAAAGACGACGACTTTGATAATATTGATATCGAGAATGAAGTTGTACAAACACAAAATATTGAGAATGATGAGCAGGAGAACAATGATGGTGTTGGAGTTGATGAATCATCAGAGGCAGGAGCATATATGCGGATAGTTCGTGATCAGATTGTTCAGCATATGTGGACAGACCATCGACGTAGTTCTCGCCGTCGACACTAGATAATATCATGAAATTATGTTTATTTTAACGTTTATTTGAATAATATAATCTATGAAGTTATTTGATTTCACAATAATTAAAATTTTAATTTTATTTTAATTTAATGTATTATTTAATATTAGAATTAAAATAATATATTTTATTCAATTACTCTCAATTCCTCTCAATTACTCTCATTAATACCATTCAAGTTAAAAAAAATTTCCTTTTTCATATTCTTCTCAATTCTTCTAATTATCACTTTTTCCTCTCATTTACATCCTTCTCGATTCCTCTCAATTATACTAATACACACCATTCAGACCCATAATATTACGCATTAAGAATCTTTTTTTTTGACAACAATACGCATTAAGAAACTTCCTTCAATGATAATTGTTCTTTTTTATCTTATTATGGTGGATTAAATTATCCGCGATAGTAATTATTTTCTTGCCTTCATGACGTTGAAGATTAAAAATAACTTTATATCTATGTTAATTTGATAGTTGCAATCAAGATTTATAATTTCTATATCTTTTGTGGATGTACTTAAAAATGTTGTCACCAGACTCTCCACCGCAAAATAAAATAAATCATCCATTCTTTTTCTTAGTATGACCTTTTTTGAAGATTGAAGATTCAAAGAAAATTAAATGAAATACGAAAGTGTTTTATAATCGTATTTATTTTCACTGTATCATAAATTTCTCTAAATGATATTCCATATTTGTTTTATATTAAATTAGGGAGTTCGTCTTTGGATTTTTTTTAAAAACGTTTTATTCAAATGTTGATTTGGAAACGCTGTGAAAACGCGAGTTTCCGGTTTGAAAACTTGCGTATCCATTTTAAAAACAGTTTTAGAAAAAAAAATTATATATAAAAAATAAATAGTTATAGAATATAAGAATATATTTACTATTTTAGTAACTTAAAAACCTAATTACTAATTACTGTGATATATATATGTTTTCCTAATCGATTTGCATAACCTACGAACAAAAAACGATTAGAACTTTTAAGCCATAAACAAAGTATTTTGTTTTCCAAGTTAAGATCTATTTTATTTTGATTACTGAAGTTGTAGATATAAACAAAACAATATGCCTTTTTGATTAATGTTTCTTAAATATAGAGTATATTAAATTTCACGTTTTGATTTTTTTGAATCTAATTTTAATTGCCACATCTTTATTGTGTTAATAAAATTATGGAGTCAGAGAACCTTCTTTTATTTAAAATTTACTTATTGAATTTGAGTTGTTTTAAACATTTTTTCATATGATTTAGATATTTAATATTTTATTACATATTTATGGTGTATATATATGTATACGTTTTCAAAACGTTTCCATTCTTATATTTTTCAAAAACAACATATCCACATTTCGAAACATTGCGTTTCCGCGTATCCATTTCCGTTTCTATGTAACATAGATTAAAAAATCTTAGCTTGTCTAAAAATGGGCTTATATCACACAAAACTATAAAAAAGGGAAAACCAAATAGAAAAATGTTTAATAAATCTAGGCAACATCTATGTTTATATATTTGATGTTATTCATCTTACAACGTTAAAGACATACGAACAAGGGTTCCAACACAGTTCTTTTCTACAAGAAGTATATTTCACCATTGCTTTGTATACATATACAAATTTAATGATTTTTTAATGTGTATAAAATTTTCAATTCTCTTTTCCTATAGATGTTCAAACAAATCTAATTTTTAGTAACGTTGTATAAATATTAAAAACAACATATTATAATCATGTATTTAGAAAAAGATGAATTTGAAAAAGAAAATTTTAAAAGTATTATAAATGATAAATATCAGAAGTATGTGTAAAGTTGTATAGGATTCTTTATTGTTAGAGAATAGAAAGTGTATCCCCACCACCATATGTCACATGAAAAGGCATGTTATAGTTGTTTTGGTTAGACAACAATTTTAATGGTCCTCAAAGTTTCTTCTTCTTTATTCCCTTATTGTTCTAAGCCTCTTATCTCCTCTTCTTTATCATTTTTTTTTATAAAAAGAAAAGAGATTGAATTTGCAAGATCCATTGTGATTACATTTTTTGGGGTGAGACCAAAAGAAATTAAAGCGAATAGTGATTCAGAATAGAGAAATGTGGTGTTTACATGATTTCCAAAGATTCTAAACGGATGAGTATATTTTGTTATCCCTATAGTTTAAGCAGACAGAAACAAAAATCAGTGAAATAGAGTTTTTCATCAGGAAAATAATAATTGGAAAACAATATTTCATTTTTTCACTTTTGATATAAATAGACAGATTGATGAAGAACTATCGCTTGTTTCTAACTTTTTAACGAAAAAAACATTACCCCATTGACATAATATGATACAAACGGTATAGAATTTTTTTTTTTTTTTTGTTAACAGGATAACGGTGGTGTAGAATTTTAATCCATCACATCTTAATCCATCTATTTCACTTTGTCAGCAGTCTTTATTGGTTTCTCGCTGATCATTTCAGGATGGAGAATATTTTTCTTGATTTTGATGATTTCTTTTAACAAAAAAAACGGTATGTAATAAGTTTATTTATGTTTTTAAGCAGTATTTTGGCTCATACCCTTTGAATAATTAATCATGGAGTCATGGTTGCTACTTTTAATTCGTATTAACAATTAACTAATTAAGGGTGACAAAAATACATAAACATTTTGTTTATGTAAAGTTTTTTTTTTCCCTTAACCTTTTTATATTATTAAACATTTTGTTTATGTTTATTAATGGTCGTTATATGTGATCATGTATATGTCGGTAGATAATAGATTTCTCTAGGATGATGATACATCACTACATCAACATCTCAAAAGTCGTCACATGTACATTCTTACTATTCTAAACAACACCAAAACTCATAAAACAAAATATAATATCTTTTTAACGTTTTACCCTTTGCATGCCTTCCTCCACTTACAATTTCAAACCCTAAACCTCGTATCATATCTTAGAAATATTTTGCGGATCTGGCCATGGTGCTGGTAAATATTGTTGTTGAATTTGTATTGTAACAACGATGGTTTTGTTATGAATAACTTGTATTTTGTATATAATTATTGAAGACCAATGGTCTTTTTATATAGTGGTTACATCAAGGAGAGAAAAGGAAGTTGTCCTTTTACTACTCATACAAGGAATAGGAAAATTTCTACTAATCCTATTGGTATTAGGAAAAGGAAATCCTATCTCTAATAGGACTTGGTCTTCACGCCTAGACTAGACCACGAATTGGGCCTTATGGACTGAGCCGGTTATGAACATCCAAACCTCAATGGTTTATAACACTCCCCCTTGGATGACATAACCGTATGTGATGATGATGATGGGATCTCAGTAATACGCTTGGGGAATGCTGCCTCATTAAAACCTTACCAAGGAAAAACCCAGTGGGACAAAACCTTAGTGAAGGAAAAAGAGTACAGCACGTATTACTCCCCCTGAAATGAACATCACTGAAGGTCCTTCAATTGGCGCATGCCAATCTGATGCATAAGCTTCTTGAGCGTGGAGGTTGGAAACGACTTTGTGAAGAGGTCGGCTGAGTTATCACTTGAGCGGACTTGGAGCACCTGGAGTTCACCGGCCTTCTGTAGGTCGTGAGTGAAAAAGAACTTTGGCAATATGTGCTTCGTCCGATCTCCTTTAATGTATCCATCCTTCAACTGAGCTATGCATGCGGCATTGTCTTCGTACATGCTGGTCGGTTCTTCTTTCCCTTCTGTCATCCCACAATCTCGTCTAATGTGTTGAGTCATTGACCGTTGTGTGGATCCGAAAGGTAACCTGCATCAGCAAAACCAACTAATCCTTCTTTGTTAAGGTTAGTATAAAATAGACCCATGTCTTTCGTCCCTTTCAGGTAACGAAATATGTGTTTGATCCCATTCCAGTGCCTCTGGGTCGGACAAGAACTGAATCTTTAAAGGAGGTTCACGGCAAAGCATATGTCCGGCCTAGTGTGACTAGCCAAGTACATTAACGCTCCTATAGCACTGAGATATGGCACTTCGGGACCAAGGACCTTTTCGTCCTTCTTTACTGGACCGAATGGATCGTTGTCCAGGCCAAGGCTTCTCACCATCATTGGGCTAGTCAGTGGGTAAGCCTGGTCCATATTAAATCGCTTGAGTACCTTTTCGCGATAATTACGAATCCCTTATCGAATTTCTTTATGAATATGCATGGGATCGTCTTTATAGCCCTCTTTCACTAAGTACTCGCTTAGTCTATTGTTTCAATCCATAGAGCGATTTATTCAGCTTAATACAATGCTGGTCTCGAGAACTTCTTTTATCTTTCAGCTCTATTTCGTTATCCAGTGGACCATAGGCTGCTTACTATATCAATTTGATTTCTTTCTTATGTGTCCAGACATCATAAACTTTCGAGTTTGTAGCAGCACCCACCACATTTGGAGTATATCTCCTTATAATTTATTCCTTAGTCTCTGTGAGTATCCTTGTGTAACCAAGCTATCTCGAAATGCTTGTAAAACATGAACACTTTAGATCATGTGGTCTCACGATTTTCTTTTCTTCACAGGACTTATTTATCCACTGGTTTAATCATCTGATGGCGTTTTCTTATGTGGTCAATACGCCTGCCACTTTCATAATCCCACGTTTCCTTTTATCTTATGAATGCATTCTTATTCGTGGGTTCTGATCCTCGCTTGTTTCTTTATTGTTCAAGTGCTACTATCTTGTACGCGCTTTCTTATACATTTTGGTGTTAACACTCTTATGTAGTTCCTATTTTGATCCAGACATGATTTGATCGATCTGAGATTTCATAATCCAGGACCTTTATTACCTTGCAGCTTGGCGTCCCAAGCTACATGGTTTGGTACCTTAGATGTTCAGCTGGCCAGCCTTTATATCTCTATGTCTGGTCTGGTTTCCTTAATAAACCCGGATTTATATTATGCACCCTTTTCCGCGGTTTCTTATCTTATGGAACTTATGGGTCTATCTTGTATAGACTCCGTAGCAACTTGATTGTGTCTCTAAGACATCAATTTCGTGGTGCTTAAGCTGATATGACTTAGTCATTCTTTTCTTTTCGGGTCAATGTGTCTGGCATCTGATTATGCTAGCTTTATATGATCTTTGTATTTGGACGTCCTTAAATCTTTATCTAGTCCGAGGATCTTGCCAAGACACCGATGGTTGATACCATTTCATTTCTCTTATCAGCTTATTACGTTTCTCCTTATAATGTTGGATATTCGGATTCACTTAAAAACTCATGTAATCCGTGTTCCTTGGCCACTAAATAGATCACCCATATTTGGCTCAAAGGTTTCTTTAAAATTCGTAGGAGAAACATTTCTTATCCAACATATATATATTCCCAATCTCCAATCTCCTTATGAGATTCCATCTTAGACGGCACATATGTATGTGGTGGTTTTATTCAAAATCTCTTAAGATGGTATATGTCTGGCTCATGACCCGTATTCAATCTGAGATGGGAATATCTATGCTCACTTATATGGCCTGATGCATATTGATCTTATATACATGTAAAACTTGTGATGTCTCCAAGCTGATAAACTTTAGGGTCTAAACCTTATAGGTAATGACTTTTTAAAACTCGGCCAAGTCTTCTTATGATCATCGAAATTGTAGTATAGTCATGGACCACGGGTTTGTCCTCACTCCCCCTCATGAATATACTATAATTTCGTGATGCTTGAGACAATAAATCTGATGAGTTTCCCTTGTGCACATGTAACACAACGTGAGACTCTATGGGATAACTCTTTGTGCCGTTTTCATGATCAATCTTTGCATCAAGTTTTGGACTTGGATGGCTAGTCCAGTCATGCCATATAGTGTAAATTTCGTGGGGTATACCAATTGTGGTTACCATGGCTTTTGCCTCTATCATACTGATCTTTGGCATAGTCTAGATCAGTAGAGTATAGTCTCGACCATTTTCTTTTGATGCCTTAGGCGATCTTAAGGAATTTTCATTTCCTTTTGCCCATTGTTTCTATTTGGAAACCATTCTTATAACTCAATGGGCTTTGTATGGGTGAGAAATTCATGCCCTTTTAGGCAATGCCTTTTGGTCGAGATTTTATACTTGCAATAAAACAAGCAATAGAACATTCATATTATCAAGCAAGAATCAAACAAGATAATAGCAATAAAATAAACTCAAAGTAGTTTAATGCCAAACAAATCCAAAGACATAAAACCAAAGCAAAGTAAACATAAAAGCAACAAAGCAAATAGAACTCAAAGTCTAAAATCATTTTAAGAAATCGGAAGTCTCATACTTCGTGAGATCATCATTATCCATAAGATCATCCTTTTCATGATCAAAATCGCCCTCATTGTCATGCTCATGTTCACGCTGGATCATGTTGGCCTCGGGATTCTTCCCTTTAACACTCCCTTGATAAAGATCCACAAGGTGTCTGGGAGTTCTACACGTCTTGGCCCAATGATTGTCCATCCCACACCGATGGCAAACGGACTTGGTCGGGCCGGACTTGTGTCCGGTCTGGTTCCCGTGGCCACGCCCTTGGCCACGGCCTTGTCCGCGGTTAAAGTCAGATCCGCGGGCATTCCCTCGACCATATGGGTGGTAGCGACCACGCCCTTGTCTCGTTCCACGCCCACGTCCTGGCCCGCGGTTAAAGTCAGATCCGCGGCCATTATATCTTTGGTATCTCTGGACATGGTTTGCCTCGGTTTCCATCTTAGTGTCCTCGGCCACATGGGCTTCTGGAAGTGGGGTTGATCCAGGAGGTCTCATCTCGCTGTTTCTCATTAGCAATTCATTGTTTTGCTCCGCAAGCAATAAACAAGAGATCAAACTTGCATAGGTCGTGAAGCCTCTCTCACGATACTGTTGCTGTAGCAACACGTTGCTTGAGTGGAAGGTCGAGAAGGTCTTTTCAAGCATATCCTTCTCTGTCACAATCTCGCCACATAGCTTCAATTTTGAAACTATCTTGAACAGGGCCGAGTTGTATTCATCCACGGACTTAAAGTCTAGGAGCCTTAAGTTAAGCCAATCATATTTGGCCTTAGGCAGTATAACCATCTTCTGATGATCATATCTCGCCTTTAACTCCTTCCAGAGATCAAGAGGATCCTCAAGCGTCAAGTATTGATCTTTGAGACTCTCAACGAGATGGTGGCGTATGATTAGAATCGCCTTATACTTATTCCTCTCGGATTCGTTATTTGCATCATTAATGCATTCACCGAGCCCTTCTGATTTCAGCATGATCTTTGCATCTAAAGCCCATTGCAAGTAATTATCTCCCGAGAGATTAAGGGCTGCGAAGTCCAAATTGTTGACTTTCGCCATCTGAAATCAAGCATCGGTTTTTCTTAGGCTTTTAGGGTTTCTTTCAACCGATTTTATTTTTATGCATCATGCGATTTTAATTCAAGCAAGTTTCCAATTTTAATCCTAACATGCAATTCTAGGTGATAAAAGAAAATAGGAAATTTTCCAAATTCAAAATAAGGAAATCATCCCAATATCAAATAAGGAAACTTTCCAAAACAAATAAGGAAACTTTCCAAAACAAATAAGGAAACTTTCCAAAACAAATAAGGGAATTTCCAATTTGCGATTTTAACAAAACAAGCAATCAACACATGAATCTGTTTTAGGGTTCATGTATGTTTAATGTTATAATTCAATACTAACAAGTAATCTTATCATGCGATTTTAAGACATTAAACAAGAAGCTAGGAAAACGGTTTTAATCATGCAAACAAGTTCATCAAGCAATTCGAGTTTTTAGGGTTTCATACGCTTAGATCCAATTCGATTTTTAGGTTTTAAGAAATCAAACAAGTTTAAACAAACAAACCGAATTTTAGGTCTTATCTTTAGCTTAGATTCAATTCAATTCAAGTTCTCAAAAGATCAAACAATTTTAGGTGAGAGAATCGGTTTTAGGGTTTCATAATCATTAGGTCAAATTTCGAATTTTATGTTCTAGGGTTTTAGAAATTTGTTTATACCTTTGTTCCTTCTTTTGGGTTGAATGGAATGGACCGGGAGCTAATAGACCTCGGTAAAAAAAAACTCACGCTTGGATTGCTCGGCTACTTGGCGTCGGATCAGCTACGGACGGATCGCGCGGCTATTCGGAACGGATCGAGTTGAGCGGCTGCTAGGGTTTGCGCGGCTACTCGTCGAACTGCTGCGGTAAGGGATCACGCGGATATACGGGATCGCGCGGTTGGATCGCGACGATCAGCTGCAGATGTTCGGCTAGGATCGCGTGGCTAGGGTTTCTCCGGGTTGAGGATGCGCGGCTACGAGACGAACCGGATCGAGCTGCTGCGGTTGCTTCGCGGTGGCTAACGGCGGACAATAGCTTTTTAGGGTTTTTTTTTTTTTCCGGTGGCTAGGGTTTAGAGCAAGCTCGTGCTGATAACGTGTTATGAATAACTTGTATTCTGTATATAATTATTGAGGACCAATGGTCTCTTTATATAGTGGTTACATTAAGGAGAGAAAAGGAAATTGTCCTTTTACTACTCATACAAGGAATATGAAAACTTCTACTAATCCTATTGGTATTAGGAAAAGGAAATCCTATCTCTAATAGGACTTGGTCTTCACGCCTAGACTAGACCACGAATTGGGCCTTATGGACTGAGCCGGTTATGGACATCCAAACCTCAATGGTTTATAACAGGTTTTTTTTTTTTTTTTGAGGTTTCTATGAAGAAATCCGGTTTAATCTTACCATGCTAATTCACCTTTTAAATCTGTATAGTATACTATAGTATGGTTTTTTGTGAATTATGAGGAACGAATATTAAGGAAAAATTCCGCGTATTATACGGGGTAATTAGGAGGTATGGAAATATATTAATGTCAGTAGTATCACTATCTATTCATGATTGCCATTTCTTTAAATAGAGATCAACAGACTTATTTAGATATCCTAATTATATACAAATTATTATATTTTGAAATTTGATGCTTAAGACAAATGAAGTACTGTATTTGAATTTGATGCGTCCTCCGTTTTTTATTAAATGTCGTTTTAAGATATTTCACACATATTAAGAAAACATTAAATTTTTCTGTTTTACCCTTGTTAAAACATCATTTTGTTTGATATGAATAATTAATAAGACAAAAAATAAGGATAAAACTGGAAAAATTATCATAAATTTGCATTGAAATCCGAAAATGGCAATTATTTATAAACAAAAAATAAGTATAGAACGACACTTAAAAAATGGAGGGAGTACGAAATCTTTCACTTAAAAATATCAAAGCATCTTCGTCTTAATTAAGTAGCTTTAGAAGGATAGTTAGAATCAAAAATTTATCATTTATTATTTCCCTAAAAAGAATGTAACATGTAATTAGACGTAAAGAAAAAGAATGTGACATGTAATTACTAATGTACCGCCTATGCATGTGTAACACATGCAGAGAAAACGATCGTGTTGAATATTTATATTGTCCACCAAATACCATTCTAGAATAAATTAGAATTATGAATAGAGAGTGTGATTCTATTTCAACACCTTCTTCAAGATACATAACTAATTATTATCAAAATGAAGTAAATGTGATGGACTCCCTTTTAATTACTAAAAAGCCCGATGTTGCTAACAAGTGTCCTTTCTCATATATCGGTGGAGACCTAGTGGCTCAACTTGTTATACATATTGCGATGATCTTTCTGGAAAATGTAGGGTCTTCTAATAAATCTTAGGTATCATGATTGGTTGAACATTCAATTATATTGGTGAAAAGCGATTTACCGCTCACTATATCAAACTCAAATACTATTTCCGATCCAGATTATGTTTTCTTGGTGACAAACTGATCTTTTCTTTTTCTTTTGCCAAGCTTTTTGATCTCCAGCTCCTTCCAATAATTTACAACAACATTTAGTTGAGTCAAATTATCGACATCATCTAGCGATTGTGTTTGATGTCGTTGTGTGTTGTGTTTGTTATGGATATGGGGTGAGTTTGTGTTTGTTATGTAGCACCTTTTGACTACTAACCAGATGAGCAGATCTTTGTATCGTTCAGTGGACTTATCGATATTGAATTTAATGCTCATAATTAGGAGGACAGAAAATGTATTAATGCCAATAGAATCACTCCTCTATTCATAATTGCCTCCTCTTTAAATAGGTACAAATAAACTTAATTAATTAATTAATTGAAAAGATGTTTGTAGCCCTGTCACAGTAACTTAAATCATACTATTAAAAATTCCAATCAATAGACAAAAAAAAGCACACACTATATATGATTCATTCATTGTTTGTAAACCCTTATTTTTGAACTATTTAGTCACTTCTGATTGGATTCTCCCGAGATTACAACTTGTTTCTCATAAGAAACACATTCTTGATTAAAAACAAAACTTAGTTATTTAACTTATTTTCATTGCATTCCCCAAATTAAATTACAACTTCTAACTCACTTCAGATATATAAATAGTTATCACATATATATATATAGGACCACACACTTTGAGAACTCTTTTGGAGAAGGAAGAAAAAAAAAACTGAAAAGGTTGTGGGTGATGATAATCGATTGAAGATGGGGCAAAATGTGAGAGCGACAAGGAACGTGAGTCACATGGGACGACGATCATATTATACAGCAAAACAAAAGTCCCCACACAAACATGAATTGGTGTCATATGTATGAATGTGAAGGGCCAAAATCATCAAAAAGAAAGTATCGTGTTTATATATATGGTGGACCTCGATTAGGGGCAAAATCGTAATTAGATATCCTTTCTATTTATATTTTTTTCTTTGGCACCCTTGAATTATTTTTTCCGAAATTGGCTATGAAATTATTGGCCTCTTTTTTTGCCCCACCATAACAATTCAACCACTTTAATTCCTTCTTAGTACAAGAACGGCTACTTGACTTTAACATTGTCTAGCCTTTTTCTATTTCAAGTCAAAATCTTGACGATGCACATGACCCCCTTACGAATCCACATTAACCATATTGTTATCGTACATATGATAGCTAGTTTGTTAATTCCAGCCAAACTATATTTAAGAACAAGATGGTTTGAGATATTGACATTGGTTTTCTACCCACTTGTTTAGGAAACCGTTTATTACATTTTACATGAGAATGTTTTCAATTACCGGCCCACTGTTTCTAACGTTTGCATTTAGCGTTTCTAGCGTTTGCGTTTTATCGTTTTCATTAGCGATAGGCGTTTAGTTTCGGCTAGGGTTATATTTTAGTTAGGATTAGCCAAAATTCAATTACTGGCCCATTGTCACACTTTTGTTCGCTTTTTTCTGTAATGCCACTTGTTTTCTAAGTCCATTTTTTTAGATGATTAATATTAAATAGTTTATATAGTAATATAAAAAAAAATACATGAGAACGTGTATCATTTGTTAGACGAGTAGCTCGGTTTGGGTTGATTGGTTTAAAGTATGACATTGATATGATATCTCTCGTATAGAGTTTTAAACTTGAGTGTGTCAAGAGAAAGAAATATATACCAAAGTAAGTACATAAGAACAGAGCCGGCCCTGAGATTTACAAATTTATCAAAGACCGCAAGCTATCGAGATAAAAAGGGCTGTTTTGCAAAAAAAAATTCAAAAAAGGGCTGATTTATCTTTACAAATATTTTCCCTAAAAATAGGATCGCAAGCTCATGCTTGGTCTGCTTGGGCTTAGGGCCGCCACGGCATAAGAGGTAGCTAAGGTAAAATAAATTTCGACAAACCCATAGTGCATGTTTATTTTTTTGACAAACAACAATAAAATATTTAAAACGGTTCAAAAATCAAATCGAAAATACAAAATTCATTTATAAAATAATTAAGAATGGAGATGAGCTAATCCTTTATCTTCTTGGATAATAATTAATTTTTCTGTGGTAACAAATCTCATATCTTTTTGGATTAGAAGTTTATAACTCTTTAGCGATGCTCTATATTAATAATAAAATCTGGTTAATCAATAATGAAAACCGTCGGTTAACACTTGACTTAATAACAGTGACTGATAGTCGGTGCTAAATCAATAATAGTATTAACTATTAGTACTTATTTAATGATAAGATATGTTAATACTATTGTTATGGATTATTTAACAAATTTCTATCTTAATTTTCATACATGACGACCATATGAAAAGTTGAAAACAATTATCACATCATTTATAACTTTACATATCGTCATATAATAGTATTTTGAGATTTCTTATCTTATCAGTCGGTTATATAATTCGTATAAATGATTCGGAAAATAATCTCGTAGTAGCGATGGATGTCATGTCATGTCACTATACTAGTTGAAAATGGTGGTTGTTGGCTTTAGAAATTGACTTTTTAACCTAAACTGTTTCTCTACTATACAACTTCCATATCATCATTAGTTGTTAATTAACTTGTTTAATACATATATATATATATATATACGGATATACTCTTCTCTTCTGTATTGACGTTCCGCCACTGCTCTTCTGTATTGACGTAGAAACCTCACAAATCATATACCATAAGATGTTTATTTTTCTAATATAAATAAATTTATTCCGAAGTACTATATAAATTTAGAATATCTCGTTCAAATAATGATGTCAGGTTTACATCAATCAACTGCATTTTTCTCGAGGGGCATATTTTGGAAATTAAAAAAAAAAAATTATATTCGCGCAGAATAAGAAGAGAGGAATCTAACTACAACTACAAGGAAGTTATTATTACAGTTATAAATAGGAAAATAAAAAAGGTAAATAAATTTCCTTTTATAATTGCTTTAGATTGCGGTTGTACCACGGCTCTGCTCTTGCTTTTAAGAACTTGCCGGTACTAAATTTCATATACTCCAATTAAAAGCAGGCCCGAAACCCCAAAGTTTTTTATTTATTTTATTTTTCATAAAATAATAACGATACAGAAAATTATACTATAATTTATAATCCTTATTTTTTTTTAAAAAAGCTTTTTTATACTTTTTATTTCCTTCAATTATTATGACACTCCCGTGTTCCTAATCTCCTCTGTTCCTTTCCTTCTCTTCTTCCTCCTCTCTCCTTCTCTCTCAAATACTTTCTTTTAAGCTTACACAGATTATTAAAGAACTCAATTTTAAAATAAAAATCTAATCTTTTTTTGCGAATCAAGAGAAGAAAATGAAGAGAGAGCATGACCACCAAGATTCCTCCGCCGGAAAAGTTGGGAAGAGTAATGAAGAAGCCGGCGGATTCGACGAGCTTCTTGTGGTTTTGGGTTACAAAGTCCGATCTTCCGACATGGCTGACGTGGCACACAAGCTCGAGCAGTTAGAGATGGTTCTCGGCGACGGAATCTCGCATCTCTCCGACGATACCGTCCATTACAATCCTTCTGATCTCTCAAATTGGGTCGATAGCTTGTTATCGGATCTTAAACCGACCCGGAATCAAGACAAACCCGACCCGGATTCTGAGTACGATCTCAGCGCGATCCCTGGCTCCGCAGCGTATCCACGTGGCAAGAGGACGAGAATTGGATCCGATTCGACGACCACCACCACCACGCGCTCCGTGGTGGTTATTGAGGATTCTCAAGAAACGGGAGTGCGTTTAGTCCACGCGCTGTTGGCTTGCGCCGAGTCGGTTCAGCAGAACAACTTTAAGCTAGCCGACGCGCTGGTCAAGCAAGTCGGCTTGCTCGCCTCGTCGCAAGCCGGCGCCATGAGGAAAGTCGCGACTTACTTCGCCGAAGGGCTCGCGAGGAGGATTTACCGGATTTACCCTTGTGATGACGTGGGTTTATCGTCGTTCTCGGACACTCTTCAGATTCATTTCTACGAGTCTTGTCCGTATCTCAAATTCGCGCATTTCACGGCGAATCAAGCGATGCTCGAGGCTTTTGCCACGGCGGAGAGAGTCCACGTTATTGATTTAGGGCTTAATCAGGGTTTACAATGGCCGGCACTGATTCAAGCCCTCGCTCTCCGTCCGAATGGTCCACCGGATTTTCGGTTAACCGGGATTGGTTCGTCGTTAACCGTTGAGTCGATTCAAGAAGTCGGGTGGAAACTCGGTCAGCTCGCGAGTACGATTGGTGTGAATTTCGAATTCAAGAGCATTGTGTTAAACAGTTTATCCGATCTTAAACCGGAAATGCTCGAGATTCAAACCGGTTTAGAATCCGTAGCGGTTAACTCGGTTTTCGAACTCCATCGCCTCTTGGCTAATCCCGGTTCGATTGAGAAGTTTCTGTCAACGATTAAGTCAATTAATCCAGATATCATGACAGTGGTGGAGCAAGAAGCGAACCACAACGGCGCCGTTTTTCTCGACCGGTTTACGGAATCGCTGCATTACTACTCGAGCTTATTCGACTCACTAGACGGCCCGCCGAGCCAAGACCGAGTGATGTCTGAGCTCTACTTAGGTAGGCAGATACTGAACCTAGTGGCATGCGAAGGGGAGGACCGAGTGGAGAGGCAAGAGACGTTAAACCAGTGGAGAAACCGGTTCGGTTTGGGAGGATTTAAACCGGTTAATATCGGTTCGAATGCGTATAAGCAAGCGAGTTTGTTGTTGGCACTTAATGCAGGAGCTGATGGGTATAAGGTGGAAGAGAATGAAGGTTGTTTGTTGCTCGGATGGCAAACGCGACCGCTTATCGCTACATCTGCGTGGCGTTTCAATCGTGTGGAATAAAAATTAAAATATATTTGGGAAGTGTAAAATGTTGCTATATAGTTTTTATTGCATTTGCTGCTATAAAAAAGTCCCACGTTTTTCCAATTTTTATGAATTTTTTACTTGTTTATTTTTGAATCCTTGAAATTTTGACCTTTGCACGAATATATAGCCTATTGTCTCTTAAGAGGTCAAGCCAATGAAATCATTATAATTTTCACGTGCGCACATTTATATATTTTTGTAAAAAGAGTACTTAGAAAAGAAAAAGAAAAATAAAATTTAGGTTGGTAAAAAAAAATTGGTAAGAAAGGCATTTTTTTTTTTTTGCTAAAGAGAGGCATTTTTTTTTTTTTAGTGGTTATCTTTGATGGGCATAAAATTCATAATAGTATAATGGTGAATATCGAAATTCAAGAATCCAATGCCCATAAATTGGAGACAGAATTAGTTTTTTTAATCGTGTATCAAATTTTAAACCCATGTGAATGTGATGGTATCCGATGCTCACTTGACAACACGATTCGATTAGTATAGACTGAAACAAGATTATGGTTTTTCATGTTGCTACGAACATCACATCTTGATCCAGATTAACATATATATATATATATATATATATAGAAGCATTTAGACAACAAATTTTCTCAACGGAGAAAACCTGAGAAGCATCTTTATTCTAAACTATGTACATAGTAACATAGATTTTTTTTTGTTATCTACAATTTTACCGAAAATGGTTAATTATACAATAGCCCAAATGAGGGAAGCAGAGCCGGCGGAACAAATTGATATCCCCGGAAACAAAGTTGGCGGAACAAATGAATATTCCCAAAAACAAAACCGGTGGAAAACGAAATTTCTCCGGAAGCAAAACCCACAATTAAAAATAAAAAAATTCAACTTTAAAATCAAACAATGATATTAGCTCAAAACCTAAAAGTATTTTACTCTTCTCGAAACTCATGAACGAGATTCACCGTTGTCGCCCATGACCCACCAAACGATAACATCTTCCTCTTGAAACGCAGAAAGACATACTCTCGAAACCCAGAACCAAAAACTTCATAACCTGACAAGAAAAAGTTAGTTATGGTTCACAAACACACTTCCGGATGCGGCAGCGACACAATCATATGTACATAGTAACATATATTATAACATATTTCTCAGAACGTAAAATATCATTAGATATTGAAATACTGGAAGGGAAATAATTTGATGTCAAAGAGACAAAACAAGAGAAAGAATTAAAGAGATAAGAAATAAACAGAAATTTTGGTTTGTTTAAAAGAAAAAAAATCAATGGATACGATTTTATGAATAAAATATAATCTAAGAAAACAAAATTCCAAAGTATAGAAAAAAATATTATTTTAGATGATCGTATTTTTGGTTGAACGTATTTTCGGTTTTTGACTAATATACTACATCTTAAAACTCTTACGAAATATCTATCAGGAACTTCATATTTTATGAACTATCTTTTTTTTTCTTTTTGAACTTTAAAAGAACTATCTTTCTTACTCACTTCTGTCCTTGTAAGGGTGGTTTAAAAATCGGTAGATAGATGTTTTGAATAAGTTATCTAAAAAAAGATATTATTTTGCGAAACAAGCTCTAATTTAGTTTGACGTTAATGCAAGACCACTCTCCCACGCTTTCGAGATTAGGAAAAATATAAATTGCATGCATCAAATTCCAAATTTAAAAACTACAATAGTATAGTAAGTGGATTCTCTTTATTTTCGATGCAAGATGTAAGACCAAACAAATACATCTAATCTAGCAGTTCATGTTAATAACATCGTTGTGTCATCACACGAATTCAAATACGCCTAATGTATTATTGAAAAGAAAGATGTCAATTCTATAAAGATCATTAAAGCATGCATTATATTCACATACAACCTATTACTTAGTGAATAATTTGTATTAAGAAATTTAAATGGATTTCAATTCTAAGGTTCATTCGTACAAAATACCAGCAATAGTAATATATAAGATGATAAAGAATGATAATTTATTATTCATGCATAGTTATGAAAAGTTTCATTTCGAGGGGTGCAGGAGTAAGGGATCAAGATTTTCCATTACGTACGCTTGTAATTATTATGGTTATTTTTTGTAAACTTATTAAATAACAAGAATCATATATCAGATTTTCCAGGTTCCGAAAATTAGTTTTGATCTCTCGATTAAAAAAAAAAATTAACGATAAATGTTTCATGATATGAACAACTCATCAAGTCCTCTTGAAATATAATGCTACGACCAAGGATTTTCAATTTGATTGGTTAAAGGGTCATTGTCTTCTTAGTTAAGGAGGGCAGTGGTGTGTTTAAAATGTATTTGTGCTCCTTTGATGTTGATTTAGTAATTAGCATCCACCACCAAATTATATCAAGCCTCATACATGAGCATTCTTGTTATCGCATGTTTACATCACTTTAACTTTTTAAGAAAATGATTTCGTAGTATTTTAGAACCAAAAGTTTTCTCAAGGGTTTGACTAATTGAGAAGAAGAAAGGGTTTGACATTGATACATGAGATTAATATATTAAAATTTAACTATGTAATCAAAATAATTAACTTGTTTCTTTTGGCTGCATGATGGAATCTAATCAAGTTTCATACAATTGTTTTCTCTACAAAATTTCCATGACAACAAAAATAACCATTCGTTAATTAGGTGTATAAGTAGATGTTAAGTCTTGATGTATATTTTTCCTCCCGGCTGATTTCATTCTCAGCGCATAGACCTCTACGACCACAAGTTTTAAGAATCTATTTTTTTTCTTTTCTTGGGCATCATTCTCCAACGTTACCAACAATTTAAGAAATTAATATCTTTTCCTTGAAAGTATTATTGCTCTCATAATTCTTTATATTTTGAAAAAAATGAATTTAGAAAGAAAGAAAAATGATGTATTTTTCCAGATTTTTTTCAGAATGTTTGCGATTGCTTTGATTAAGATGTATTCAGATTTGACCAAACTTGATCCTTAGCTGTAGGAACGATATGCATGGACTTAAATATTCCGGTGCTAAATGGACATAATTGAATTATATATAAAGCTAATTAATAGCGTAAACTATTTATATTCCACCACGAATTCAATTATGTCGTGTGTAAACAACACTGTACGTGGATGTGGTCCCTTGGATTTCGATCCTAGAGATTTAATTATTTGTAATGGGTTTACGGAAAACTTTTTTAGTTTTTTTAAAGAGAGTTTACGGAAAACTTATTTCCAAAATTGATTCATTTTCGAGGTAAATCAGGTGTTTCAATGAAACCCGAATATTAACTAAAAAGAGTTTCATACTCCTACTAACTATCATATATACAAATTTTGATACACTCTAGTATACTTTAAAAACTACCAATATTTTATTCAATTTTTGTTGTTGTTGTTGTTGTTTTGCCATAAAACGTGCATGTATAAAAAGTCTTATAGTATAAAAGTATGAAAGAACGGTCTTCCTTGCTGGCACATAAACGTATAATTTACTACTTGACACAAACCATTTTTTTTTATATAATAGTAGAAGATCTTATTATTTCTAGATTTTACTTTGTATTTGTTCTTAGTTATTTGGTTAAACGATCGAATCGATAATGAAGATATAATATATGCAGCTTTAAGTTAAAGCAGAAGTTGGGAGGGTAAGCAGAGAAACAATACTATAAGCAGCTTCCATTGACCCATCATTGTTGGACACAGGGCAACAATCAAGATGTGATCATGTGTCGTAAAGATCACCTAATCAATTCTCAGTATTCAGTTATCAACACAAATGCTGAACATTTCAGCATCAAATATGAGACAGGAAGAGAGCATTTTTATAATTGCAATTCCGTGTTAAACTAGTTAAGCACAACATTTTAGCAACTAATAATTTGGGATACTAACTTATCATGTATTTGGTTAGAGACAAAGTTTATCCATAATTAAAGACAAAATTTATCCATAGTTACCGGACAGTGAATATTAAATTTATTCAAACAAAAAAATCGTTTTAATGCAACTTTGTTCTAAGCTTTTTCAAAAATAACAAAAATTAATACAAAATACAAGTAGCCAGCAGCCTCAACGCATGTACGTAGAACAGTTCCATATACGCAGAACAAAGATATCCTTTTTTTCTCTTTGTTGAACCTTAAGAACACTACAAGAAAACAAGGTAATATCCGATGGAAGTTCCGACGGAATGCTATCCGTCGGAAATTTCCGACGGAATTGCGACGAAATTGTGACAAAGTAATAAACCGTCGGAAATCCGTCGGTAATTTTCGACGGATAAGATTCCGTCGGAATTTCGTCGGGAATTTCCGACGGTTTTTCGATGGAAAATATCCGTTGGCTCATTCCGACGGATTTCCGACGGAATTGCGACCATATTGTGACAAAGTAAGAGACCGTCGGAAATCCGTCGGTAATTTCCGACGGAATCATATCCGTCGGAAATTCGTAAAAAGTTTCCGACGGATTTCCGACGGATTTTATAGCCGTTTGAATATTATAGCCGTTATGTAACCGTTGGAATTATGTCATAAATCCGTCGGAAATCCGTGGGAATTCCGTCGGAAATGTGCAGATATTTTCCTATAAATGCAAGTCCCCCTTCTCTCATTCACTAGAAGAACAACAAAAGAAAAAAAATCTCATCTAAAATATTGAAAAATGTCTTCTTCAGATCCTTATAATTATTTTCGATCATGGATGGACAAGCCTCATCAAATTCCGGCAACGGGTCTTATCACGGAAGAGTACAAAGAAGGTTTGCAAGAATTCATGGGATTAGCGACGATGCAGCCGAAAGCAATAAAATCCGGTAAAATTTATTGTCCTTGTATAAAGTGTCGGAATCGTAGATTCATCGTGATAAGGGAAGTATGGTCACACCTGTATTGTAATGGATTTGTGGCGGGTTACAAGATTTGGTATTATCATGGAGAAAATGATACAATGGTGGATATTGCTAGTACTAGTGAACAATTTGTTGGAGATAGTTTAGAGGAACCTAGAACGGATCAGGTAGAAACTGTAGGTCATGTTCAGATGGTGAATGATGCGTTTCGTGAAAGTATACCATCGATTGCTGAGTATGGAGATAGAGGTGAAGAACCTAACTTAGAAGCTCGGAGGTTCTTTGATATGTTAGACGCTGCTAAACATCCGTTATATGATGGTTGTAGAAAGGGACATTCCCCTTTATCAGCTGCAACTAGGATGATGGGTATAAAGACGGATTACAATTTGAGTGAAGAGTGTGTGGATGCAATCGCAGATTTTGTGAAAGATATTTTGCCTGAAGATAATCTTGCACCTGAATCGTACTATGCGATACAGAAACTTGTTGGTGGCCTTGGATTGCCCTATCAAATGATAGATGTGTGCATCGACAACTGTATGCTCTACTGGAGAGAGGATGAAAACCGTTCGACATGTCGATTTTGTCGGAAACCTCGGTATAAGGAAACAAGTGGAAGAGTTCCAGTCCCACATAAACGAATGTGGTATTTGCCATTAACTGAGAGATTGAAGAGGTTATATCAATCAGAGCGCACAGCGGGGGCAATGAGATGGCATGCAGAGCATAACACAACAGATGGAAAAATTGATCATCCCTCAGATGCGAGAGCATGGAAACATTTTCAATCTGTGTATCCGAGTTTTGCGTATGAGGCAAGGAACGTCTACCTTGGATTATGTACTGATGGTTTCAATCCATTTGGAAAGCATGGGAGGCAATATTCATTGTGGCCGGTAATTGTTACACCTTACAATTTACCGCCAACTTTGTGCATGAGACGAGAGTTCTTGTTCCTTAGCATTCTCGTTCCTGGACCAGAGCATCCAAAGAGATCACTTGATGTGTTTCTCCAACCATTGATTTATGAGCTGCAAATGTTATGGGAGGATGGTGTTGAGGCGTTTGATGTTTCTTGTCAGCAGAACTTTCTCATGCGGTCAGTACTTATGTGGACTATTAGCGATTTTCCGGCGTATGGGATGTTATCTGGATGGACAACGCATGGAAGGTTAGCATGCCCTTCTTGTCAAGATAACACAGATGCATTCCAATTGAAGCACGGAAGAAAAACGTGTTGGTTTGATTGTCATAGGCGATTTCTTCCAAGCGACCATATTTATCGTCGGAGCACGACGTTGTTTAGGAAGAACCGTCGAGTATTTGAGGGTCCACCTCCTCAGTTAGATGGAAATTATGCGTTGACTCAGTTCAGAGATTTTGGTGCAGAGAGGACCGTTGAATGTGGTGGTAACGGGCATTATCCTGTGAATGCTTGTGGGGACCTACATAATTGGCACAAGAAGAGTATTTTTTGGGACTTGCCTTATTGGAAGGACCATTTATTGAGGCATAATCTAGATGTGATGCACATTGAGAAGAATTTTTTCGAGAACATAATGAACACCGTTCTCAATGTCCAAGGGAAGACAAAGGACAACCTAAAGTCTAGATTGGACTTGCCAGAATTTTGTTCTCGTAGGGCGCTACATATTTCAGCGAATGGGAAGGCCCCGGTCCCTGCTTTTCGATTGGATGCACCTTCAAAGGATGTGTTTTTCGACTGGATTGCCGATAGAGTTAAATTTCCGGATGGATACTCATCCAATCTTCGTAACTGCATTGATCGTGGAGAAGGAAAGTTTTCTGGAATGAAGAGTCATGATTGTCATGTTGTGATGCAGCGTCTCCTTCCATTTGCTTTTGCCGGTCTTTTACCACGTAATGTCCATGAAGCAATTGCAGGTACAATTAACAATTAAATATCATATATATTTTATTCAAGAATTTCATTAATATTAGTTTTAAATCAATCATTTCCTAATATATTTCTCCTTGATGTAAACTTTGCAGGGATTGGTTCATTTTTTCGAGATATATCCGCGCGATCTCTTACAATAGACGGTATCCAAAACCTGGCGGACAGAATACCCGTAATACTTTGCAATCTAGAGAAGATATTTCCACCCTCCTTCTTTGATGTTATGGAACATCTACCAATTCATCTACCTCGAGAAGCAGAACTTGGGGCCCTGTTCAGTATCGTTGGATATATCCTTTCGAGCGGTATATGTTTCATCTCAAGAAGAAGGTGAAAAATTTAAGCAGAGTCGAGGGTTCTATTGTCGCGCAGAGCATCAATGAAGAAACCTCTAATTTTGCGGAGTTCTACTTTCCAACACAAGTTAAAACAAAGAGTCGAAGACCCGCTCGACATGATGACGGAGGTGAGACACCATTATATCCGGTCTATGTTCCTAATATTTTCTCCCAGATTGGAAGACTTAGTGGAAAGGGGAAGAAGCGAAAGTTGTCAGCCGTTGAGCATAATCATTTGCATATGTATATTCTCACAAACTGCGACGAAGTTGAAGAATATGAGAGGTATTAAACCGAGCCCATTGAATATTTGATCTTCACATATATTCCGAAATAATTGATCATGTCATTTATATAATATATATAACGTGTGTTGTTTACTTTCATAGGATCTACATGGCTCAAATGCGTTATAATCATCCACAGAAAACCGAGGAAGAGCTTATGAAGCTAAAACAAGAAGATTTTGGACGTTGGTTGCGATATTATGTAAGTGTAGAACTAATTATTTGATCTTAATTAACATATATATGTAAAATAAATGTTTTAATTATTACGAACTCATTTATGCAGGTTACGACAAAGTCCTCTGAAGGTCATTTATTTCCCACGTGGTTAGAAGAGTTAGTGCAATTTCCACTAACGGTCGCTCGGTCACATATGATGTATTGCACCCGGGGTTACGCTTTTAAGATTCTTCGAGATGATAGGAGCAGGCCGACTTCTGATTACGGGGTATCTACTCAATCCGGTGATCTTGTATACTATGGTGTCCTTCGCGAGATTTTAGAAGTTCATTATCCTGGAATGTTGGACTTGAGATGCGTTGCATTCTTATGCGATTGGTACGACCCATTAGATGGAAGTGGTGTGCGACACGACCAGTACATGGAAGAAGACGACTCCAGACATATGATCCATTCATTCTTGCTTCACAAGCAGACCATGTTAGTTTTATTAACTTCTTAATCTTTTAGAGATATAATTAATTTTTCATTTACATGATTTTGTTAATATTTAATTTTTATGGTGTATAGGTATGCTATATTCCCTATCCTCGAGTGAAAAACAAGCAAGACCCATGGATTACAGTGACACCGATTAACCCGAGAGGTAGAGTTTATGGGATATCTGAAAATGATCATTTGCAACAAAATAATGTTGCTTTAGCTTCCATAGATCATTCCCTCGAAGTCGAGCTCGTAGTTGACTTCACTGTAGATGCGGACGATCGAATATTTGAGGATTCAGAGGAAGAAATTGAAGAATTTGGAGAAGAATCTGATACGGCGTCTTCAGATGATTCATTAGAGTCAGGAGATTCAGAGTAATAATTTTTTTATCCTTGTATTGTAATAAATTTGTGTAAACATTTATTTTTATAAATTTAAAAGTACACATTTGTGAATTAGAAACCAAAAAAAAAAATGAATCATACGTTTGTAAACTTTAGTATGATTGTAAAAAATAAGAGTTAAAACTTCATACACAAAACCACCTTTTGAAGATGCCGTCGGAAATCCGTCGGAAATTACCGACGGATTTCCGACGGATGTGAACTTGAACATAATTTTACCGACGGAAATTACCGACGGATTTCCGACGGCATTTTCAAATTGTGGTTTAGGGTATGAAGTTTTAACTTTTTTATATGGATAACAAATGTACAATCTGATCTAAATGTAATATAATACATATTTATTGATGTTTAGACAAAAATTTGAAATTTGGTTAAGAAGTTAGTATAAGTGTTAGTATAAGTGTTAGTATATAGTAATGTAAATATTTTGGAAAATTATATGTTTGTTGTATTTTACTTTTTAAAACAATTAGAAAACAAATTATTTTAAGAATCAACATATTTTATTAATGCAACATGTTTAGTATTGTTTGAATAACAAATTTTGCATTTTTGAAACCCTAAACCCTAAATATACCCTAAAGCCGTCGGAATTTCGTCGGCAATGTTCATTCTGTCGGAAATCTGTCGGAAATTTCCGACGAATTTCCGACGGATCAAATTCAAGGATCCGTGTGATGCGTTGACTAGCCAATGGAAACGCATGCAACAAACCTCGGTATATTCGAAATCCGTCGGAAATCCGACGGATTTCCGACGGACACTACAAGAAAACATCCGATTTGCGACGGACAAAACCGTCGCAAGTCCGTCGCAAATCACCATTAACGATGGAGTTGCGACGGAAACAAAATCGTCGCAATTCGTTAGTCGTAAATCGATATCCGTCGCAAAATTTGCGACGGAAAGAAATTCATCGCAAATCCGTCGCAAATTTGCGACGGAATTAAAATGTTGTAAATCTATCGCAAGTTTAGCTCCGTCGCAAATCAATCGCAACCATTGCGACGGATTTACGAAGAACATTATAAAGTCTGTCGCAAATCCGTCGCAAATTTTGCGACGGATTTGCGACGACCTTTATGAGGTCCGTCGCAAATCCGTCGCAAATTAATTATTTAAAAAAAAAAAAAAAATTCCGAAAATTAAATTTAACAAATAAATAAATAAATAATATTACCAAAAATATTTCTAAATCTAACAAAACACACTAATCAAATTACTTTTTTAAATTATAGCAATTTGAAAATCTAAAAAAATCAATTATAAATCTAATAATTTCTAAATCTAACAAATTCCAAACCTAAATCTAACTAATTCAAACAAATTCCAAACCTAATTCTAAAAAAATTCCAAACCTAAATCTAAGAATTCATAAATCTTAAAAAATTCATATCCTATATCTTTAAAATACAAATACTAACAATTTTCAATTCTAACAAATTATAAAAGCTAAATTCAACAAATTATAAATCTAACAAAATATAATCCTAAATCTAACAACTTTACAAATAATAAAATAAAACAAATCTAACTAATTAATCTAACAAATCTACATCTAAAAAAAAAAGCTAACCATCCATGTTGGTGAGATTGGATAGAAGATTTTGGAGAGAGAGAGAGAGGGGGTAAGAGAGAAAGAGAGAGAGAGAGAAGAGAGGAAAATGGAAGAGAAGGAGATAGTCTTGTTAAGAGAAAGAAAAGAGAGGGAGATAGTCTTGTTAAGAGAAAGAAAAGAGAGGGAGATAGTCTTGTTAAGAGAAAGAAAAATGGAAAGAGAGGGAGGGAGATAGTCTTGTTAAGAGAAAGAAAAGAGAAAAAAAGATGTAAGTATCGAGAGAGGAAGAGAAGAAAAGAAGGAGAATCAATTTAATAACAGACATTGCGACGGATTTGCGACGGAATATGGGCGGCCAAATAAAATTTCGCGCGAACTCATCAAATTTTTGAAAAATTCAAATTATTTCGACCAAAATTTCAAAAATTTTCAATTTGCGACGGGTCGTCGCAATTCCGTCGCAAATCTTATATATTTATAGTCTTGTAAAATTTGGTATTGCAAATGTTTTTTTATCATATTAAAAAGTTAAAAAATATTTATAATAGTATAAGATTGTAATAAATATTAATTTATGCAAAAATTTACAAATTCTTCTAGTTTAAAGTGAGTTTTATAAAACTTTTATACTTATGAATAAACATTAACTCCTTCTATTCCTCTATTTGAAATGATTTCATGAAAAGTTTATAAATTCTTCTTTTTCTTATAATTTGTATATAAACTTAAAATTCATGTAATATTTACATTTAAGTTATATGATTTACTTTACAAAGAAAATCCCAATTTAGGGTATAGGGTTTGGCAAGTATTGGTGGTTTGCGACAGATTTGCGACAGATTTACGACGGAACGTCGCAAATCCGTCGCAGATATATAAGATTTGCGACGGCATTGCGACGACCCGTCGCAAATCCGTCGCAAATCTTATATATTTATAATCTTATTAAATTTGGTTATGAAATATTTTTTTATCATACTAGAAAGTTAAAAACATTTATGATAGTTTGAGATTGTAATAAATATTAATTTATGCAAAAGTTTACAAATTTTTCTTGTCCAAAGTGAGTTTTATAAAACTCTTATACTTATTAATAAACATTAACTCCTTCTATTCCTCTATATGAAATGATTTCATGAAAAAAATTATAAATTTTACCTTTTTCTTATAATTTGTATATAAACTTAAAAATTCATGTAATATTTGCATTAAACTTATATGACTTACTTTACAAATCATATCGTAATTTAGAGTATAGGGTTTGGCAAATATTTGTGGTTTGCGATAGATTTGCGACGGATTTGCGACTGTACGGCATGCCGTTGCAAATATGTCGTAAAACTGTCACAAATTGCGACGCGTTTGCGACGACCTTTGTCGTCGCTTATTTGCGACGGATTTGCGACGGATTTGCGACGGTATATATTTTGTCGCAAAGTCGACGCAATTGTGTCGCAAATTTGCGACGGATATTGACCGTCGCAAACTTCCGTCGCAAATTGACTGTTTTCTTGTAGTGGGATTTTGGGTTTTTCGAGAAGGCGCGTCCTCTGGCCGCGTATTGATTTTTTTAATGATTTTTTTTTAAAAATCCGATGGATTTCCGACGGATTCGATCCGTCGGAAATCGTTATATATAAACAGAAAACCCTTTCTTTTTCCCCATTTCATCTTCTTCTCTTCTCTTCTCTCTTTTCCGCCGTGAACCTCCGCTGCTCCTTCTCTCAACCACCGGATCCGTCCAAACCCTTCTCCTTCTCTCCCAAAACCGCTGGATCCCGCCCCAAATCATCTCCTTTCCTCCAAAAATCATGGAAAACTCGTAAGTCTTCATATACTCTTATGCTTTTGAAGTTTTTTTTAAGATTTTGGTGTGTAAATTGGGTTAGAGGGTTAGAAAACTTGATTGAAATTATATTGTTGTTTGTTGTGTGATGTTAGAAGGTTAGAATTTAGATTTTTAGATGTGAATCGGATTTTAAGGTGTTAGAAATTAGAGTTTTTAGATTTAAGGTTTTAATCAAATATTTTGTATCTCAAAGAAATAATTTTTCCTTTGATTTTAAAATTATATTTCATAATAAACGAATTTCTATAATTTTTATAATATAAAAACGAATTTCTTCTAATTTTTATAAGAAAGTTTTTATTTTCTTAAAAATAGAATTTTATAGTTTTTCAAAAATTTATTTTAATAAAAACGAATATCTTATAATTTTAGAGTTTTTATTTTCTTAAAAAAATAATTTTAGAGTTTTTTAAAATTTTAATTTAATAAATACTAATTTCTTATAATTTATATAAGAAAGTTTTTATTTTCTTTAAAAACGAAATTTTAGAATTTTAAAAAAATTTAATATAATTTCTATAATAAAAAAACGAATTTCTTAAAATTGTTAATATATGTTAAGAAAGAAAGATTTTATTTTCTTTAAAAATTAAATTTTAAAAATTTTAAAAATTTAATGATACTTTGAAATTTAAAAATATAGTTTTTACTTTTGTTTTAATGCTAATGTTTATTTTTTCTAATGTACAGAGAATTCCCGCAGCAACATGTCTCTGGTGGCCGTTCTCGTTCTCGTGGTGCCCGATCTCGTTCTCGTCGTTCGACACATACCGGATCTTCTGGTGATGTTCCGGAGTCCCAAGAATCCGCTGCCCGCAGTCGGATTTCTATCGAAGAACTTGTTCAACAGCCGAACCGGAAGCACTGCACCAAACTCGACCCGGATTGCGAAGATGGTACATGGTAAGTTGTTGTCTAAAATTTTTTATATTTCTTGGCCTTTAATTTTTGTAAAATTTAAATATGTTTCTAAAGTTTTTTAATCTACAATTTTTTCAGGTTCGGGTTGGACCCTGAAATCAACAAGATCATATTGCGGATGTTTCATACCATGTTGCACCACCCGTATGAGACCTACTCATCGATGCCGCCTGACGTGAAAGATTCATGGCATCGATCTTTCGCTGTAAGTTTTTTTTAAAGATTTTCAAATTTTAAACTAAGTTTATATTTCATTAATTATATCTTACTTAATTTGTTTTTGCAGCAAGAGTTCACTTGGGATTGGGGGAGAACCAAAACCGTTCTCGATGAGTTCGACAGATTCACCGCCATCCAATACACGAGACACATGCACGAGTGGAAGCAAAAGTTCATCGAGCAAAAAAATCCGCCGAAGGATCTCGAGGAGAATGTCTGGAACGGGTTTTGCGAGTATTGGAGTCGGCCTGCCACAAAGATACAATCCGAAAAAAACTCGAAGAACCGGAAGAGTGACCAAGGAGGAAAGGGCATTTATGTCCACAACGGGGGTGCAAAATCGACCTTACGTCAAGTGGCTGAAATGGTAAGTAAATTTATTTTTTTCATAATTTTCTTATTTATTAAATAGTTTACCATATATAATTTTTTTTTTGAAAGACGATAGAATCGGGTGGAGTCGTTCCCGATTACCTCGACGTGATGGAGACGAGGCACACCAACAAAAAGACCGGTGAAGTCCAAGACGTCGGTGTTCGGGAGGTTGTGGAGAAATGCAAGAAGAAGAAGTTCGATCGCCTCACCCAACTCTCCCAGGAAAATCCAGATGACTCGACCTCCTCGAACAAGCTAACCCGAGATGAGATCAACGACATTGTTCTCTCGGTAAGTTTTTTTATTTTTATTTTAATTTTAGTTTTAATTTTAATTTTAATTTTACTTTTTTATATCTAATATCTTAATAATTTTGTTTAGGAAACTCGGAAAGTAAAAGGTCGAACCGTAGGGTTAGGCCCACTTCCGAGATTCGAGGGAGCAGATTCTTCTTCTTCGAGTTTTCGTTACCCTTCGCAATATCAACAAGAGATCCAACAGCTTAGCCAAGAAGTTAAAGAGCGTGATGTGATCGTCGACGAAATGGGGAAGAAGCATGAACGGTTGGAGTCCGAACACCAATCGACACGGGAAGAGCTACGCCAGATGAAAGAAATAATAGAAAATTAGTTTCCACATTTGTTTAAAAAGTAGTTCTTTTGTTTTAAACAATTTCTTTTATGTCTTTTTAAATTTTTGCTTTAAGACAAATTTATAATATATTTTTCTTTTCTACAATTTTAGTTTTAATTTTATTTTTTTTAATTTAAAATTAAATTCAATATAATTTATATTAAATTTTTTAATAATTTAACGAAATTTATGAATCCGTCGGAAATCCGTCGGTTTCTGTCCGTCACAAATCTGTCGGAAACTAATCCGTCGTAAATCCGTCGGAAATGAATCCGTCACACATTCCGTCGGAAATCCGTCGGTTTCTGTCCCTCATAAATCCGTCGGAAATTAATCCGTCGGTAATTAATCCGTCGGAAATCCGTCGGATATTTATCCGTCGGTAAATCGTCGGATTCATCTCCGACGAAATCCCGACAACCTTTTGATCTACTGTTCCGACTACTGAGTCGTCGGAATGCCGTCGGAAATTATTCGACGATCCGTCGGAAATCTGTCGGTCTATTTCCCTCGGTAATCCGTCGGAAATTTCTTACGGATTACCGACGACACCATTCCGTCGGAAATTTCCGACGGATTTCCGACCAAAGTTGAATTTCCGACGAACTGTAACCGACGGACTATTTTGGTCAAAATCCGTCAGAAACGCTTGTTTCCGACGGATTTTCGACCAAAATGGCCGTCGGAATTTGATGTTGTTCTTGTAGTGGAACATATTGTTGGAACATAGTTTTGACTCCAAAATCGATTCCATGTTTAGCGTCTACGTTGCCTAAGGCGGAAGATAAAATGATGATGCATATTTTCATTCAACCATATGTTCCAAAGACTAAACTTTTAATCTTTCACCGCATATTTGCAAACTGCTGGAACATCATGCGGTGAAAAATTAAAGAATTTATGGGAGCTTCAAAATAGCAAAGTTTTTGCCCTGCATGCATGACTGATCTCTAACCATAATCATATGTCTGTATTCTAAAGCATTAAATGAAGGATCATCACCTGCTTCGCTAACTGCTGTCATCTTATATATTAGAGATTCTATTATTTGGATATTCAAAGAAAAAAAGAAACTAAAAATTGTAATGGAAATCTAAGAAACTTGATGATGAAGAAAACAAAAAAATTATAGAGATTTGTGGATATTGAAGAAAAAAAAAATACAAAGATGAAAATTAGAGATTTGTTGGTATATCAAAAAGAAAAAATACAATAATCTTTCATAAATAAAAAGAAGGGAAATTAGGGAAATCTCTTTCCTACTACGTGGTGGAGAATTTTGTTTTTCTTTTCTTTTGGTGGTGATTATAAAATTAAGTATTCATGGCTTTACTGAATTTCTCATATATATATATATATATATATATATATATATATTATATAAAGTATTATATATAGTTTTTGCGAATATGTTGTATATTTGATTTTTGGTTCTAGCGAAGTATGTACATGAACGTGATTCTGGGAAGCATGCAAAAACGAATTAATATCTATTTATTTTCCTTTATAAAGAGGTTATAGACTCAGAAAAATAACCGAGTATATATATAATTTTTTTGAAATGAATGTTAAAAATTTATAAAAAATATTAAAAAAACGTTTGTGAATCGTGTGGTAATAAGGTTTAAATCCCTTACAAAAACACATCACCATGAAGGATGTACACATCACCATGAAAGACTACTGGCCATCTGATCATAGAAGACACGTACAGTATTTGAAGAATCTCCAATCGAATCTAGAGATGCAATTTGTGAATCGTGTGGTAATAAGCTTTCTTTTGAGTCTAACGCATATTATTGTCATGGATATAGATCACATTTCCACAAGGATTGTCTCACAATAACATGTCTAAATTGCCATGAGCATACACTAACTTTCATTCGTAGAAACATCTCCGTCCCTTGCGATATATGTGGGTGGTTCGATTCTGGTCTAATGTATGGATGTTTACAATGCGATTTATTTGTACATAAAAACTGTCTCTACTTACAAAGGTTATAAAAATCACACGTCGACACGATGAACATCGAGGAATGGGTTCTTCAATTGTTTTGCATGTAATCAACACTCTCGCGGATTCATGTACAAGTGTTTTCAAGAAGATTGTGGGTTTAAAATAGATGTGAAGTGTGCTTCCTTTGTCGAGCCGTTTAACCATATTATTCACCCACATCCTTTAATTTGTATATGGCATTACATAAATATATTAAAAAATGCCATGGTTGCAATCGATCTTCAAGGACTAAAGCATATTGTGAATGTTATCCATGCTGGTTCGCCTTGGGGTTCGAATGCATGAATTTACCAGGATATGTAAAATACAAGCATGACAAATTGACAATCATCCACTCACTCTATACTGGTATATGCAGATAACATGAAGAGATTTGTGGAGCCGCTTGAGTGGTGGTGTGAGATCTGTGAAGAACATGTGAACAAATTTTTTTTTTTTTACACATGCCTTGATTGCCGCACCACGCCACCACTTTACATGTTGACTGTATATTAGGGAGATACCAATATTTGAAACCTTGCCATACGATCAAAGTGAGTGGTTTTGAGGTTAGAGATCGCTTCAAACAATGGTGCATCTCGATTCTCGGCCCACTTGTTGTCATACATGTCATCGTATTTGCCAAGACAAATTGGTTTTCATCAGTGGAAAAAAATGTATGTTTCTGTTCTATAAATTGTACTCCCTCTGTTTTTTTTAATTGTCGTTTTAGTTTGTTTCACAGAGATTAAGAAAACAACTACTTTCTTTATTTTACACCTTAATTAATACATTGTTTTGTTTCATATGAATAATTAATAAAGTAAAAAAGTAGGGATAAAACTGAAAAATCTATTATAAATCTGTTTTGAAAAATGAAAATGACAATTATTTTGAAATAAGAAAACAAGTTTAAAACGACAATTAAAACAGAACGGAGGGAGTATTCTTCTACGAAACTTGTTGGGAAATCTAACTTTATAATGAATGATGTCGTATTATAATTCAATGTTGTTGTAAATTGTAACGTGAATGGAAATAAATAACATAGCCCTTTGCAATTTCGTACGTGTCTATATTCCAAATCTACGGCTGATTTTTTTTTTTTGGGACCAAAAATCAACGCCTGATTTTGCACCGACAATTCTTTAAGTAAAACTAAGTTAGCATCATTTTATTATTAGAGTTGTCTTTGCATATTTTATTTAATTATAGTTAAAAAAATAAGTTAATGAAATAAGTTGATCAGTCCGTTTTAATCCCACGTTGACTTAACGTTAGGAACTTAGGACTAAAATGGTTGAGTTAATAAAAATTGAAGATTAAAATGGTTTGATCAACAAAAGTTGTAAATTTTCTGAGAAGGTAAAAGAGGTTAGACTTTTTGACCGAAAATGTATAGTTGAAACAAAATTAAAAGAAACCCAAACTATCAGTGACATAAAATATTTGAAATTGAAAAAAGTCTGAAAGTTATAATCTTGTTAATTCAGACTTCTTACTGTTTAATCATTTTTAGTTAGTGCTTGGAATTTTTTTTTTATAGATTTTGTACATGCTTCTAAATTCAAATTTTTTATAGTCAAATAGAAAAGTGCGGGCTATTATTTCACCAACCCCGCACCATCTCCATTCATAACATAAAAATTTGAATTATCAAGAACCAAGTTGGTTCTCTCTACTACTCATCATCTTCTTAGTCTTCTTCATCAAATTCAGAATCTCTAAGCACATACTTCACTGGCTTCTTATTTGCTCTCCGAGTCCTAAATTTCGCAGGAACTTCTCCTGATTTCTCAGGCGATGAGCTAACCGCCACAACCTCCACCACTTCATCGTCATCATCATCGTCATCGTCATCGACGTATATGATCTCTGGTGCAAGCCGTTGTCCCTGATCAGCTTCCTACAAAACAAAAACCACCCACCGTTTTAAGCACCTAACGTTTTTAAGCACAGAAACATTAAACGGGCCACTACCTCCACCACTTCATCGTCATCATCATCGTCATCGTCATCGACGTATATGATCTCTGGTGCAAGCCGTTGTCCCTGATCAGCTTCCTACAAAACAAAAACCACCCACCGTTTTAAGCACCTAACGTTTTTAAGCACAGAAACATTAAACGGGCCACTACCTCCACCACTTCATCGTCATAGACGTATATGATATATGGTGCAAGCACTTGTTCCTCATCAACCTCCTGCAAAACAAAAAAAAAAAACACCCGCCGTTTTAATAGAGCCAAAAGCTTTTGATATTACGTATCACAAATCAAAATTAATTCCACAGATATTACTAATAATAAATGATCATATCTAGGCTATTCTTGCAAAAATTAATTTTATTGTAGAAAATTCACAAATTCACAAATTGAATTTTCTCTTTTAATTTAAAAAAAAAATTCTTTCAAAATACATTTTGTGGTGAATCACTAAACGATGATTTCATCTTTTGATATATTCATTTTTTTTTTTACGGATTTATTGCCATTCCACCTATCAATCCATTTCAGAAAATTTTGGGAATTAATTTTAGATAAGTTCCATTATTTTTTAAAAGTTTTAATTTTCAAATGTGTATTTCGCATATTTCATCCTATAGTACTATCTCCCTTCCCATCCCCGTTTGAATAAAATAAACGGCCCGGAACATGAATGGGATGGAAAATTCAAGATGGATCGAGAAGGGTTTCCAATCAATTAAGAGAAGGAAGAGGATAACTATAAACCCACTCACCTTTGCAGCTGGAGCCTTCTTTCTTGCTCCTTGCCTACCTTTTGACTTCGCCATTTCCGCTACGTTGTTATCTTTAAAGAATCAAGAAAAAGGTCTCCAATGGCATATTAAATCCATACAACAAAACAAAAAAAGCAATGAAAAGCTGGTGTACGAGACTATTAACCTGTGTCCATTACTGAAACAGAAGCCTCTGTTGTTTCTGATTCACTGGGTTTATTATCCCCTAACTTCTCAACAACTTGAACTCCAACACTTCTCTCTAGTTCATCACCTAGACTATCAATCTCCAAAGACTTCTCCATGCTACAGTAAAACATAAATATACTGAAGTCAGAGGAGAGATAGCATCAACTAGAGAAAAATACAGATCAAGAAAAGTGAACAAGAGTTATTTTCAGAGAGTAAAAGGAGATGAAATTTTCACTTTTCTAAAGAGAAACAAAAAGCACAAACCTGTCCTTAGCATTCTCCTCATAACATTTTAGCCTATCAGCAAGAGTAACACGTTCAAGTCGACTAGATTCAAGCTCCTTCTTTGCCTAAAAGTTCAAAGAGATCAAGAACTTACAAGAGCATGATAGAAAAACCCATAAGAATTAATTAGAAACCATATTTTGCAAGAAAAGTTCTAAAGGGTGACATCCAAAATGATTTGATCACCATGATGTTGCAAGAAAAAGTCCGGTTTATAATCTCACCTCTGACATTTCTTTAGATAGTGACTCAATTTGTATATTATATAGTCTGATCTTTTCCTCCATGGCATCTGTCAAAGCATTTTCTTTCAAGCTCCATATTGCTTTTTCCTCCTCCATCTCCAAATGTGAGTTTACCAGACGCTGAACAACATAACAAATTGCGGTATTCACACAAGAAAAAAAAAGAACTAAGTTCAGAATCTGTCTTCTCAATCATTATTATACCGTTGCTAACTCTTCTTTTTCTTCAAGCAATTGTTTAACTTGGGTTTCAAGTAGTTGCTGATTAGAAGATGAGCCTTCAATTCTCATATTCTGGAACAAAACATAACAACTGTTAAAGAAAACGCAATTGTGTCTTGGAATACACTAATCACTTCAAATTCAACATCAATTGCATGAAAAGACTTACAAGCTCCGTGACATCTTTTTGCAGATGTTCTATTTGGGTATTTGACTGCTTCAGTTTCTCTGTCAAAGCTGTAATTTCTGAATCTAAACCCTCATTTCTACATAATGTTTTCTCCAGTGAAGCAATTGTTGTTTCCATTTTAAAAGCAAGCACTTCAAGCTTTTTAAACTTTTCCTGACAAATGTAAAAGTAAAAAATGATTTGGCTCTTTATTGAGGGAAAAAAAATATACCAAAAGATAGAAGAAACAAATAATTGCATAATACCTGCGACGACTGTTTAGCACTTCTATCAACGATAAGAGACTCGCGTCTTTCACACGCAAAGGACTCCTGCTTGTTGATGTCCCACTCATGGTGTTCTGAGAGCATCTGACAAATAGTACAAAACATCAAGTTACTTCTAACACTGGAACGTTGGAGAAAGAAGAGAAGAAAAACTCTAAAATAAAACATGTTTTGAAGAAAACCAAAATACACCATCAAGGAAGCTTCATCCTTATGGGCCTTCTTCTGGTTTTGTTCTTCTAATTGGTTCTGCAGACCAACACATTGCTCTTGCAAAAGAAGCTGAAAATGAATATCAATATCAAGAACATTAGCCAAAATATTCCCACAAATTTACCATCAAGTACAATGTGAGAGGAGGAGAACAAAAAGTGTTGGACCTTCTCATTCTCAATATCAATAACTTTTTGTTTAAGACAAGACTGGACATTTTGGTAGCTGCTGATAAGTGAAGCATGTTGCTCAAAACATTGACGCATATACAATGTTAAATCCTGCAGTGTGAAAATATATTTTAACATCAAAGAACAAGATTATCTATTATGACTACCAAAGAACGCAGAGTACTTACATGTATCAAAGGAGAGAACAAAGCAAAATCTTGGAGACCATCATCCATAACTGAAGATATGGTTTCCACTGATACTTTAGTTTTTTGAAATTCAGTCACTAAGACTTCAACTTCTGTTGTTACTAGGTTGACCAGAGAGTTAGAATTCTCCTTCAACAAGGTGTTGCGCAAGTTAAAGATCTCTTCTTCCGAATGGTAAGAGTGATAAGCCTGCAATGGAAAAGCTGATCTTTAACCCGCAAGAGATAACTTTTTAAGGAAAAAAAATATTAGCAACCTTAAGTTTGGATCTGAGCTCCTTTATCTCTTTCTTTTGGCGCTTTAATAGAGCAGCATCAGTCAATATCTGTAATGAAAACACAAGAATGGATGGATTATTCGTTTTTTAAAAGAAAATGTGTTACTAAAATAGAAGTGCAAAAATGATATGGATCCTATACCTCATTGACATGCGCACAGTTAGTGACACTTATTGCTCGGCTAGCAAATTCAAGACTGCTCTTGGTTTCATCTGCATGAATCTAACAGCAAAACAAAAATTATAAGTCCCACATCTGAAGTTTAGACAAAGATGGTCTAATATATAAGTCAAGACTACTCTTAGTTTCATCTCCCCTGCTTATAATGTGTCATACCATTTGGACATTCATAATAAATACATTACCTGTGCGAGTGTTACATTGCATATGATAGCTATATTTGCATTTCCAGCTAAAGCAGGCTGCAAGATCCTTGTAAGCTTGCTGTCTCTATACGGAACATGACCACTGATTCAACCAAAGAAAAATGCCAATAATATTATTATACACATAATGTTTCTTTCTCTAACCAAAAAAACTAGACAGACAAAAAAAAAGCTCTTACCCTTGATTTTCAACTCCTTCACTCAACTTTTTAATAACAGTACCAAGTGTCATCAAGCTTTTGTTAATATGTGAGCCCTCCTTAAGCCTAATACCCGCTACGCCGGTTTTCGCAGCCCGTTCTGAACCAGCTAGATCCACCAAATTCTACAAGTGAAAAAAGAAAAAAAGAAATAGCAAAAAATAATATGTTGCATATTAGGGGAACCAAAAACAATAGTTCCAACAGATAATACCAGAACAGAAACACGGACTACATCTTTATCTTGCGTCTTCTGTCTACTTTCAATAATCTGTTGGATAAAAAAAAAAAAAAAAAACTGGCTAGTTAAAACTCAACTTTATTACATTTTAACTGAGCACTAAAGGTTGAGTTTATATAATTTTTACCATGCGGAAAATAGTGTGAGATCTGCTACTGGAGAAATTCATATTTGTCTCCCCGATATGCCTCTGAGCTGAAATTTTTTATTCCAAAAGACAAATGAAGATCCCATTTCACTAAACCAATTTTAGCAAAACAAATGCTTGTAAATGTGTAAAGCTATGTTTGGAATGTGAAGAAAACAGAATTTACATTCTCCAAATTCCATCATTTGAAGGACTTGTTGAGGGGAAGAGACGATTTCTTCTCTTAATCCAGCAACAAATATTCCTTTCTAAAACATGATTTAAGATTGATGAAAAACACACATCAGAATCGCTAGAGAAACTTTCTTATTCTAAGAAGACTTTATTTAGTGTACCTCTTGATTTTCATGAATCTGTAGCTTTCGGTGTTGATGAGGAGCCAACAAATCATTTATTTCCTCGTTATAAATCTCCAGATACGACATACGCAATGAGAACTCTCTGCTTGCATCATCCTTGGGATCAAAGAAGAAAAAAAAACAATAACTTTCCACAAATAACACCAAAATCTAAAAGAAAACCATGAAACAAATATGGTAAGAAACGTTTTGAGAAGATGAAGAAAAACCTTCTTAATAATATCAAACAGATCATTTAAAGCGAGAACGATGACTCCTGGTTCACTAGGTGAGCCTCGCATTGTATGTGTCTTTCCACTGTTGGTTTGTCCGTAAGCAAACACGGTTCCTTCAGACGAAACAGATATGATTCAGACAAAAACGAAATCAGCTAAAAACCCATCAGAGTGATTGACTAATTTGTTGAGTTTTAACCGTTGAATCCACGAACTGAAGCAGCCACAATCTCCTTCGTCCGTGCTTCGTAGACTTGGACAGTTTTACAATCTTCTTCAAAAATCCGATCTTTTGTGTTGCGAGAGAGAAATTGGGCATGAAAATTCCAAGAATCAAAGAACAAGAAGAAGATGGAGAGAGAAATGAGGAAAAAGGAGTACCAAATTCGAAAGGGTAACTGTTCGGCATAGAAATCGAATCGGAAGATATCTTCCAGGGACTCGTTTTAGTGTCCTCCGGCGAAATCGGCCGTGCTCTGACTGAGACATGGATTCTCTCCATTTTCCGACTCCAGTTATCTTCTCCTCCGGCAAAGACTGTTGAAGTAAGCTTGAAATAGCTTGAGGAGCAAGCTAAATATATTTAGGAGAAAGCTAAATATACATATCTAATGTGTTTAGGAGTTATCTAAATAAGTTAGTTTTCCTTTTATGTTTAGGTTTTTCTAACTTATATAAGGAGATGCTAAGATGTAGCATAACTTATGAGATTGTGAGATTGAGGAGTTAAGGTTTTGAGAGATTTTCCTTAAGCTAATAAGAGAGTTATTCTTATTGATCTTGGTGTTATACAATCTTATCAAACTATATTTGGTATCAGAGCTTGTGTAAGCTTACGAGAAGATGGGAGATATCGTCGCCGAAGTTCCGAAGCCGCGAGAAGGAGGAGGTCCGTCTTCAATCACGTGTCCGATGCTCAGCAACATGAACTATACGGTATGGGCCATGAGGATGAAGATAACTCTCAAGGTTCACAAAGTCTGGGAGGTCATAGAGACGGAGAGGTATCCACCGGATACCGAGAAAAACAACATGGCCATAGCTTTACTCTTTCAATCAATACCCGAGATGCTTATCCTTCAAGTTGGAGAGCTTGACACAGCAAAGAAGGTATGGGAAGCAATCAAGGCAAGACATGTAGGAGCAGAAAGAGTAAAAGAGGCGAGGTTACAAACTTTGATGGCCGAGTTTGATAGGCTAAAGATGAGAGAAGAAGATACGATCGATGTGTTTGTTGGCAAACTCTCTGAAATTTCTTCAAAGTCGGCATCTCTTGGAGAAGTTATTGAAGAACAAAAAATTGTGAAGAAATTCCTGAAGAGTTTACCGAGGAAGCGATACATCCACATCGTTGCGGCTCTCGAGCAGGTTCTTGACCTAAAAACAACCAGCTTTGAAGATATTATCGGTAGACTAAAGGCATACGAAGAGAGGATTAATGAGGATGAAGAAGAAGTACATGATGATCAAAGCAAATTGATGTATGCGAACTCCGACTCTCAAGAGAACTACGGTAACAACAGAGGAAGAGGACGAGGTCGAGGACGAGGTAGAGGCAGAGGTAGAGGCCGTGGAAGAGGCTACTACCAGAACTCGTACTCTGATCAAGGACGTGAGAGAGATGATTCTCATGTTCAGTGTTTCCGATGTGACAAGTATGGGCATTATGTGTCGGACTGCCCTGATCGTTTGCTCAAGCTTCAAGAAGCCACTGAAAAGAAGAATGAGGAAGAGACTCAAGAGGCTGACACATTGATGATGCACGAGGTGGTGTATCTCAACGAACAAAAGGTAAAGCCAAGCATCTTTGAGACCAACCTTGACACAAGTAATGTGTGGTATCTAGATAATGGAGCTAGCAACCATATGAGTGGAAAACGATCATTCTTCTTGGAGCTTGATGAAACAGTTACGGGAAAAGTAAGATTTGGTGATGATTCCCGTATAGATATAAAGGGAAAGGGTTCGATACGCTTTGTATTCAGCAACGGTGAGAAGAAAGTGCTAAACGATGTCTACTTCATTCCGGATCTAAAGAGCAACATTATAAGTCTAGGTCAAGCTACTGAAGCTGGTTGTGAAATACGAATGAAAGAGGATCGGCTTAGACTACTAGATCGGAATGGAAGGCTACTTGTAGAAACCGCTAGATCCAAAAATCGGTTGTACAAAGTGACCCTAGAGGTGGACAACATCAAGTGTTTACAACTAATGGAGCTTAGCGAATCGAGTAAGTGGCATGCAAGGTTGGGACATGTGAATCCGAGCACCATGAGAGTGATGATCAACAAAGAGCTTGTAAAGGGTATACCAAGAATATCATTCGAGAAGGAGAAGTGTGTATCATGCCTACTAGGAAAACAGACACGGCAATCTTTTCCACAAGCAACGATGTACAGAGCATCACAAGTTCTTGAGCTCGTACATGGAGACCTTTGTGGACCTATCACACCCTCCACACCAGCGCACAAAAGGTATGTATTCGTGATAGTTGATGATTACTCTCGGTATATGTGGACAATTCTGCTGAAGGAAAAGAGTGAAGCATTCGAGAAGTTCAAGTGTTTTAAGAATGTCGTTGAGCAAGAGACAAGAAACAAGATTCAAACACTTCGTACTGATAGGGGAGGAGAGTTTATGTCTCATGAGTTCCAAGATTTCTGCGAGAAACACGGTATCAAGAGACATCTAACCGCACCTTATTCACCTCAACAGAATGGAGTTGTTGAAAGGAGAAACAGAACAATGCTTGAGATGACGAGAAGCATACTGAAACACATGAGTATACTGAACTACCTGTGGGGAGAAGCAGTGAGACATGCCACCTACCTGATCAATAGGGTTGCTACAAGATCACTGATTGTGCAAACACCGTATGAAGCTTTCAAGGGAAAGAAACCGAATCTTGAGCATCTTCGAGTGTTCGGGTGTGTTAGTTATGCGAGAACTGAGGCTGCTGGGAGAAAGAAGCTGGATGATAGATCACGAGTGTTAGTGCATCTAGGAACAGAGCCTGGGTCAAAAGCGTATCGTTTGCTGGATCCAACACATCGAAAAATAGTTGTTAGCAGAGATGTGATATTTGATGAAAATAAGAGCTGGAAGTGGGATGGACAAGGAATAGAAGCGGCTAGTGAACCAGGAATGTTCAAGTTAAGTTTTGGAGAAATCGGCAATAATGGCATAGAAGGAGATAATGATCAAAATGTTGAAGAAGAAACAGAGGAGATTCACGAGGAGGATGACGAAAGTGATACTGATCTCAATAATGAGGAACAAGGACATGAGGTACAACCTCTACGACGGTCATCAAGAGAAAGCCATAGGCCAAGTTACCTAGATGACTATATTTGTCTTGCAGAAGTTGAAAGTGAGCGTCTGTTGCTGATGATCAATGAAGAACCTTGGGATTTCAATGAGGCAAAGGGATCAAAAGAATGGATGATGGCATGTGAAGATGAGATTTCATCCATAATAAAGAATAAGACGTGGGACTTAGTTGATCTGCCGAATGGAGCAAAAGCTATAGGACTAAAGTGGGTCTTCAAGGTTAAACGCAATCCTGATGGAAGTATTAACAAACATAAAGCAAGACTCGTTGCAAAGGGGTATGTACAAAGGCATGGCATTGACTTTGAAGAAGTGTTCGCTCCAGTCGCACGCATTGAAACAATTCGCTTCATCATTGCTTTAGCAGCGTCAAATGGTTGGGAAGTACATCATCTGGATGTTAAGACCGCGTTCTTACATGGTGAGTTAAAAGAAGTGGTGTATGTGACACAACCAGAGGGGTTTGAGATCAAAGGAAAGGAGAACAGGGTATACAAGTTGAACAAGGCACTTTACGGACTAAAACAAGCGCCAAGAGCTTGGAATGAGAAGCTGAATAAAATTCTCAAGATGATGAATTTCTGTAAGTGTTCAAAGGAGCCATCTCTTTATCGAAAGGAGGAGAAGGGACATCTCCTTGTTGTTGCCGTATATGTGGATGATCTCTTAGTTACAGGATCTAGCTTGAAGATGATAGTTGAATTTAAAGAGGATATGGCAACAAACTTTGAGATGAGTGACCTTGGGAAACTGACCTATTATCTTGGGATTGAGGTACTTCAGCACGAGGAGGGCATCACACTGAAACAAGAAAGATATGCGTCTAAAATATTAGAAGAAACTGGAATGAGAGAATGTAATGCATCTCAGGTACCTATGGACCAGAATGTGAAGCTATCAAGAGATATGAAACGGGATCGAGTCAATGAAAGAGACTATAGAAGAAATATTGGATGTCTGCGGTATCTTCTTCACACAAGACCAGATCTTTCGTTTAGTGTTGGAGTGCTCAGTCGGTACATGCAAGAGCCACAAGAACCTCATGAAGCTGCGTTGAAACAAATCTTGAGGTATGTGCGAGGAACTCTTTCTTTTGGCCTTGTCTTTAAGAGATCGAATGGCACAGGTTTGGTAGGCTATAGTGATAGCAGCCATAACGTTGACATGGATGATGGAAAGAGCACGACAGGTCACGTTTTCTATTTTGATGAATGCCCTATCACTTGGTGTTCACAAAAACAAGAAACGGTAGCCTTGTCATCTTGTGAAGCTGAATTCATGGCTGCCACAGAAGCAGCAAAGCAAGCAATTTGGCTGCAAGAACTCTTCGCTGAGATCACAGATAGAGAGTGCGAAAGAGTGACTATCCGAGTTGATAACAAGTCAGCAATTGCGCTCACAAGAAACCCTGTGTTCCATGGCCGCAGCAAGCACATACATACAAGGTATCATTTTATACGAGAATGTGTGGAGAATGAGCAAGTAGAAGTTGAACATGTTCCAGGAACCGAACAAAAGGCTGATATCCTAACTAAGGCACTTGGTAGAGTCAAGTACAAGGATATGCGAGGTCTCATTGGAGTCAAAGATTTGAAAGAAGATGAGTTCAAGCTTAAGGGGGAGAATATTGAAGTAAGCTTGAAATAGCTTGAGGAGCAAGTTAAGTATATTTAGGAGAAAGCTAAATATACATATCTAATGTGTTTAGGAGTTATCTAAATAAGTTAGTTTTCCTTTTATGTTTAGGTTTTTCTAACTTATATAAGGAGATGCTAAGATGTAGCATAACTTATGAGATTGTGAGATTGAGGAGTTAAGGTTTTGAGAGATTTTCCTTAAGCTAATAAGAGAGTTATTCTTATTGATCTTGGTATTATACAATCTTATCAAACTATAAAGACGACCTACGGGTTTAGGAAATTTTCCCTCCCTCTACTAAAAACCTTGCAGGACCTTTCAGTTTTTTCGAATTTTGAATAGCGGATTGAACCGGTTATTAAACCGAAAGAGATACGTGACTTTAATTCAAATAGTTTTAAAATTTGCCTATTTGACTTTCATTGTATTTTTTTTTTAATGTGTAGAAGTTTTGAATCTTTGGATATGCAGTTTTCTACGTGAAAATTATATTCCTTTTGTTTCTAAGAAATTAAATTTATTAGATTTTTTTTTTGTTTCTTTTACAAATTTTATTTTATTTTATGTGTTTTATATACATTTGTATGAGTTAATATTAATTACAAATATCTAAATTAATGAATCAATATTGACTTATAGAATAATACAGTTAATTTCATTATAACGGAACTAATATTATAATACAGTTAATTTCATTACAACGTAAACCTTGAATTTTTTATGACAGTACTATAGTACTATATTATTGCAGTAAATTGTAAAACAGAAGAATGAAACTTAAAGCATCTGCATTGGAATAAAAAAAGATACTATAATATTGAGAAGACGTAACTTTTAATAATTTAAAAATAAATGGGTCCTTCCAATTTTGAGAAACTCTCTTATTATTATATTATTTTTATTTTTAATTATTTTTTGAGAGGCTCATTGAGAGACCATTGATATCTTTCTACGGTGAAGATGAAAGCTTCTTTCTCGAGTAAATTAGGAAAAAGACACAGAAAAACCACTCGAAAAAATCTAGAAAGAAATTTTGTTAGCAACCCTTGTTGTTGCAAAAAAAAAATTACAAAAAATTCCAAAAACAAAAACAAAAAATTATAGAAAATTCTACTAGAGTGAGAAGAAATTTCTTTACCTAGACGACGAAGAACAAATCTACTATGACAAAGTTAAAGAAGGTTCAATACTGAAAGAACATAAATGCTGCTATTTTTTTTTCCGAGGATAGAAAATGGATGAAGTGTTAGAAATATTTCTTTACCAGACGATTATTATCCTTTTGGAGTTAGTCTGATGGTAGAATGAAAAATGTTAATGCGCTATTTAGTTTTGATTGAGACTTGTGGTTAGACTCTAGATAGAGGAGATCTTAAAGCATCATTAACGCAGAGCTGTTAATGGGTTAACTTAAAAAAAAAAAATAGGTGGCGCTGACGTGGCGAAACGCTGCCTCGGTTCTCTGCGAAGAGCAGAAAGAAATGGTTTTTAGCCACGTGTCGAGACACGATTCGTCCGATTTTTTTTTTCCTTTTTTCTTCAAAATCGTGTTTTTTTTTCTTCTCGAAAATTGTTTTTTAAGAGCCCCATCCACAGTTCTGCATTAATGATGCTCTTAGGATTATGTAGGGAGCCATTACACCATGGTTAAGTTATAACCACAAAGATTTCAAGATTTTTCTAAACCAAATTTTAACATTTCGGCTTAGTTATATTCAACGGCTATTTTTTGCACATCAAAATTTTTACGTGAATTTTGATTTTAAAAAGGGTCTTTCTCATTTTGACCGATGGGCTTTCGCATTTCTTTTTCGAATCTACATAACAATAACTTTAATTTACATAACTAAATTAGATTGAAAAAGATCTTCGATTCGTAGTTTTCTCTTTTTTTTTCTTTCTTTATGTTTTTTTTACAACTAATAACGTCTCATTCATTTTAGTCAATGACAATAACTAAACAAACATAACCTTACAACTAATAACGTTGGGGGCGGCGAGGTTGACACACTTTCTTCACTTTCGTTGGCATTTTACGAGGTGAACACACTTTATTTTGCATCTCATTCCACACCTAGAATCCACTTGCTTTTTCTGCGACTTCTTCACCTCTTTTAGGAGGGTCGATTGCTGCCAATACAATACACTCATCCCTAACTAAATCAGCAACTGAATACTTAAAATCCTTATCAGTGGTCACAAGTAAGATGCCATCATGATTTTTTTTCTCCAGGAATTCATGAGTATAACTCAACATCTTTTCCACCAAAATCATACCTGCCACCTCTTTGATTTTGTTGAATTCATCTTGATCTTAAGGTTGAGATTCAAGCCCAAACTTCTGTTCACATTGATCACATGTGAGAATATGCATCTGTGCTAAGTTCTCGGCGTCCCACAACATAGGAGAGAGAGAGAACCTGAGATGGCTTCTAGGATAGAGTTACCTCTTTTTCCTTTCTGTTGACAATAAGATTTTGCATCCAAACTTGCCTTTTTGTGCGATTTTGTTAGAAAATAGTTAAAGTCATTTTGAAATTTTATCTTCGATTCATTTTTCTCTCTCTTTCTCTTTCTGTCAACATTAAGCTTTTGAATCCGATTTTGTGGAAATTTTGTGCGATTTTGTTAAAAAATAACTACGACAACAATTAACAATGTTAGCTCTTCCATCAAAAGTAAAAATAGTTTTTAGTTACAGCTAAATGAACATGTGAACTTGTCAGAAGCTTCTAGCTTCCGTAAATTTATTTTCATTCCATTGTATTAAATCCAGTCATCCACTGCTAGGTCACCATTCAAACTATTCTACTACCCAATAATTATTAGTTTTATTTACAAATTTTTCAAAGCGAGGTATAGAACATTCTATTTATTTGTTGATAACCCCGTTTAGAAATAGTATTTACGACGAAATGGAGCCCTAAAACAGATAAGACGTCGTTCGCTTTCATTTTGGACCTCTTTAAATTAAATTTATAACAATGAATAAATATTGAAAAACAAATTAAAAAGGCGGATCTTCTCGACCCTTCTTCATACGACTAGCTATAAATTTGGAACGATTCTGAAAAGACGTCACTTTCTCTCCCACGTCTCCTTTCTTCTTTCAGGACTCGCGATTCTTAGATCCGATTCTCTCACTCGTAGGTCCGATTCTCACACTTGGTGAGTTTGCGCCTCTCTCTCCCATTCTCTTACTTTTAATTTCGATTTCTATTGAGGAAACAAAAAAATCACTCGACTGCTCTATTTTGTGATATTATTAATCACATTGTAGCTTGGAACGATTCTGAAATTTAAACATATTTTTATCAAATATGAGAATTTCATCAACCTAGCAGTGTATGACATATAACATATTTTTTTATGTAAACGAATTAAGAACCTTGGTATAGAAACGGGGTTCCCGGTAGAAAATGTATGACATATAACATATTTGGGTTGGATTTCCGCTTGCAAGATTCTCGGAAGAAAATGTATCCTCCAACTTTGATCGAACCACCCATCATTTCTACCAAAAGCTCCACCTGCATCCAAGCAAAACCATTAAAACTTATTTGGTTTCTCATTACAAAAGTTTTTATTGTCGTCTATAATAAATGATCATCTTATACCTCTTTGTCAGAAAGATACATGAATAGCCAGTTGGAGAATATCAAGTCAATGGATCCATCAGTGATCTTCAAGTCAGGGGATGTAACATCAGCACACATTAACTTAACGTTCTTTATAGAATCCAAATTAATCATGGCTATAGAGTGTAGTAAATGATTTTACGATCTAGTCAGTATAAATTAGTTTTATTAATATGACCTTGTGGCATCTGCTAAGTCCTTTGTAGATATGAAGTATTTGGGTAAAACCAAAGTGGAAGATAAATCTTCAACAGATCTGTTTCAGATTAAACCAATTGTATCACTGCCATATAACAACGAATTATGTTTCCTGCAAATAAAAAAAAGAAATAAAAACAGAAAAAACAAAATCAAATGAAGAATAGCCGAACTACAAGTTTTAAGTAGATAAATAGTAAGCCTCTGAAAAATGCAACAAAAACAAATCATAATCTGATATCATAAAAAAACACCTCTAGCCAGATATTAACCTTATTGGCATAAACAAAAGGCTTGCCCACATTTTTCTTAAACTGTGCAATATCATCTTCATGTAGGGAGGACTTCAAGTGTTTGATGTGGCAACTAAGGTAGTTAGCACATTGTTTAGGCTTCTCATTCTTTACCTGTGTACTAAGGTATTATGCAAAAAAAAAAAATAGTGAATATATGAAATAAATTAACAATGTAGATACTAAGCATAATTTTAAAAAAAGAAAAGAAATTGATCATACTCTAAAAGAAAAAGAAATTGACTTTTTAGATAATTTCCGTTATTTGCTTCAAATATAATAACTTAGCTAGTTTTTTTTTATAAACAATTTATAATCTACGTTAGTAGTAGTTTTTCAAATAACTCATTTGACTTTATTCTAAAGATTGCATGTGATAATATGTACTTAATAATTCATTTAATTAAGACGGATCGTTAGAGATGAAATGGAGATCATAATGGCGGTTACTCGATGGTTAAGCTTTTTAACCACAAAGATTTCAAAAAATTTCTTAACCAATTTTAAAAATCTCGGTTTAGTTATTTTCAACGGCTATTTTTTTACGCATCGGCGATAATTTTAATTTTTGAAATGGGCCTTTTCCGTTTCGGCCGTTGGGCTTTTTTTTTTGCATTACCCTTTCCAATTTGAAATTTGAAAACTTCTTAACAATGTCTTCAATTAACGGCACTAAAATTGATTGAAGATGATGATGATCTTCGCTTCAACAGTAAGCTTCTGAAATCCGGATTTGCCTCTTCTTTTTTTTTGTGCGATTTTGTTAAAGAATCGTTAAATCATTTTGGATCTTCATCAAAATTTGTTTTGCTTTTCTTCTTTTTTTTTTTTCTTTTTTCTCCCCTCGGATCTTGTGTTTGTGAAAAATTTGCCGATCGTGTTTCTTCAACTAAAACACATGAACATATCAAGCTTTGTTCAAATCTATGGATATTCTTGGGAAATTGAAATGTTATGAGAACTTGGGATTTGATCGGATTCGTCTGATTTTTCATCCTATTGGCTTGAATTGAATTTAGCGAATCCCTAGTTACTTTCGCTTCTCTCACTTTGGTTTTTTTTTTTTTTTTTTTCTCAATGGCAGAGAAAACTGCGAAAGATCATCTATGGCCCGAGGAGGACGCAGTCTTCGATCATTTCATGTCTAATCACCATGAAACAAATTACAAATCCTTTCGATTTTAGCTTTTCCCCCAAAATATGATTTTTTCTGATCATCGTTTGTTGTTTTCTGTGAAACTTTGAATCTTTCTTCTTCTGTTTTTGGTCTTTTGATTTTGATTTTACGGTTTGATCTTGTGTGTCTGTGTTTTTTTTTCTCCGCAGCTACAAATTACAAAGTCTGATGTGACGTAACCAAATAATGTTATATGGATTCTTCTCAAATCACTTGAAGAATGCATACACACACACACATGCATCTGCATTCATACATACATACACACATATGCATTCATACATTCATACATACATATATGCATAGTTGCTTGCTTCCTTGATGTGTTGTTTACTTCTTTGCGTCTTTCCTTGGTTCCATTTCCATGTATGCGTGCTTGCTCCTTTCCTTAGTTCTCTGTGTGTTTGCTTTGTTGTGTAGTACCTTCCGTGCTTCATTGATTCGTTGTTTACTTTCTTGCTTGCTTCTTTCCTTGGTTCCCTGCGTGCTTGTTTGGTTTCTTGATTCCTTGCTTAGTTGTATCGTACATTGACTCGTTGTTTATGCTTCTTATTTTTTTTTCTCTGCTTACTTGCTTCGTGCTTCTTTGTTTAGTCTCTTACTTAACTTCATTACTCATAACTAGCTCTTTAGCGTAATCTCTTTAGATAGTTCTCAGGTTACGGTTTGAAAGTAGTACAGTTGGAGACTCCTGAGCGCCTATCAACCATCCGTTTTGTTAAGGTCTATGATCATTCTGCTCTGGCTACTTCTTCTTTAGATGATTGTAGGGCTTTTATATGTTATGTTCCATGGCCATATGGGGTTATACTGATACAAGGTGATCTCGTTCTGTATCTAAATTTTGGGTTTTAGCTGTTCAGGGTTTTTGAGATCTTTTGGCGTTTACTTGCAACCTCGTGAATTCTCTGGCACCATGAAACAAGTTCCTCTTTTTAATGTTGACATCCTTGAAACTCTTTTGAGATGTCTTTGGCACTATTATGAACTAGAAGAGTTGCTTAAATTTTGCAGGACAAGCTCACTATACAAATCTCCAGCAAGACTGGTTGAGATGGCAGAAAATTAGAAGAATTTACGTATTGACTCGATTACAAAGAAAACAAGTATACAAGTATTGTTTCCTTACAAGTTACGACTGATCTAACATTTTGAGGTGAAAATTAGCTGGGCTATCTCTTTTGCAATGAGGAATCGTCGTCTCAATCTGCGATCCTGAGCAGCAAATTGAAAAACATCGTCTATCTGCCGATGATTACTTGTTTACAGTCATCACTATACTAAATCAGACAAGGTGTTGTTACCCTCTTAACACCTCGTGAATAAACAGTAGTTATATTCAAGGCAATAGTTAATCAAATTTGTTTTTTTTTGCTTGATTGCTGATTTGTCTAGCCTAGGATTGGGGAATAGATTGTGTAATGAGCACACTCGTGAAAGTCTGTCTTCATAGATTTTTGGTGTTGGTTATTTGCATGTTGCAGATCAGAAGAGATTGAAATGTTTCTGTTCTATTGAGGACAAAAGAAAAGATTGTGATAATGGAAAGTCTGTTTTGTACCTGAAAGATTGGCACTTTGTCAAAGTTGCATATCTGAGGTGAATTCACAAGCTTGCTACTTTCTTCGTTAAAGTGAAGCAAACGGAGAACTAATATATACACATCAATCTGAGAGAGTTGTTGTGCTGATTCTTGTTAAATCCAGGAGTATCCACACTATACGGCTTACCAGACGCCACCACTGTTTTGTGATGATTGGCTTAACATGTATCTAGAGATCAAATAAGCTGCTCTGATTATCGCTTTGATTATATGTGTGGAAAAGGTCTGAGTAAAATGGCGTTACCGTCTGTTTGAGGGTTTTGTCCTTCAGACAAAGCTCTGATAATCTCTGAACTCTTGCCTGCAGGAACTTTGACACCTGGTAAAAAAAAAGAGGTTTTTTCATCATCCTCCTCAAAATCATCTTGTTTATGACACAGGCAAGCGTTTTTTCTCCCATTGGTCACGTAACCTGTCTGTAAATTGTCTCTGATCTTGATTGATTTCTTCAATCTTGTTAGCCTTATAGTTAGATGAAAAATTTCAGGTACTAAATTGAATAATTGCGTTTACAACTTCTTTGAAGAGGTAAATCAGATAGCCCTACTATCAATCAGTAAGATATCCTTTCACCAAGTGTTTTATGGTTTCCACAGTTCATTTCTTATAATGTCAGTTGTGATAGGTCCTTCGTTATACATCTTACACATTAGCGAAACCCTTCATTTGTATGTAGATGTTGGATTTGCAGCTTAAAAGAACCACAGTCCATAGCGCATAAGGTAACATAGAAACGCTAATTAAATAGAAAACGACCGGGGGATTGATTACGATGATTTTAAAATCAAATTTAGAATGTAAGGTTTTGATATGTTCTCAAACCAGAAGCACATAATGTATACACTTATTTGCAGGTCGATCTCAAATGGAGCTCCAAAATGTCGGTGAGACAACCTCTAGAGTTCCATCTTCAAGTTCCCATGTATGTTTCTTCAATCTTTTCTTTCTGCGTAGTCTTTTAGTTTCTGAAGTTTAATCCTTCTGCCAAGTATGTATCTTCCCTGTTTTTATTATGCTTAGTCGTTTGAAGTTACATTCAAAAAAATTTCTTCTGACGATAACTTGGAGTATCTACTTAGAAAACTCCAAAATGATCAAACTTCAATTTTCTTACGATGCTTTAGGTATTATAACATAACCTTAGAAGGCTATATTCGGATATGAGAAAGTATTTGATCTTACTCATCTCGAGACATGTTAAACTTGTAGTAACAACATTGCAAAAACAATATCAAGATGAGGATGCTTCACTTGTGGCAGCAGAGTCAGTCATGAGACCATTTTAGGTGAAAACAGTAGCAGAGATGCTCCACCTGGTGATGTGTTGGCCCAGCAAAGTGGCGACCACTTGTTTACAACGTTACATACACCAAAACGATATAGGTATTACAGTTTAAAAATTGTTTTAAATCCATAGATAACAGAGGAGGATTATGAGTGTGCATGCCTTCTTATCATTCATTTTCTGGCCAATGAACAATGCCAGAAAGTGGAAACTGCATCTCTGAATGACACACGCTACCTCTGCAAATCACTGAGTAACTTGCCATTTTATTCATCTCAAAACATTCTCTAATACATATAGGACTATTCGTTTTCCATAAAATGATTTCATGTGTGAATCCCTTCATTTGTATGCCACTATAATACATTAATTGCTTCTATGATTTCTCTGTTTACTGCATTGGTTGCCTCTGCTTCTTTGATATTTCTGTTTACTCCATTGATTGCTTCTTTGATTTCGTTGTTTACTACATTGATTGCCTCTACTTCTTTGATTGCTCTGTTTAGTGCATTGCTTGCTTATTTGCTTATTTGGTTCTTTTGTTTACTGCATTGTTTGCCTCTACATCTTTAATTTCTCTGTTTAGTTCATGGATTCTTCTTCTTTGCCACTTGATTTTGTAAGTGTGTTCACATAGTCGCACACTAACTAGTTAGTTGTCTAGCATTATTTTTGAAGTTATCAATGTTCAATACATTTATTTAATTTTAAAGTATTTATTATATTGTAGTTTTACTTCATATATTGCGGTTAGCATTATTATCTGCTGAATCCTAGCTTTCTTTTGTTAAGATTATTAAAATACTTTAAGCAGCTGAGAGTTGAGAGTTTGTTGTTGCGAGATAAATTTGTAATGTGATGTATTGTACCTCTCGGCAAGATAACATTGTGTACAAAATTGTTAATTATATAATAAAAAAAAGGATTCGTAAGCAACAAAATAAGAAAGAAAAAAACAAAGAAAAAGCTTTATCCAGTAACATTGTTTATAACTAAACAGAAACAAACCTTTTAATAATTGACTAATCTTGTTTACAAGAAGTAGGTAATTCATTTGCCTAAACTTATTGTATTTCTTTGTCTTTTGTTAAAGCGATGTCTTAGAAAAACCAATGGTATTCACTTATTCTTGTATACCAACTATTTAGAAATTTCAAATGCGTTTGAAGACCCTATGTTGTATGATAACCACTATGTCAATTTCGAATTCCAAAAAATGGAAAGCAGAGATGCTACTTAAATCTCATCGTCCCGGAAGATATTCAACTAATCTTATAAAACCATCCAAGTCGTGTCTTCATGAAACTAAATGGCTATAGCTGGTTCTATACCAAGATGTGTAAATATTCAGTCAAACCCGATTACCACAATCATGATTCATGGACAAAGAAGAAGTTCATGAGGTGTTCTTTAATCGGTGAGATTAAGTTTTCTGATCTTGAGTTCATAACGCCTGGAAAACATACTTTACTGATACATAAACGTATGTGTAGAATAATTATAGACAAATTAAAAACATGATCCTGTAAACAAAAACAACTAAAGTCATAAGTATGTTACGCAACGACATTGTTTTTGTTTATTCGATGTATTTGTTTTTCATTAATATTTCTAAACGTAAAAAACGTAAAACACCCTATGTGGATCCCGGGATTCAGTCAAGTGTAAAATATGTGAAAAGGCGGGTTCGAGAACTTTCTTATAAACTTAGTCGAAATCAGCGATTACAGAGGAGAACGTCTAAGACCGAATAGCGAATACAAGAATGGAGACTCTCCGAAATAGAAAATGACAAGCCCGCGAGCAGGAGACCGCCGAGCCGTCGAGAGGAAAAGAGGTCGCCAAGTGGCTTTAGTGGGATGCCGGGTCGCGAATCCAGTGGGGAGCCGGGAGCCGGGAGCCGGGAGTCGGGAGTCGCCGATTTCGGAGGAGTGCTCTGCGCAGAAATCGAGTCTCTCGGGGTCTGTGCGGGAATTGAGATGTCTTGTCACATCAGATCACTGTTGTATTTATAGGTGGTTAGGTCGGTGATTTCCCTCAACCTTAGCGGGCTTTTCGTCAAAAACGGGCCTCGCGGTCTTCGTCTTGGGCCGGGCCGATCGTTGACTTTTGTTGACTTTGACCAAGTTCCGTTGACTTCTGTTGACTTTGACTGAGAGCAGAAAATATGGTTTGGGCTGAGCCAAAGTAATGGGCTTGAAAGGCCCAGTACCAACAGTAAGTCCCCCCAGTCCGTTAAAATGTAACAATTCTTTTGAATTTTAACGGATTCTTCGAGTTTGTTGGTCCGGCACAAATCAGGGTTCGACTCTATAAACGGATCTCGGATCGTTCTGCACATTTTCAGGCGTTTCTGTATGCTTCTTGAGTTCCTTTGGCGCGGACTCCGAGACACTTTAGGTTAAAAATGGGGGACACATTTTTTACCTTTTTTCATTTCTATAAATACCTCTCTTCTTCTTCTCATTTTTACTCTTTGCCTTCTCTCTCTATCCCCATCATTTTCAATCAAGGTATGATTTCATTCTCTCTCTCTTGTTTTTATCTTGCTATTTCTACTTGTTCCTTTCTTTCGGTGTATGTTGCTTGTCTTCGCCGAGCTGGAAGCTCACCGGGCCGATGGGATGGAACTTTCGCCGAGTTGCGAGATGGAGTCATGATTTCGCCGAGTCACGAGCGAGGCTTCGGCGGGTCGCGAGTAGAGGGTTTCACCGGTTCGCCGGGTTGGCGTTATGTAGCTCGCGGGCTTGGCGCTATATAGCTCGTGGGGTCGCCGGCTCGCAAGGAGCTCGCGGGTCATCGATTCGTCGGGTCGCGTGGCGTCGGGTCGCAGCTCACCGGGTCGCGTGGAGCCGGGTCGCACGAATCCGCCGTGTCGCCGTTTGGCTTCGCCGGGCCGCGTGGCGCCGGGTCGCAGCTCGCCGGGTCGCGTGTCGCCGGGTCGCAGCTCGCCGGATCTCGCCGGGATTTTCCATGTGGGACCTCAGGCTCGCCGCGTGGAGTTGCCGGGTCGCGGGATCGCTGGGTCGGAGAGATGGAGTCTCGGCGAGGCTGCGCCGGGTCGCAGGACTTGCGTGGAATCCCGTGTGGACTCACCGAGCCACCGTTGTGCGGGTCGCACGGATCTGCCGTGTCGCAGTTTGGTTTTGCCGGGTCGCGGCGTGGACTCGCCGGGTCGCCGGTTTGCCGCGCGCGTCGGCAGGATTGGCGTTGCTTCGCGAGTCTTGTGTGTTGGCGATCAAGGCGGCGGATAAGAGTTTTGTCCTGGGCCGGCGTGTTTGATTTAGACGGTTTCGACAGATCGGCTTTTGAAATTGACATTTGAGTGAGTTGTGAGATCTTAATGTTATTTTGAGCCGTGTCTTTCTGCGAGGACAGCGCGATTTCTCGGTGCGTGCTTGCTGCTGAATTGTCGTGATTTCGCTTGGGGTCGGCTCCTTTGACTTTTCGTCGCCGAGCTTTGATCACTTGTTGATTTTTTTCTAATGATCTGGGATTCTGTTTTTGCAGGTAGCGTTTCGTATCGATTGGTTAGTTCGTTTGACATCTGATGGAGGACGTTGATGCGACTTGGCTTGATAAAGCGATGGAAGGGAACGGGGCCGGGTCGGCTTCTTCTTCTAGTAGGACCGGGTCAGCTTCTTCTTCTAGTAGGACCGGGTCGGCTTCTTCTTCTCGTGGGACCGGGTCGGCTTCTTCTTCTGGGGCGGAGTCGGCATCGACGCCCTCGTTGAATGAGACGGAGCCGGAGTCTCTTGGCTTAGCGGAGAATGACGAAGTTAGTGAGCCAGTCGCCGGTTTGGAGCTCTCCATCATTCGGAGCCTAGACGAGTATGATTCTGACTCTGAGTACTCGGTTGATGCCCGAGAGCGACTGCTTCAAGCTCTCCACGCTTTTCCGGATTCTCGGCCGGATTCGGCGTCGTTGAAAGATTTTAGGTCTGTTTATGGGAGATCCGGTTTAAAGCTTCGATCTCTTGAGCCCGGCGAGCGGCCTTGGACTCCTCCTCCCGGCTGGATCTGTCTCTATGAGTACTGGTTCACTGACTGCGGGTTGTGGTTCCCGTTTCCCGAACTTTTGTTGGATTTCTGTGCTGCTAGAGGGGTAGCACTTAGTCAGCTTTGTGCGGGCTCGATCAGGAACCTTGTTGCGTTTATTTTGTTGGCGCCCGAGTTTGGAGTTGATATGAGCATTCCGCTTTTTGAAGCAATGTCGACTGCGAGTTGGAAGACCCAGGGGTATCCGGGAACCCTTAACGCGAATATGAGACCGAATCGTAAGATCGTCCGTAATTCTCAGAAAAAGGAACGCGATTGGTGGAAGCGCTATTTCTATGTCCGGGTGAATGAGGCGTCGGTTCCCGATGTTAGGGCGAGTATTAAGCGCCGTTGGAGCACGAGTTGTGGTAGATTTAGTGATTTGCTCAAGATCCGTTTCAATGTATAAACTTCGTCTCACCCCAAAAAAAAAATTTCTTCTTTTTTTTTTTGCAGTTCGTCATCCGACCGGCAAGTCATATCTCGAGAGATTTAAGGGAGACCTTGCGAAGTTCGATCGGTTTGGGGCTCAACATTGGTTGACCGTTATTTCGGTTCGGCAGAAGAGAGATTGTGTCCCCGGGTACATAGGTTAGCTTTCTTGAACGTTGGCTTTCTTGGGCGTTTTTCCCCTTTTTTTTTTTTTTAATATTCGCTCTTGTTTTGCAGTGAATTTTGACCTCGCGAAAGATATGGATAGGCGTTTGAAAAAGGTTACGAAACTCTCTCAGGCGCCTCCTCCCGTGACTCCGAAGCTCGTCGAAGCCGGAACCTCCGGTGCAGTTCAGGCTGGTCGCCAGGTCGGGGAGAAGTCGACTCGAGCGAACAGATCACCGGTCCAAGTGGACAAGGCCAATGCTCCGTCTGGCAAGACAACATTCGGCGTGGTATCTTCGGGGAAGGCTTCGGCGAAGGCTTCGGGGAAGGCCCCTAGCCGGGCCGCAAGTTCTTCCGAGGCTTCAGGCAAGCCTCGAACGGAAGAGACTCGTCGTCTTGTCCTGGGTCTGAAGGAGACGGGGGGATCGGTGGGAAAGATTCGACAAGAGGAGGCGTCTGGTGGAGCTGCTGAGCCCGAGCGCGATTACTCCGTTTCATTTCAGTATACGGGAACTGGGTTGCTTGTCGATAACGAGGAGGCTTGTTACGAATTTTATCGGCAAATCAAGCATACTGATAGGGAAATTTCCCAGGCCGATGATGAAGACGATGACGTGTTGAAGATTCACCATAGGATTGCGACGTACCATGCTCTGGTAGGCTTCGTACTATTTTTGTCGAAAATTTTCCTTTCTTTTGTGTTGGTCTCTTCTTGATCGTACATTTTATTTGCTTCTTGTTTCAGGTGGCGGCTTCTACGAACCAGCTGGACCACGTGCATCGGAAGAGCATCGCGCTGTCAAGACAACAGGTTGGGAATGTGGAAGCTGAGCGAGACGTCGAGCGCGCGGCCAAGGAGAAGGCTCTCAAAGAACTTGAAGTTTACAAGAAAAGGGCGAATGACGCTGAGGCGTCGGCGGCGAATTATCGGAAACAACGTGAGGATTACAAAGGGAGGCATGAGCCGGCCTTGATAAGGGGGGCGCGTGAGGTAGAAAGCGAGAGGCGGCGCGCCCTCGAGGCGATCTCTTTGAGGCACCAGGAACGGTTCGTGAGGTTTCGGACCTTTTACGACGGAATTGAGGCCGTTGAGGATGGTCAAGCGAATGCGGTTCTTGAGGCTTTTCGCGACTCTGCTAAAGAAGGAGTCCTCTTCCCCGCGCACAAGATTTCTGCTTTGGAGGATGAGGTAGCTAAGAGAGAAAGCGAGGCCCTGGCTCTGCCGGTCGAGGAGTTCGTGGATCGTGATTTCGTCGTCACTCCCGTTGATACTTGGATGGAGCGCCTGTCACGTCCAGAGGATGCGACGTCCACTATCAATGAGTACGGGTCGAACAAGGCTCGTATCACTTACTCGGTTGCTGCCACTATTTGCCAGGATGGTCCCTCGGGAGTTTAGCGTCCTTAGCCCTTCCTTTTTTTCTGTTTACCGGATGGTCCGTATGTGGACTTTTATCTTTTGATATGTATGAACCTTTAGGTATGACTTCGTGATTACTCAATGTTTTATCTTTCCTATATGCTCGAGATTCCTTTGATGCTTGAATCGCCTTATCTTATTTTATCTTTTGCTAATTTGAAATGCGGCAGACTGAGCCCGGCTCCGCCTGTTTTTGCTCGAACATTTTCCATGGCTGTAAAACGAAGTACACGAGGCGCTTGATTTTCTGTTTTACTTGTTCTGGGATCGAAGCTAGGCTCGGCGTTTCCGTTATAGGTTTTTCCCCTCTTTTTTTTTTATTCTGAGGACGAAATCACAACGTGCGAGGTGCTCGGCTTATTTGTTCGTTTCGACCTCTTCGTGCGGACCGGAATCCGGCTTTGTCGATCCTGGGTGCGAGACTTGACTCGGCTTACCCCGTTTAAATCTTGCGAGACTGGGCTCAGCTTTTAAATCCGACGAATATCTCGAAGGGGTGGATTATTTCACCACTGCATTCGTGCGGAACACGTTTTGAAATCGATCACCTGGCCAGGGCGTCGATGTGTTTTGGCAGCCGGACTGCGTGTTGGTTTTAGACGGTTAACGACGAAATAAGATTTTTCATTAAGTATACCTGCACCTTTAAAAGGCTGCCTACGTACCCCTAGAAGCGGGGACCAAGCCAATCGTAGTTCACATTACAAAGTGGTTCAATGAACCGTTTTTTTTTTTTTTTTTTTTAGATATAGCTGGACTTCCGAAAAGGCTGCCTACGTACCCTTCAGGGGATCAAGCCTGACCGTAGTTCACATTACAAAACTTCATATTATGCTAAAGGGAGTGTATCGGTTGTTGAAGATGCGTCATCAGTAGTAGTAGCGCTTGACGTGCATGACGTTCCATGATCGTGGGATCGCCTCTCCTGCCATGGTTGTAAGCTCGAATACTCCCAGTTTGACGATTTTTGAGACGATATAAGGTCCTTCCCAGTTTGCACCGAGCTTTCCTGCGTTTTCTTCGCGCGTGTTCTCGAAAACTCTCCGAAGGACAAGATCGCCTTTTTTAAAATGCCGACCGCGGACCTTCTTATTGTAGTAACGAGCTGCGAGCTGCTGATAGTTTTGAATCCTTAACAGCGCCTGGTCTCATTCGTCTTCCAGGAAGTCGAGTTCGTCCTTCATCATTTCTTCGTTCACCTTTGGATCTTGCGCGATCATGGTGTGTCGAAGTCCTGAGATGCCTACCTCCGCAGGTGACATAGCCTCTACTCCGTGTGATAGTGAGAAGGGAGTCCTATTCGTCGATCTTCGCGGTGAGGTTCGGTGAGACCAGAGCACCCCGTCGAGTTCGTCTGCCCAAGCGCCCTTCTTTGCATCGAGGCGTTTTTTGAGGCCGTCTAGGATCGTCGTGTTCGTTGCTTCGGCTTGTCCGTTGCCTTGGGGGTAGCGTGGGGTCGACTTGCTCAGTCTGATCTTCCATCGTGCGCAGAAGTCTTCGAAAGTCGTCGAGATAAACTGGGAGCCGTTGTCAGTGACAATCTCGTAAGGGAGTCCGTGTCTGCAGCTGATGAATTTCCAGACAAATTTTTGGACGTCGCGAGCGTGAATCTTGGCGTATGACTCTGCTTCTACCCATTTTGTGAAGTAATCCGTCATAACTAGGATGAAGCACTTTTGACGAGATCGCGGGAGGGGTCCGATAATGTCCATTGCCCATCTCAAGAAAGGATAAGGGGCTGTGGAGGCCGTCAGCAGTTCCGAGGGAACTCGGATTACCGGGGAGTGTCGCTGACACTTTTCCCACCGTGCGACGAATTTTTCGCAATCTGTTATCATCGTCGGCCAAAACACGCCGTGCTTTTTTATCTTCAAAGCTAGGGCTCGTCCTCCTGAATGGTTACCGCCCGCTCCTTCATGCGTTTCCTTCATAACGTCTTGCACCTCTTGGCCGTGTACACAGTTTAATAAGACCCGATAGGCGCTCCATCGAAAGAGGCCATCCTTGATGAGAGTGTAGTGAGCGCTTTGTGCTTTGAGACGCCGGGCAGCCCATTTATCCAGTGGGACTTCTCCGTCGGCCAAGTACATTTTGATCTCGTCCCTCCAGTTTTTTTCGACGGGTTCACCTGCTCTGTCCGTCGGTTCGCAATTTGTCTCGTCGGCGTCGTCGAGGCCCCCTTCGAGTTCGGTAATGATGCATACACCTTTTGATAGCTTGATGCTGGGCTTGGCGATGCTTTCTACCGGTATCATTCTTCGGAGAGTCGGACCAGACGTTGACGCGAGGGCGGCCAAGGCATCAACCGGCGAGTTGTCGCTTCACGGGATCTTGGTGAGGATGAAACCGTCAAAACCTTCGGCGAGATTTTTGACGACCTTGAGATATGCGTCCATCCGGTCGTTCTTGGCTTCATACTCTCTGTTGAACTGGCTGGCGACGAGCTGCGAGTCGCAAAATGCTTGGATCTGTTTTGCTCTGATCGCGTTTGCTAACCGTAGGCCGGCGATAAGTGCTTCGTATTCGACCTCGTTATTTGACGCTGTTAATTCAAGTCGGAAAGATTGCTCGAGTATTTCGCCGGTTGGTGAGATTAGGCGAATTCCGACCCCTGAACCGTTGCGAGATGAGGAGCCATCGACGTATAGAAACCATTTTTCTTCAAGAGTAGAATCGCTTTTAGCGGAATCTGGTGGCAGTTCGACGAGGAAGTCTGCGAGCACCTGAGATTTTGCACAAGTCCTGTTTTTGTAGTCGATATCGTACTTTCTTAGTTCTACGGCCCATTTCGTTAGTCGACCTCATTGACTTGGGCTGTGCAGCACCGTTCGGAGCAGCTGGTTTGTGAGGACAGTGATGGAGTGTGACTGAAAGTAGGGTCGTAGTTTTCGCGCCGAGGTGACTACGGCCAATGCGAGTTTTTCCATCGTTGGGTACCTACTTTCTGGTCCGTCGAGCGACTTGCTCACATAGAATATCGGTTGTTGTTCACCGCGATCTTCTTTGACGAGGACGCCACTGACGGCAGAGTGCGAGACAACCACATAGAGGTATAAAGTTTCGCCGAGGTCGGGCTTTGCTAAGACCGGTGGTGTTGATAGATACTCTTTGAGTTGGCCGAAAGCTTCTTCGCACTTGTCATCCCACTCGAATCGTTTATTGCCCCGCAAGAGTTGGTAGAAAGGTAGGCACCTATCCGTTGATCGCGCGATGAATCTGTTAAGTGCTGCTATTCGCCCTGTGAGTCGCTGGACTTCGCGCGTGTTCTTTGGGGAGGGTAGCTCGAGAATTGTAGTAATTTTCTTCGGGTTTGCTTCTATCCCTCGTTCGGTGACGATATAGCCGAGGAATTCCCCTGATTTTACCGTAAATGTACATTTGTCCTGGTTCAACTTCATGTCGTATTCGTTCAAGCTTTTGAAACAGGCGGCCAAGTGGTCGATGTGATCTTCGGCGCGAGAGGACTTCACGAGCATGTCGTCGATGTAGACCTCCATAGTTTTCCCGAGTTTGTCGGCGAACATTTTGTTGACTAGACGCTGGTACGTGGCCCCTGCATTTTTTAGTCCGAATGGCATGACCTTGTAGCAATACGTCCCTCGATCGGTTATGAAAGATGTTTTCTCGCGGTCATCGGGATGCATCATGATTTGGTTGTAACTTGAGAAAGCATCCATGAAAGACAAAAGTTCGTTTCCGGCCGTGGCTTCCACCAAACGATCGATGTGCGGCAGCGGGAAGCTGTCTTTGGGGCATGCCTTATTCAGATCGGTGAAATCGACGCATACTCGCCACTTTCCGTTCTTTTTCTTGACGACCACAGGGTTAGCCAGCCAGTCTGGGTATCGAACCTCAGTGATTGACCCGGCCTTCGATAATCGTTCAACTTCGTCGTTTACTGCCTTGGCTCGTTCTGGGCCTAGCTTGCGTCTCTTCTGCTTGATCGGTTTGAAAGTCGGGTCGACTCGTAGTTCGTGCTGAGCGAGAGCAGGGGGAATGCCTTTCATATCGTCGGTTTTCCATGCGAATGTGGAGATATTTTGTCGCAGAAAATCGATGAGCTTCTCGCGGAGGTTGTTGCTTAGTTCGGCTCCGATGCCGACACATCTCTCCAGGTCTCGATCGTCGATATTGACTTTAATAACCTCTTCGCATTGTTGATCGTCCGGAGGGGGAAGCTCATTCGCTCCTCTTGTCACGATGAGGCACGTCTGGATCGCCTTTCGTAGTTTGTGTTCGGTAATGAAGCAGGTTCTTGCCATTCGCTGATTGCCGCGGATCGTGAAGATTCCGCTCGAAGTTGGGAATTTTACGCATTGGTGATAGATCGATGACACTGCTTTCATCACATTTAGCCAGGGAGTGCCGAGGATGGCGTTATAGATGGCCGGCTTGTCGATGACGACGAATTTGACGACCTTAATCGTTCGTCCAACGTATAGTGGAAGTTTTATGGTTCTGATCGTCATTGTGGTGTCCCCAGCAAATTCTGTGAGCGGCTTCGTGCTTGCCTTGAACTCGAAGCCTTCAAGCTCCATCCTCTGCAGCGTTTCCTTAAAAATAAGATCGACGGTGCTCCCCGTGTCAATCAGGACTCGGGTGACTTCACAATCTCTGATTCGGAGCTCGATGACGAGCAGGTCGTTATCGGGAGTGTCTACTCCTTCAAGGTCGTCGTCCCCGAATGACATATCGTTGCCGATCTTTAGCTCGTCGTCGGCGTTGCGCTTGAATTTCTTTGCGGCGATAGTTCGGCGCTCGTAATTTTTGATTGACCTGACTGAATCATTGCACGTGGGGAACCCGCCCATTATCATGTTAATTTGCTGTCTTGCTGGAGCTTGAGGGTTTCCTTGCCCTTGGTCATCGAGTTCGCGCTTGGGCGGTGCCATGTCGGCATTGACGGGTCCGATCGGCGGATTTGGTAAGGCGACTGCGGGTTGGCGCCTAGCTTCCTCTTGTGCAAGTCGAAATCGTTCTCCTTCGTTTCGGGGTTGCGCAGCTTCGCGTCTCTCGCCAGGTCGTGCCGCTTGTTTATCATTTGCTTCCTTAAATTCACTCCTATAACGCGCCATCAGGTCGTTCTGTAGGTGGTGGCATTCCTCGTCGGAGTGTCCGTATCATTTGTGAAAAGTGCAATAAGGTTTAGACCCGCCGAACGCGTCGTGTTGATTAGGTCGGATGTACTTGTTCGAGCGCTCGCCTTGTCGCTGATCGAACTTCGCGTCCTCCACGACGAAGGTTGACGGTCTGCTGCCCCTGTCGTTTCTTTGAAAGTTGTTGTCGTAATGCTGACGCGGTTCGTAATATTCCTCCTTCAACTTCTCCTTCGAGGTCGTCGCTCTGGGAAGGACATGCTTGCTAGCTCTTTCGATTTTCTCCTCCTCCATCTCGATGAAGACCGTCGCTCTGTGGAGTGCGTCCTCTAGGGTATGAGGTTTATTCTTCTTCATTTCTTCATAGAAACTGGACTCGTACCAGAGCCCATTGCGTAGTGCCGGAATCGATGCACTGTCTGATACTGACACCTTCGAGACGATGTTCTTGAATTTGCTAATGTACGAACGCATAGATTCTTTCATACCTTGCTTCAAGGTATACAGGTCGGCCTCGCACGCTCCCTGCTCTATATACATGGAATAATGCTTGACAAAAGCCATTGTGAGGTCCTCGTAGCTGTCGATCGAGTTCGCCTCGAGCTTCGAAAACCAACTCAGAACCGCGCCGGTGAGGTTTTCTACGAACAGCTGACAAAATCCTGCGTCGCGCTCCTCGGGTGGGAATTGAGTTCGGCACATCACGACGCTGAACGCCGTTATAAACACCATGGGGTTTGTCGTCCCGTCATAAGGTGTGATCTTGATCTTGCCTAGATGTCGAGCTGGTGAGTCGGTTATTTTTCTCGTGAAGGGAGTGTTTTGCGCTTCCTTGAGCACCCGGTCTATTTCTGGTGCCGAGCTCGTTGCCTGGTGGACTCGCGAGGTCATTTGCTTGAGTTGTTTCTTAATAAGCTCGAGTTCGTTGCTCTGGCTTTGACGGTGAAGGCCGTCGTTTTGTCGATCTGCATGCTCCTGGTGTTGATGGTCGTTCCCTCGCCGAGCCGCGTGCTCCCGATGTTGGTGGTTATCGTCTTGCCGAGCCGCGGGCTCCGGGCGTCGGTTGTCGTTCGCTCGCCGAGCTTCGTGTTCCTGGCGTTGGTGGTTATCTACCGGAGGTGTCAGTTCGTCCTGGTTGTTTTGAGCGGCCACTTGATCCCCGAATAGAACTCGCTGTAGGCGCGGGGTGAGGGTGGTTTGTCTTGGTGTCTGTCCTCTGTCGTTAGCGTTATGCAGGTCGTCGATCCGGCTGTGACAAACGTGTTGAGCCGTGGCCAGTTCATCGAGTCGCTCGTTAGTCCCACGTGCGTTGTCGTTTATCTGGGCGATGAGCGTCTGAAGCAGAACTGAAATGTCCGACTGCGGTGATGTGTTGTTTTGCAAGTGTCTCCTGCCTTGCAGCGTCTGTCGAATTCACGGTCGCCCTGGTCGCCCTTGCTGGATCGGAGAAGGACGTCCTCGTTGTGGTCAGGAAAGCTGGACCCGTCGGCGGTGTGTAGGTTCTGTATGCCGAGGCCATCGAGGTCGGCCTCGCTATCGGTGTTGGAGTCGGTGCTTCTGATGCCACGTAGGTCGGCATTCCTGTTAGTGACGAGGTCGGCACGTCGGACACCATGGGGGTCGGCCTCGTTGATGTTCCAAAGATCGTGGTCCTCGAAGTTGTAGAGGTCGCCGCGGCCGAAGTCGAAGGGGTCGGCTTTGTTGATGCGGGTGTTGTCTCCTCCATCATCGCTGGTCGTGTTTTTTTTTGGTGTAGAAAAAAAATTCCTCTCCCCACAGACGGCGCCAATTGTTGATCCCGGGATTCGATCAAGCGTACAATAGGTGAAAATGCGGGTTCAGGAACTTTCTTATAAACTCTGTCGAAATCAGCGATTACAGAGGAGAACGTCTAAGACCGAATAGCGAATACAAGAATGGAGACTCTCCGAAATAGAAAATGACAAGCCCGCGAGCAGGAGACCGCCGAGCCGTCGAGAGGAAAAGAGGTCGCCAAGTGGCTTTAGTGGGATGCCGGGTCGCGAATCCAGTGGGGAGCCGGGAGCCGGGAGCCGGGAGTCGGGAGTCGCCGATTTCGGAGGAGTGCTCTGCGCAGAAATCGAGTCTCTCGGGGTCTGTGCGGGAATTGAGATGTCTTGTCACATCAGATCACTGTTGTATTTATAGGTGGTTAGGTCGGTGATTTCCCTCAACCTTAGCGGGCTTTTCGTCAAAAACGGGCCTCGCGGTCTTCGTCTTGGGCCGGGCCGATCGTTGACTTTTGTTGACTTTGACCAAGTTCCGTTGACTTCTGTTGACTTTGACTGAGAGCAGAAAATATGGTTTGGGCTGGGCCAAAGTAATGGACTTGAAAGGCCCAGTACCAACACCCTAGAATCAAATCTATTTACAAAATTGATCCATTAACCTTGACCCATTTAAATACCTCTAGTACCGAACGAACCGAACTTAAAACTACCGGAATAAACCGAATTTCGTCAAACCCTAATTGCTTTCTCACTTCCTCGCGTACGATCGCGGAAGCTGTCGATTCGAATCGATTAAAGCTTTATCTCTGAGTTTTGGATTGTTATTGTTAGCAAAGCTGTGAACTTTCTTGAATTACGGAGCTATGGTGTGGTGTAACCATTGGGGGAAGAACGTACCCGGAATACGCCCTTATGATGGTGCATTGTAAATGTTTTCGAATTTGTTAAAACTGATGTTGGATTATGGATTTGTGGTACTGGTTTCTAAAATCCGAATTATGAATTTCACTTGCAGGGCAAGTAATTTATGTGGAAGGATATTAAAAAATTTCAACTTTTCTACTGATGTTACATTCGTCGGCTGGACATGTATATGTTGACAAACTCAAAACTAAGATAAATTCACCTCTTTAGAGCTTTATTGAAAATTAAATATCTCAATGAATTTTATTTAAAAGCTAAGAGAAAGAGAAATGAGGAAACTTTGGTTGTCACCAAAAACAGTAAAGTGATCAATTGAATTTCATAAAAAGGTTTAAGAGGCTGCTCAAAGAGACCGTCTTAGTTACAAGAGTAGTGATAATAACACTCATATATATATGAAACTACTTTTGGAAATAAACCCTAAACACATGGTTGTTGGCACTTCTTTGGGCTTTCAAACATTGCATTGGGCTTGTTCTTTAGCTTGTGTATTGAGCTCTAATACTCCCCCGAAAACATGGCGTGGGTGGAACATCTACTCCAAGTTTGAAACTGCAAATGAATTGGCTTGGGCAGAAACATGAAGAGTGGAAGCATCACATGAAGATGTCATCATATTTCTCAATTCACAGTGGAGATTTGAAACAATAGACTTCATAACCAAATGAAAGTTTTGGCCTATACTTGGAGATCTATCATGACTCACTCAGAGGTATCTTTGTACTTGGGGAGTTTAGTATAGTCCCTCAGAGGTATTTTCCCTTTGCCAACAATAATCTGCATCTTCACAATCTGTCTCTCTCTTTGACATTTTGTCGAGCACCTTGTATGCAAGCAAGAAAACTTTATAATTTTCATAGATAAGCGACATAAACCTTGCAGGCAAACATCTTTGTTAAACCCAAAACCAGCCTATTGCATTCTAGCTTCATGATTCCATGCCTATTGATCTAAAGCAGCCAGAAAAATAACCAAACAAACCCCAAAACCACCAATTTATGAAGCGGCATTTGTTCCTTCCTTGTTCTATCTCATATGAACAATAAAGACATACCGTGGATGACAGCGAAGTTGTGAAGAAGAGACAGCGACAAGCACAATCTTCTTTTGTGCTGCAGAAGTAAGAGTCTCGTGTATTTTCTCACAAAAGCTGTCCCTTTTTCTGAATTTGGACTTCTTAGCCTCGATACCCCTAAATTTCTTCTCCGTTGACTCGTTCTACTGAAGATGGGTGAAATCATTCACATCAGAGTAGCGCAGGTGGCATAGAAACGGCGGAGAGGCTGTTGTTTTTCAGTTGCTGCAGACCCATTGTTCACAATCGATTGAAGCTCTGATATCATATTGACAAACTCAAAACTAAGATAAATTCAGCTCTTTAGAGATTTATTGAAAATGAAATAGCTCAATGAGCTTTATTTAAAAGCTAAGAGAAAGAGAAAGGAGAAAACTTTGGTTGTCACCACGAACAGTAAAGTGATCGATTATATTGAATTTCATAAAAGAGTTTAAGAGGCTGCTCAAAGAAACAGCCTTGGTTTCAAGAGTAGAGATAATAACACTCATATATATATGAAACTACTTTGGAAATAAACCCTAAACACATGGTTGTTGGCACTTCTTGAGGCTTTCGAACATTGCATTGGGCTTGTTCTTTAGCTTGTTGTATTGGGCTCTAATACTCCCCTCCAAACTTGGTGTGGGTGGAACATCTACTCCAAGTTTGAAACTGGAAATGAATCGGCTTGGGCAGAAACATGAAGAGTCGAAGCATCACATGAATATGTCAACATATTTCTCAATTCACAGTGGAGATGTGAAACAGTAGACTTTGGAACCAAATGAAAGTTTTGGCCTATACTTAGAGATCTATCATGACTCACTCAGAGGTATCTTTGTACTTGAAGAGTTTAGTATAGTCCCTTAGAGGTATTTTTGACCATTGTTCCTCACAAAATCCTGGGTTTTTCCATACCCATCACTTAACAAATGAGTGAGTGCTCACAATCTCCTGAAATACTAATAAATTTCTGTCTCATATCCCTTTGCCAACAATAATCTGCATCTTCACAATCTGTCTCTCTCTTTGACATTTTGTCGAGCACCTTGTGTGCAAGCTGGAAAACTTTATAATTTCCATAGATAAGCGACATAAACTGATATATCATGGTTTTTACCCATTTTTGTACCATGATATAAGTGTTTTTATTGAGTTTTAGTATTATTTTTGAATCTATTTAGAGTCTATGCAGGTTCAGGTACAATTGGAGCTGAACTGGAGATTTGGATTCATTTTGGAGCATAATGGAATGAAGTCACGAAGTTGGATTGAAGATGCACGCTTGGTGTCGATCGACACTAGCTGGTGTCGATCGACACCGACTTTCCCGAAACCAAAGACGTGAAGTTTCCAGAATTTTGAAGAAAAAGGAAATCTCCAAGACTTTTCCTAATCTTTCATGGAATTGAGGATTCGTGTCTTAGCCTATAAATAGAGCTTTTATGCCATTGTTTAGGCACGCACTTTATAATTTAGAGAGACAAAGAGAGAGTTTAGGTTTTGAGAGCTTTAGGGAGATAAATCTGCACTCTCTTCTTGAGAGATTTGGAACCCTTATATCTCTTCTATTCTTTTTATGCAAATTACTTATTCTATGATGTTTGCTGCATCCATGTCTGAGTAGTTTCATAGTTAGGTTGTGGGGTTTTCAACGGATTGATGATAAGTTGTTAGAATTGGTTTTCTATTGGGATTATTTGCTTGTTCTTCATCTTAGATTGTTTTAACTCTGAAATTTAGGATTGATCACCTAGATTTCGAAACCCTAGGTAATTAAACATATGCGAAAGTGTTGTTAATAACCTAGCGACCAGATCTTTAGATGAGCATTGAATCTATTCGCAACGACAGTTGGTTTAGGTCTTTGTGAACAATATCGAACCTGAAATCAATGCATGTCTTTGTTTTAGAACTCGCAGCGAAAGTTGGTTTTCTAGGTTTAGACATTGATAATATCTGCAGCGAAAGCTGGTTTGTTTGCTTTCCGTGTTTCGAGTTCTAGAACAATTAATCCTGATAGTAATCAAACCTTCAACCTGAATCTTCCTGAGATACCTCACTGCCTAGCGCTTTGTCTCCTTGATTTTAAAAACCAGAATTCGACTTGCTACATTTATTTTATTGCTTTTTACTGTTTTCCTACTTTACTCTTGGACTTAAATCTGAATTAGAATTTGTCTAGTTACATCGATTCTCTGTGGAATTCGACCCCTAAGTACTACAGTGATCTCTTAATTTGAGAGAGTAGCTTAGGGCTAATTTGAGCATATCAAATTTTGGCGCCGTTGCTGGGGAATTGATTTCTATCTAGTTAGATTTCTTGTTTGGTATTTTTGTCTAAGTTTTAACTAACTATTTTACTAACTACTTTACTTTCTTTTGTTTCAGGTGTATGCAGAAACGCTCCACCAGAAGCAACAAGGAAGCAGAGCTAACCTTGCTTAACCTAAAGGCACTAGCGGAACTAGAGCGTACGAACCGAAAATCTGCAAGAGCGTCGATCGACACCAACAGTATCGATCGACACCCTTCGCAGACGAAGATGCCAAACGCTATAGTTTTGATGCAAGATGCCGCAGGTCTGCTACGAGACCGAGAAGGAAACCGGCGCAATGAAGAGGGGCGCGTCTTGATGACAATGGAGCTGTGATCGTTGAACAAGTCAATGACGCAGAGGATGAGCGCACCCTTGGCGACTACAACAGGCCAGATCAGTTCTACGCCAATAGAGCTGCAATCCGCCTACCCACTTTTCAGAGGAATGACTTTGAGCTGAAGCCCGCATTCTATACTCTTGTGGCTCAGCACCCTTTTCATGGTCTTCCTCATGAACACCCAATGGATCATCTGGAGAGATTTGAAGATCTGGCGTCCAGTATCAAGGCACACGGAGTGACTGAAGATTATCTCTTCTGCAAGCTCTTCCCATATTCTCTTGGAGGAGATGCTGCATACTGGCTGAAGCAGTTGGAACCTGGTTCTTTGACCACTTGGGAGGAGACCAAAAACGCATTCCTCAACAACTTCTTTGATGATGCGAGGTCCGAGGAGCTGCGAATGAAGATTTCTACCTTTTCTCAAGGACCTAGCGAAGCATTCAAAGGTTCTTGGATCAGATTCAAAGCATACCAGAGAGATTGCCCCCATCATGGATTCACTGATGTTCAGCTGCTGGGAATTTTCTTTAGAGGAATAGACTGGAGGTACCAGATGGCTCTAGATGCTGCGAGCAATGGGAACTTCAACACTAGATCCCCAGCAGAAGCAGTAAAGCTGATTGAGAACTTGGTATCTAGCAATAGTACCAAGAATGCAGATCTCCAAAGGAAAGCATCAGCTAGCGCAAATGATGGAGGACAAATCGCAGAGATGAGGGCAATGCTAGGATCTATGCATAACCTTCTAGTGGGGAAGAAACAAGTCCAATTCGCTGCAGAGGTGGAGCATTTCGAACCAACTGCTGAGGTTCAAGTGGAAGACTGCAATTTCGTAAACGAAGGTGGCTTTCAGGGGCAGAAGTTTGGGAATCAACATGGAAGCAGGTTCTACAATGGAAACAACCAGAGAAACTCTTTCTCTGGAATTCAAAACTCAGGGGGTTATTCTCCAAGATCCCAGTTTCAAAAGACCGAGTTTCAGAAGCCATATCAAAGCACCAACTACACCAGAAACTATGGGTCTTCCTCCTATCAAAACCCACCAGCTCAATCTTTTGCAGATAATGATATGAAAGCAATGATGGAACAGCTTTTAGAAGGACAACAGAAGATGACAGTGAGCTTTAATGGAAAGATGTACGCCATGTACCAAGACTTGAATGGGAAATTCGAATCTCTGAACAACCATGTCAAGAAATTGGATACTCAAGTGGCTCAAACTGCAGAATCTGTGAAAAGGCAAAAAGGATTTCTTCCTGGGAAAACTGATACAAATCCCAGACACCATGCCAATGCCATCACGACAAGGAGCAGAAGCAAGCTGGAAACAGAGCAGAGGAAGGATCTAAGTGCTGAAGAGATTGTGGACTTAGAGGAAATTGAGGAAGAGGCTGATGAAACCGCTGCAGAGCCAGTGTCGATCGACACAGAGGAGTGTCGATCGACACCAGACGAGAATCGAGAAGTGATCGAGACACCAAACCCGAGTGTCGATCGACACCAGGTGAGTATCGATCGACGCCACGCTCAGACGACTGCAGAAGCAACCAAACCTGCAGAAACTTCAGAAGAACGAGTTTACAAACCCAAAATCCCATATCCCAGAACCCAAAAGAAGACCAAACAAGAGCTAGATGAAGCCAGATGCAAGGCAATCGTGGATAAACTCATATTAGAGATTCCATTGATTGATGCTTTGAAGATTACTCCTGTTCTTAGGAGATATGTGAAGAGAATGGTGACTAAGAACTTGGGGCTTGAAGAAGGAGTTGCTCTAATTTCAGAACAAGTCAGTGCAGTAATTCAGAACAAGTTACCAGAGAAGCTCAAGGATCCTGGAAGTTTTGTTTTGGATTGCTCGATTTTTGCAGAAAGATTTGAGAGATCTCTTTGTGATTTGGGAGCTAGTGTCAACCTCATGCCACTCTCAGTAGCTAAAAGTCTTGGGATGACTGATTTTAAAACAACAAAGATCTCTCTCATCCTCGAAGACAGGACCAATCGAATTCCAGAAGGTATCTTGGAGGATGTTCCAATCAAGGTTGGTGATTGCATGATTCCAACTGATTTTGTGGTGCTGAAGTATGGAGAAGAACCCAAAGATCCTCTTATCTTGGGTAGACCTTTCCTAGCCACAGCAGGAGCTATCATTGATGTCAAGAGAGGCAGCATTGCACTGAATGTGGGTGATCTAGTCATGAAGTTCGACATGGACAAGCTGATGAAGAGGCCAACAATAGATGGGCAGACCTTCTTTGTGGATTCACTCACCCATCTAGCTGAAGAGATTTTCCATGAGATGAATCCTGAGGATCCTTTGGAAGGTATACTAGCCAACACCACAGCAGAGACACAACATCTCGACGAGGTTACTGAGGGGTTCAACAAGATGATGAACACAAGCAAGCAAGTGCTGCAACTAGTCGCACAGGAGAGCCCGTGTCGATCGACACCCACCAGTGTCGATCGACACCATGCAAAACCCACGAAAGATGCCCCACTTGGCGAATGGAGTGAGGCCAAGGCACCTAAAGTTGAGCTTAAACAGCTCCCTGCCGGGCTAAGATACGCATTTCTTGGTCCCAATTCCACTTATCCAGTTATTGTCAATGCTACTTTGAACAATGCAGAGCTCACGTTAATGCTAAGCAAGCTGCACAAATTTCGAAAAGCTCTTGGCTATTCTCTTGATGACATTTCAGGAATATCACAAGACTTATGTATGCATCGCATTCATCTTGAGGACGAGACCAAAACATCAGTAGAGCATCAAAGGAGGCTGAATCCGAACTTAAAGGAGGTCGTGAAGAAGGAGATTCTGAAGCTTTTGGCCGCAGGGATCATCTACCCCATCTCAGATAGAACCTGGATCAGCCCAGTTCACGTGGTTCCTAAGAAAGGAGGAGTCACAGTGGTGAAGAACGAGAAAAAGGAGATGATTCATACAAGAACTGTGACTGGACACAGAATGTGTATCGATTACAGGAAGCTGAACGCAACCACAAGGAAGGACCATTTTCCATTGCCTTTCATCGATCAAATGCTGGAAAGGTTGGCGAATCATCCTTACTATTGCTTCCTGGATGGGTATTCTGGTTTCTTTCAGATTTCCATTCACCCAGATGACCAAGAGAAGACCACATTTACATGTCCTTATGGTACATTTGCATACCGCAGAATGCCATTTGGACTTTGTAATGCTCCTGCGACATTCCAGCGCTGCATGATGTCTATCTTCACAGACATGATTGAAGATTGTATGGAAGTCTTTATGGATGATTTCTCAGTCTATGGGTCTTCTTTCAAAGGCTGTCTGGACAATCTCTGCAAAGTGCTAGCTAGATGTGAAGAGAAGCACTTGGTTCTAAATTGGGAGAAGTGTCACTTCATGGTTCAAGATGGCATTGTACTTGGACATAGAGTTTCAGCTGCTGGGATTGAAGTGGATCGCGCCAAGATCGAGGTGATGACAACACTGCAGGCGCCAAATTCAGTAAAGGCAGTAAGAAGTTTTCTGGGCCACGCTGGATTTTACAGAAGATTCATCAAGGACATCAGCAAGATTGCAAGACCCCTTACTGCTTTGCTTTGCAAGGATGTGAAGTTTGAGTTTTCTGCAGAATGTCACTCAGCTTTTGAACAGATCAAGAAGGCTTCGGTGAGCGCCCCAATTGTACAACCACCGGACTGGGATTTGCCTTTTGAGGTAATGTGTGATGCTAGTGATTTCGCAGTAGGCGCTGTACTTGGGCAGAAGAAGGACAAGAAACTTCATGCCATTTATTATGCAAGCCAAACACTTGATGAAGCACAGCGAAATTATGCAACAACTGAGAAGGAATTATTAGCTGTGGTGTTCGGTTTTGAGAAATTTCGACCATACCTTGTTGGGTCCAAGGTAGTGGTTCATACTGATCATTTTTCACTCAAATACTTGATGCAGAAGAAGGATGCAAAACCCAGATTGCTGAGATGGATTCTGCTCCTTCAAGAGTTTGATATTGAGGTGAAGGACAAGAAAGGAGTTGAAAATGGAGTTGCTGATCATCTATCCAGAATTAAGATAGAGGATGACGTGCCAATTGATGATTTCTTGCCAGAAGAAACTATCAATTCGATTGAGACTGGATTGAAAGGAAGAAGTGCAGAATCGGGGTCAGTGTCGATCGACACACAAAAGCATCGATAGACACTCCGGTTCGAGGATGACAAACACGACGCAAAAACTCGTGTGTCGATCGACACACCTAGTGTCGATCGACACCACATGCAGATGATGGAACGGATTTTGAAGGCCATGAATGACGAGTTTAAAGAACCAATGATGGTTGTCTATACTTGTCAGAGAAAGTGGTATGCTGATATTGCCAACTACCTTGCTGCAGAAGATGAGCCAACTGGTCTTAAAGGCTATGAGAAGAAGAAGTTCTACAGGGAACTTAGGAGGTATTATTGGGATGAGCCTTATCTGTACAAGCATTGCTCAGATGGAATCTACAGAAGATGTATTGCTGAAGATGAGGTGCAGGACGTGCTGTTTCATTGCCATGGTTCGAATTATGCAGGTCACTTTGCAACATTCAAGACAGTTTCAAAAGTTCTTCAAGCTGGGTTCTGGTGGCCAACAATGTTCAAAGATGCTCATGCTTTCATCTCTGGATGTGATGCTTGTCAAAGGAAAGGGAAGATCAGCAGGAGACATGAAATGCCACAAAACTTCATTCTTGAGATTGAAGTCTTTGATTGCTGGGGCATTGACTTCATGTGACATTTTCCCTCTTCTTATGGGAATAAGTACATCTTGGTTGTTGTGGATTATGTGTCCAAATGGGTTGAAGCAATTGCCAGTCCAACCAATGATTCTTCTGTGGTACTTAAGCTGTTTAAGTCCATTATCTTCCCTAGATTTGGAGTATCTCGGATCGTTATAAGCGATGGTGGCAAGCACTTCATTAACAAGGTCTTTGAAAAGCTGCTGAAGAAGTATGGTGTCCAACATAGAGTGGCTACTCCTTATCATCCTCAGACAAGTGGGCAAGTAGAAGTTTCGAACAGGCAGATTAAGGAGATTCTGGAGAAGACAGTTGGCGCCACAAGGAAAGATTGGGCTGTGAAACTGGATGATGCGCTTTGGGCTTACAGGACAGCCTTCAAAACGCCGCTTGGTACTACACCATTTCATCTACTTTATGGGAAAGCCTGTCATCTTCCAGTGGAGCTCAAATTCAAGGCAGCATGGGCCGTGAAGTTGCTGAATTTCGACATCAAGTCTGCTGCAGAAAGGCGCCTGATGCAGCTGAATGAATTGGATGAGCTCAGACATCATGCTTATGAGAATTCAAAGTTGTACAAAGAGAGGACAAAGGCCTATCATGACAAGAAGATCATATCCGGGCAATTCGAACCGAATGACCAGGTACTCCTTTATAACTCTCGTTTGCAATTGTTTCCTGGAAAATTGCGCTCTCGTTGGTCAGGTCCTTTCACAATCAAAGCTGTCAAGCCATATGGAGCCATAGTCCTGATCGACCCGAATGGCAAAGAGTTTACAGTCAATGGACAAAGGGTGAAACATTATTGGGCACAAGCCGAAATCCCAGAAGCACAAACGATGCCTCTGGCTGATGCACCCATCGCCTGATCACCTGCCAAAGTCGAGCTAATGACTGTAAAAAAGCGCTTAGTGGGAGGCAACCCACTGGTAAGTCAGTTTTGAGTCATTTTTTTTTGTCTTTCATTTTTGAGTCAGTTGTCAGTTTGATTTGGAACCTTGGTTGAGCTATGAGATTGGACTAGATATTGGTGCTTTTAATCGTGTTATGTGAGTACTCTGACAGTGCAAGCTTTGGAGAACTCGGATTAACACTTTGATAGGCCCCAATTACGATTTTGGGAAGTCAGAATCCGACTGCAGACACAGTGTCGATCGACACCTATCTGTCTCGATCGACACCCCGCGCGAACGCAGGTAAGTGCTTTCTCCTAGCTCGTTTCATGGTTCCTTTTCATTTATTCTTCCGACTTCAGGCTTAATAATACTGGGGACAGTGTTGTTCAAGTATGGGGGAGGAAAATACTGATGTATTTTGCTTTATTTTGGTTTTTAAGAGACAATAAAAAAATTTTGTTTTATCGAGTCAAAATCAGTAAAATTTTTTAGCTTTCAGAAGAACTAACCACATAAGATTGACACTTGAAGGACCATTGCCATAACAGTTGATTGCATGTTTTACTAGGTAGAAAGCTGCGAGTGGATCAGTCTAACAAAAAGGGTTCAGATTCCTGCTTAGAGCGTGGTATGCATTGGACTTGATTCCTCTTTCAGCACTGACAAGATACGAAATTTGCAGTCTCCCCTTGATCTTCCCTTGAGTAAAGAAGAAAAAAAATAGTCTAAGTCTGAGAATAGTGCCTTTGTCATGAGCCTGTCTCCTAACAAGGAACAATATTAGTGAGTGCTCTTGAACCCGTCTCCTCACAAGGAACACAAGTAGAGAGTAGCACTATTTCCAGAGATTCCATAAGAAAAAAAAAGAGAGTCAATGAAAAGATCTTAGAACACCCTGAAAATGGGCATCAGTTGACTAAGGGAAGAGAAAATAGGAGAGGTGTAGAAGGAATATCTTGTTCAGGCACAAGGAAGGGAAAGAATCTGTAAGTCCTTTGGTCATTACTGTTGTCTAAAGTTCGAAATCCTTAAAAGCAGAAGGGATTTGAACTTGATTTGGGAGATTGCTAAGCTTGTGGTAAGTACACTGAAATACTACCTAAGGCTGGCTCTATGGTATGTGGATTCAAGAAGTGTTGGTTCACTGTGGCGTTCTGAAGGTTAGCTGGATATTTCTGTTTTCAAACCTCGACTCTATACTTAGTTTCTGTTTTGCTTGAGGGCAAGCAAAAGGTAAGTCTGGGGGAGTTGATATATCATGGTTTTTACCCATTTTTGGACCATGATATAAGTGTTTTTATTGAGTCTTAGTATTATTTTCGAGTCTATTTAGAGTCTATGCAGGTTCAGGTACAATTGGAGCTGAACTGGAGATTTGGATTCATTTTGGAGCATAATGGAATGAAGTCACGAAGTTGGATTGAAGATGCACGCTTGGTGTCGATCGACACTAGCTGGTGTCGATCGACACCGACTTTCCCGAAACCAAAGACGTGAAGTTTCCAGAATTTTGAAGAAAAAGGAAATCTCCAAGACTTTTCCTAATCTTCCAGGGAATTGAGGATTCGTGCCTTAGCCTATAAATAGAACTTTTATGCCATTGTTTAGGCACACACTTTATAATTTAGAGAGACAAAGAGAGAGTTTAGGTTTTGAGAGCTTTAGGGAGATAAATCTGCACTCTGTTCTTGAGAGATTTGGAACCCTTGTATCTCTTCTATTCTTTTTATGCAAATTACTTATTCTATGATGTTTGCTGCATCCATGTCTGAGTAGTTTCATAGTTAGGTTGTGGGGTTTTCAAGGGATTGATGATAGGTTGTTAGAATTGGTTTTCTATTGGGATTATTTGCTTGTTCTTCATCTTAGATTGTTTTAACTCTGAAATTTAGGATTGATCACCTAGATTTCGAAACCCTAGGTAATTAAACAGATGCGAAAGTGTTGTTAATCACCTAACGACCAGATCTTTAGATGAGCATTGAATCTATTCGCAGCGACAGTTGGTTTAGGTCTTTGTGAACAATATCGAACCTGAAATTAATGCATGTCTTTATCTCTGAATTCGCAGCGAAAGTTGGCTTTCTAGGTTTAGACATAGATAACATCTGCAGCGAAAGTTGATTTGTTTGTTTTCTGTGTTTCGAGTTCTAGAACAATTAATCCTAATAGTAATCAATCCTTCAACCTAAATCTTCCTGAGATACCTCACTGCCTAGCGCTTTGTCTCCAGATTTCAAAAAACCCTAATTCGATTTGCTTTGTTTACTTTATTGCTTTTTACTGCTTTCCTATTTTACTCTTGGACTAAAATCAGAATTAGAATTTGTCTAGTTACATCAATTCTCTGAGGAATTCGACCCCTAAGTACTACAGTGATCTCTTAATTTGAGAGAGTAGCTCAGGGCTAATTTGAGCATATCAGAAACCTTGCAACCAAACATCTTTGTCAAACCCAAAACCAGCCTATTGCATTCTAGCTTCATGATTCCATGCCTATTTATCTAAAGCAGCCAGCAAAATAACCAAACAAACCCCAAAACCACCAATCTATGAAGCTGCATTTGTTCCTTCCTTGTTCTATCTCAGATGAACAAAAGAGACATACCGTGGATGATAGCGAAGTTGTGAAGAAGAGACAGCGACAAGCACAATCTTCTTTTGTGCTGCAGAAGTGAGAGACTCGTGTTTTTGCTCACAAAAGTTGTACCTTTTTCTGGATTTGGACTTCTTAGCCTCGAAACCCCTAAATCTCTTCTCTGTTGACTCGTTCTACTGAAGATAGGTGAAATCCATAGCATCAGAGTAGCGCAAGTGGCATAGAAACGGCGGAGAGGTTGCTGTTTTTCAGTTGCAGCAGACCCATTGATCCCAATCGACTGAAGCTCTGATACCATGTTGACAAACTCAAAACTAAGATAAATTCAGCTCTTTAGAGCTTTATTGAAAATGAAATAGCTCAATGAGCCTTATTTAAAAGCTAAGAGAAAGAGAAAGGAGGAAACTTTGGTTGTCACCAAGAACAGTAAAGTGATCAATTGAATTTCATAAAAGGGTTTAAGAGGCTGCTCAAAGAGACAACCTTGGTTAAAAGAGTAGAGATAATAACACTCATATCTATATGAAACTACTTTGGAAATAAATCCTATACACATTGTTGTTGGCACTTCTTTGGGATTTTGAACATTGCATTGGGCTTGTTCTTTAGCTTGTTGTATTGGGCTCTAATTGTATATTGTTACCTCTTCTTTTGAATCTCTCTCTCTGCTTTCAGAGCTAGAAATTGAATTCGAAATTTTATTGAGATGTGATCAATAGGATGCAAGAAGATTAGGGATGTGAGATAGTTTAAAATTATCTGTCAAATCTCTGCTTAGATGTTCTGTAGTGGCTGTATGAGACAAGTTAGCATGGTTTATAATGTCAATGAGTAAATTAGGTATACTCGTGCCTTTTAACATGATCCCTACCTCCATTTATTGAGATGTGATGAATAGGATGCAAGAAGATTAGAGGGATAAGTGATAGTTTGAAATTATCTGTCAAATCTCTGCTTAGATGTTCTGTAGTGTTAGTGTGTAAATTAGGTATACTCGTCGTGCCTTTTAACTTGATCCTTAACCCTCCATTTATATATATTTGCCTGCAGAGCCAAGCGTCAGGTAACATAGTTTTATGTTTTTTACTATTATTATAGTAATCTCCAAACTTTATCAAGGAACATTCATGACATAGTGGGTAAGGTTGTTGATTTTTATTGAGAAGATTGTGTGTTCGAATCTCCTTGGATGTGAAAGAATAAAAATATTTTGTTTGATTTGCATTTAATGGAAGAACCAAATTTTTAAAAATTAAATAATGAAATGACTGTGTGCTGACGTGGCAGCCCCTGGAGAGAGCCATTGCTCTTTCATATAGTAGATTAAATATAATTTTTTTTGTTTATTATATATATATTATTTATTATTATAAAAAAAAACCGTCTAAATCGCTTAAAAAATTGTCTACACTCCGACTAAGCACTAGTTTAAGGGGTCACTGTCCATTTAACACTGGTTTTAAGCATTCATTGAATCTCATGATATTGTCTTAATAAGTTTTCTTTTCCCCTAATTAAACCCCTATATGAACTAATGACGACGCGTCGAACACGCGTTATGATAAAAAGCTTGGAGGGCATGAAGACAAATGGAGGAAATACGTTTTCTTTGGTATTGTTTTTGGCATATTATAATTATCAACGTTAAACAAGTAAACTAAATATATTGTATTCAATTGGATCTTTCTAGAGTCTTACTCCCCACCATACAAGGAAAGAAATTTACGTAGAGATGGAATTTTTTTTTTTTTTGGGTTCAAAATAGAAATGTAATACAATTTTACATTTTCGTAAACATAAGAAATTTCTAGGAAAAAGGAAAAAAAAAACACGAGACTTTTTCTTTGGTTTTGACTGAATTTGAGGTGCTGCTTATTAAAAAAAAAGCGAACCACACTTCTTCAGAGGTTACGATGATCAGTCCATCCCAATTTTTTCGGACACACCAAATTCTTTTTAATCTAAATTTCTGCATTTGACGAAAAGACCAAAGCTTTTTACTCGGAAGGAAGCAAAGAAAGTCCTTTGATCTGAAGAAAAAGAGAGAAGAGAGAGAGAAACGAGAGAAAATGGAGAATATGTTAGGTCTTCTAAGACTTCATGTGATTAGAGGTGTTAATCTCGCAATTAGAGATTCCTCAAGTAGCGATCCTTACGTCATTGTTCGTATGGGCCAACAGGTAAGTCCCAGATTTTCATTTTTTTCATCAATTTTAGCCTTCATTTTCGAGTTTCTCAAGTAATAATTGTTTAATTGGGTTCGTTTAATCTCTAGATATTCGAGGTAGTCTTGTTTTAGATATGGACCTTTTTGCTCATGAACCTGGTTAATTATGCTTCTTAGAGATACTGATGTCTAATGAGAGAATTTTAATAAAATAAGTTTATTTCTTTGAAATTTAGTAAGTTAATGTTAGTTTTTTGTTTTTGGTTGTGTTGAACCATCTCCATTATAATTATCAGGGTCTCAAATTTTTATATATGTGTTAAAATGAAACAGAACGTAGGAAAAGTTCAATTATAGGTTTGGTGCAACGCGAGTTCTTAGGTGTTTTACGTGTCAAATGTAGTTTAATAAGGCTAATGAAAAGCTCCTAGGATTTGATTTATCATTCAAAATATTAGTTATGGTTTCTGACCTTTGTCACAACCATATAACAAGGTCTTAATTTTGTCTTTTTTCATGTATAAATTATCTTCTTTGATTCAGAAGCTACGAACCCGTGTGATGAAAAAGAATTTAAATCCAGAATGGAACGAAGACTTGACACTTTCTATTACTGATCCAATTCTTCCTGTCAAGATCGTAAGTGATTCCTTCATTACAACAACTTGTTCTTTCGATCAGTAAGTTTGAAACAGATCAGAACATATAAATTTTGTTGTTGTGATGATACAGATGGTTTACGATAGGGACTGGTTCTCAAGGGATGATAATATGGGAGATGCGGTTTTTCACATTGATCCGTTCCTTGAAGCTATCAGAATCCAAAACCAGCTCGGAGGACTCCCCGATGGGACCGTTATAATGAAGATACAAGCAAGCAGGCAGAACTGTCTGTCAGAAGAGAGCAAGATCGTGTGGCACAAAGGAAAGATTTTCCAGAATATGTTCCTTAGGCTCCAGAACGTTGAGCGCGGGGAGGTCGAGCTTCAGCTTGAGTGGATCGATGTCTCGGGCCTTCTGAGTGTATAGGAGGATGATGACATTACTAGATCGATTTTTACATTATAGGATGTTTTTTTGTTAAGTATACTAGGTATGAGACCCTAATCAGAGCATCCCATTTGGGGTTTCTCACCAAAATATCTCACCATTAAAAAAAAATTAAAAAAATAAGAAATAAATTGAAAAGAGGGTTTCAGAGCCATTAGGTTCTCATGATTAAAATATTGTTAGAAAACAAAAAGTAGAAAAGATAAGTGAGATGGGGTTCTCATTTAAAATGCCCATAAGAGAGAAGTTAGAACCCCAAATCACACTTATATTCTACTCATTGGTTCAAGTTTCATTTTTAACTTAAAATTTAATTACAAATTTAAATTATATTAAAATAGTAATATTTTTTTTTGTTTAAGAACCCCTTGGGTATCTCACCAATGGGGATGCTCTCATTTGAGAACCGGTTCTCAATTTTTTTAGATACCACTAGGACACTTATCTTTTTTAATTTGTTCAATTTTTTTAAAATATTAAAATTTAATTATATATATTAAATCATATTAAAATAATACAATTTATTGTCGAGAACCTCTCTGTCTTTTGAGATCGTAGAGCACCTCCATTAGGGATCTCTCATAAGGTATCTCACTATTAAAAAATGAAAATAATAGAAAAATGAGAGAGAGTGTAAAATGGGTCTCTCAAATTAGAGACTCTGAAATACTCTTGAGAGACTCTCTTGACACTTGTCTCTTTAAGAGTTGTCCAATTTCTTTTATAACTCAGATTTTAATTATATAATTCAATTACACCAAAATACTAATATTAAATTAATGAGAGACTCAAAATGGGTCTCTCACCATTAGAGTATCTCCAATGGAAGATACGGTTCCAAGCGTCTCTCACAAATATTTTATTAATATAATTTAATAATAATTAAATTTTATTTGTAAAAAGATTGAACCCATCATATAATGACAATTTGGTGAGATACGTTTCTCATAGTCTTTTGTTTGAGAGACGTTTCTCTACCTCTCTTACTTTTCTATTATTTTTTATTTTTTATTCTGAGAAATTTATGTTAGAGACTCCGATAAAGATGCTCTTACCGATGAGAATGCTCTAAGGAGTCTACGTAGGCTCGGCCCTGACGATGCTTGCGGTCCTCTTTTTATATAGAAAATTCCGGCCCCCCACATACTATTATACTAATGTCCTTGGTATGATGGTAAATTAAAGCGTTTTTATGCTTCACTATCCCGGTTCGATATGCAACAATTTTTTTTTTTTAGTTTTTTGATTTTTTTTCAATAAACCAAAATGACACAATATTTTTTGGAGCTTGCGATGTTATAAAAATCAGGGAAGGCACCTTACTGTCACGGGATTGATATTTGGAATCAAAACCGTGCGGTCCTAGCCTCTCTTTGCCTCTGCAAATAGACTAGGCAGCCTGTCTCACTACGAAAACCCAACCCTTTGAGAGAAGAACTAGAAAGAAAGGAAGAGGAAATGTTTGTAATGCTTCTCTTATTCAAGGAATGAGTGAGTGATTACAAATGAGGCATCCTACCTCTATTTATACAAAAACACCTCCAAAATGGATGGTGAGGATCAACTTGATCTAATGGCCCAAATTTAAAGAAACTAAGTGGGAAACAAAGTGGGAAACAAAGTGGGAAACAAAGTGGGAAACAAGGTGGCTGCTTTTAGGGAGTGGATGGATGAGTGGGCGGACTTTAGTGAGTGGGGGACTGAGTGGGCGGACTTTAGTGAGTGGGGGACTGAGTGGGCGGATTTCGGGGACCATCCGTCCCGAAACCCCTCGTGGTTCGGCCCGTGAGATGCAGAAATGTTCGGGAAATGATCGGGCCGTGACATTCTCCCCCACCTAATTCGGCAACGCCCTCGTTGCCGTGAATGCCTTGAGCTGGTCCGTGAATTGCCACAGCTCGCGATCCGTCTCCCATGTTGCCTCTGATACGGGTTGTCCTTTCCACTTAATGAGAAAGTGTGTGCTTCGTGGAACGTCCCATTTCCGAACCACCTTTGACTCGAGGACTTCTTCAACCTCTTTGTCATAGGACTTGGTTACTATCGGCGGTGCTCGAGTTGATCGGCCTCGATCTTGCTCCATATCATCTCCATGGTATGACTTGAGCATGCTCACGTGGAAGACCGGGTGTATCTTCAGGTTTGGGGGAAGATCCAGCTTATACGAAACCTTGCCCACCTTGGAAATTACTTCGAATGGTCCTTCGTACTTTCGGATCAGTCCCTTATGTAGACTTCGGAACGTTTTGAATTGTTGGGGAAGGAGCTTCACAAGTACTCGGTCTCCGACTGTGAACTCCAACGGCCGTCTCTTCTCGTCGGCCCATTTCTTCATCTGTTTGCGCGATTTCTCCAAACATACCCGCGCAAGGTCAGCATGATCTTCCCAAGTTCGGACCATCTTGACTGCTCCCGGACTTCGTGACTCGACAGCCGGTGTAGCCAAAGTATGGGGAGTGGACGGTTGTTGCCCCGTCGTGAGTTCAAAAACACTCTTGCCAGTTGCCTCGCTTCGCTGCAGGTTGTATGAGAACTGAGCGATGTCCAACAACTTAGCCCAGTCTCGTTGATTGGCACTAACAAAATGACGAAGGTAGCATTCCAACAAAGAATTCAACCTTTGTCTGCCCATCCGTCTGCCCATCCGTCTGCGGGTGAAAGCTGGTTGAGAAGCTCAGTCCGGTTCCGAGATTCTTGAATAGCTCGGTCTATAGTTTTCCAGTGAAGCGGGGATCTCTATCGCTCACGATGTTTCTTGGTAGCCCCCATAGTTTGACCACATTTTTGAAGAAGGCCCTAGCCGCTTCTTCGGCCGTGCAGTCTCTTGGGCAGGCTATGAATGTCCCATACTTTGAGAATCGATCGACGATCACCAAAATAGACCCGAACCCTTCGGACTTCGGTAAAGCACTGATGAAGTCTAGGGAAACCGAATCTCAGGGTCGTTCTGGTATGGGTAATGGCTCTAACATCCCCGCAGGTCGTTTGGTCTCCGTCTTGTCTTGCTGACACACAAGGCAAGTCTTCACATAGAGTTCCACGGTATCCCTCATTCGTGGCCAGAAGTAGGCTGTCTCTATAAGCGCCATGGTTCGCTTCTGTCTAGGATGTCCCGCCCATGGGGTGTCGTGGCACTCCCGGATAATGTCTCGTTGCAAGCTCCCCCATCTTGGCACGTACAGACGTCTTCCGGTCGTATACAAGAGCTTGTTCTCTACCCAAAATCGAGAAGTCTTGCCCTCCTCTGCCAACTTCATCAACTCTTTGGCAGTGGTGTCGTGATTTAATCCCTCTTGGATCCGAGCCACGATGGTTCCCTCGGGTTGACTAATCGCCGCAAGATCTACTTTCCGGCTCAGGGCATCCGCAACAACATTGGCCTTCTCGGGTTTGTACTCTAAGATATAATCAAACTCGGCCAAGAAGTCTTGCCATCGGGCTTGTTTCGGTGATAGCTTCTTCTGAGTCTGGAAGTAACTTGTTGCCACATTGTCCGTCTTGACTTGGAATGGGGCTCCTAAGAGGTAATGTCGCCAAACCCGTAAACAATGAACCACCGCTGTCATCTCCTTCTCTTGGATTGTGTAGCGTTTCTCGGTGTCATTTAGTTTGCGGCTTTCGAATGCTATGGGATGCCCCTCCTGCATTAGAACTCCACCAATAGCAAAGTCGGAAGCATCGGATTGTACCTCAAATGGGAGATTAAAGTTGGGTAAGGCAAGGACCGGCTCTTGGCTTACTGCGGTCTTAAGCCATTCGAACGCCTCCTTGCATTGATCCGACCAGTCCCATTTCTTCTCCGTCTTCAGAAGGTCGGTCAATGGTGCAGCTTTCTTCGAGTATCTCTCGATGAACCGTCGGTAATAGTTAATGAGTCCAAGAAAAGACCGTAACTCTGTTACTTTGGTGGGTCCTTCCCACTCGGTGATAGCTGTCACTTTGGCATTGTCCATCATGATCTTTCCCTGCCGGATAATGTGTCCTGGGAAGTGTACCTCATATGTCGCAAAAGTGCACTTCTCTCTTTTCACGAATAGCTTGTTATCGCGGAGGATTTGGAAGACGGTTTGCAAATGTCCCACATGCTCTTCCATTGAGTTGGAGTAGACTACCATGTCATCAAGGTATGCTACCACGAACTGGTCCAAGTATGGTTGGAATATCTGGTTCATGAGGGTGCAGAACGTAGCTGGAGCGTTCGTGAGACCAAAAGGCATCACTAGCCACTCAAATGAACCATACCGGATGATGCACGTTGTTTTGGGCTCGTCTCCTTCGGCTATTCGAACTTGATAATAGCCCTTTTGGAGATCCATCTTCGTGTACACCTTTGCCCCACCAAGTCTGTCGAACAAATCCGCTATCAAAGGGATAGGATAACGATTTTTGACAGTTACCTTGTTAAGTGCCCGGTAGTCCACACACATCCGTAAGGAGCCATCTTGCTTCTTTTGGAATAATACCGGTGCGCCATAAGGAGCTTT
>JAHZTW010000003.1:20806089-20816695 GCA_020283515.1 Alliaria petiolata | reverse complement strand
GCAGTACCAGTCCTCTTGGTACCCAAGAAAGATGGCACATGGAGGATGTGCGTAGATTGCAGGGCCGTCAACAACATTACCGTCAAATATCGGCATCCCATCCCGAGACTGGACGACATGTTGGATGAGCTCAGTGGTGCCACCATCTTTTCAAAGATAGACCTGAAGAGTGGCTACCACCAAGTCAGAATGAAGGAAGGAGACGAGTGGAAAACAACATTCAAGACCAAAAGGGGTCTATATGAGTGGCTGGTCATGCCGTTTGGTCTCACCAATGCACCAAGAACCTTCATGAGGCTCATGAACCACGTTCTAAGGGCCTACATCTGTACAAGTATTGGGGCTGTCTTAACTCAAGGAGGTAAACCGGTTGCCTTCTTCAGTGAGAAACTGAATGGAGCTGCACTCAACTACCCCACCTATGACAAGGAGCTATACGCCCTAGTAAGGAGCTAGACGTGGCAACATTACCTTCTTCCCAAGGAGTTTGTCATCCATACCGACCATGAAACGCTCAAGTACCTACGGGGCCAGACCACACTGAAGAAACGACATGCAAAATGGCTCGAGTTTGTGGAGACTTTTCCCTACGTGATCAAGTACAAGAAGGGAAAGGAGAACATTGTAGCTGATGCCTTGTCCCGGAGGCATGCCCTGATTTCCACCATGGAGGCCAAGATAATGGGTTTTGAGCACCTCAAGGACTTATATGGCAACGATCCAGACTTTGGAGAACTCTACCAGCAATGTGAAAAAGGTGCTATCGGTCATCACTATAAACATGATGGTTTTCTTTTCAGGGACAAACGATTATGCATCCCGCAGAGTTCGATGCGAGAATTGATTCTTAGAGAGGCTCATGGAGGAGGCCTTATGGGACACTTTGGAGTGAAAAAGACCAAAAGCATTGTCGATGAGCATTTCTACTGGCCGCCCCTGAAAAGGGATGTGGAATGATTCTGCTCCAAATGCATCATATGCCTAAGGGCAAAATCCAGGTTGCATCCTCATGGTCTTTATATTCCCTTACCTATTCCTAACATGCCTTGGGTAGATGTGTCTATGGACTTTGTTTTAGGACTGCCCAAGATAAGAGACAAGGACTCCATATTTGTGGTAGTAGACCGGTTCTCCAAGATGGCACACTTCATTCCTGACAACAAAACCAACGATGCCACTCAGACTGCTGATCTGTTCTTCAAGGAGATTGTCAGAATTCATGGATTACCAAGGACTATCGTCTCAGACCGGGATACCAAGTTCCTCAGCCACTTCTGGAAGACCTTGTGGAGGAATCTCGGGACTAAGCTTCTCTTCTCTACCACTTGCCACCCCCAAAAGGATGGCCAGACTGAAGTCGTGAACCGCACACTATCCACCCTCTTAAGGGCCATAGTCGGTAACAATTTACGAAATGTGCTTGAGTGTCTTCCTTTCATTGAATTTGCTTATAACCGAACACCACACTCTACTACTAAATTCTCTCCTTTTGAGCTTGTGTATGGTTTTAAGCCTAGCACTCCCTTGGATTTCGTGTCATTACCCCATAAGGAACAAATCAGCCAAGATGGATAAGCAAAGGCTGAGTTTGTTAAGAAGCTACACCAAAAGGCCAAGGAGCACATCGAGAAGAGAAACGAGCAGACCGCGAAACATGTGAACAAAGGCCGTAAGGAAGTCAACTTTGCACCAGGATATTGGGTTTGGCTACACATGAGAACTGAAAGGTTTCCACACCAAAGGAAGTCCAAGCTATCACCCAGAGGAGTCGGACCATTCAAAGTGGTCAAAAAGATCAATGACAACGCCTACCAGATTGATCTTCCAGGTGAGTTTAATATTTCAACAAACTTTAATGTCTCTGACTTAGCTCCTTATGATGCAGATGAAACAGTTCTGAGGACAGAACCTTTACAAGAGAGAGAGGATGATGTGATCCCAAGTACCAACATCCCACCGACCATCCTTGTTCCAGCTGTGAACGCCCCACCCTTGACTAGAGCAGGAGCTAAGAGGCTAAGGGAGAACTTCAACCAAGCTGTGGAGTCATTACTTGCCGACCAAGGGGTTAACGATATAACCGAGCAGCTGACGAAGTTATCCATCTCCAAAACCGAAGTGCTTACAAACCAAGGAAGCGGGTAAATTCTAACCAATCCGTATCAAGAGGAGGATTATTTCATGAAGGACGGTCCAAGAAAACACATGGAAGAATGGCCATTCCTCAAGCATGGACATGAAGTTTCCTTATTCACCATTCTCCCAACCTAGAAGTGTCCAGATTCATCCCCCACACCAAGTCAAACGAATCCCACCAAATTAGCCAAGGTAAGACTGAATTAATCATTTTGTTTGACTAACTTTCTTTGTTTTTGTCTTGATTTTCTTGCATTTATTCTTGAATTTCGAAATTCCATTAGATAAGGCAATTGTTAGCCATTTTCAATCCCTTTAATTTAGCTGCATTCATTGTAATTTGCTTCAAGACCCCTAGAAGGGCATAGCTATTTGGACTCTATATAAAGTCCCCTCACAGCCTTGTATTTTGACACACAATCAATAAACAACAAGCATTTTCTTAAAGAGTTCTCTCTTCTTCAGTTTTTCTAGGCATTTGCGATTTCTGCCCAGTCTAACTTGTCTTATCATTGCCTTCATCACCAGGCTTTGTGGCGANTAACAACAAGCATTTTCTTAAAGAGTTCTCTCTTCTTCAGTTTTTCTAGGCATTTGCGATTTCTGCCCAGTCTAACTTGTCTTATCATTGCCTTCATCACCAGACTTTGTGGCGACCTTCGATCCACCCTTCTATTCTAAAGGAGTGACCTTAGTCCCTTGAAAAGGCACCATCTTTCAACTTCGACCATATTCCATCCGACAGGTTGAAAGAGAGCGACTTCAGTCCAGCTTTCAGTCTCCATCATCCACCCAAGCGAGCCTCAACCCTTGAGGAATGCAACAGAAAACCACCCCAGAAGCAGAGACTTTCGTACTTTGTCTCCCTCTCGGTACTTTGATCACCGTGAGGACCTCCAGGAGACCAGAGATGGAGAGTGGCCAAGAGGAAGGAACCTCCCTCCTAGATTGGCTCACAAATACCAAGAACCAAGCAGACGATCCTCTCGTCATGAACATGAGGAAGCTGGTTACAGAGAGCGCAGAGACAGAGCCAACTCTGTAGGTCGAAACAGAAAAGTAGCGCTTCAGTAAGAGAATCTCGCCGTACCCCTCCATAATCGCGTGAAGTGGCCTCCTCTACTAGGACGGATCTTTCTATGAGGAAGAAGGAAGGGTATGAATTGCTTCCCCCTCCACTGCCTAGAGTTGAAGTTACAACAACTTTTCACACCTCTCCTTCTCGTCGATCAGCACTTGCAAGACTTTCAGTGGGAACAAGTCAGAACCCATTGGTCCCTCGTCCATCAAGTGGACCGTCGGTGGATTTTCACAATCTGCCGTCCCCGCTTCCATAGCTGTTCTGGCTTGGAACTGTCAAGGACTTGGGAGCATTCTGATAGTTCGTCGTCTCCGAGAAATACGTCGTAGTACTTTTCCAGAAGTAATGTTCTTCATGGACGCAAAACAACAAGATCCTTTTGTTTTCCGCGTTTTCGAATGGATTGGGTATAAAAACAATTTTACCGTACCACCACAGGGTTTAAGTGGGGGTCTAACACTTTTCTGGAAAGAAGAAGTCTCGCTCGAGATCAGGTCTTTCTCAGCAAATGTCATTGATGCGGTGATTGGGTTCAAAAACATCACCTCTCACGTTTCTTTTATCTCTGGTACGCCTATTCAAGGGGATAGACCTGCGTTTTGGAACAAAAGATGGTTTATGCTAATCAAACACTAGGAACACTAAATGAGAAATGATTTTATGAAATTAAGTCCCAAACACCAATATTTCCACTTAAATCTCCCTAATCTAACCCATCTTCAAATCCAAGAAAAACTACTCACTAATCATATTAAAGCTTGTTAATTTCATGGGAAAAGAACAAGCAAACATGTTTAGAGAGATTCAAGAACTAAAGATACAATATTAAAATGCAATAAATAAATAAAAATAAACTAGATTTAAGTAAGAAATAATATTAAAGGTTCTTCCTTTCAAAACTAAGAACACAAAAAATGGTGGCTTAATTTGCAAAGGAAGAAGATGATAAAAAACTAAAAGTGCAGAAAAATAAAAGAAAGCAATAATAAAAATAAGCAGAAAAAAGTCTGACCAAAACAAGTGGTCCTTAGTCTATTTATAGTAAAAGACTAAAAGACACATGTGCTAAAAGGAAGGGTTTTCGTCTGGGAAATCAACGCGACCAAAAAATAGGGCTCAGGTTTTACCCTAATAAAACTACTGCAAGTGCACAGGAAATGCAATCGTAGTATAAGGGGTATCGAAATCCAAGGGAAGTAGATGCTACACTAAGGTTTCTAAATTCAGATTATGCTAGGTCGAATTGAATGAAAGTAAAACAAAGCAAGAAATAAACGAGGAAATAAATAGGATTTTAGCTGGATTAAAGTTCAGGAGACGAAACGCTAGGTTCAGGGAAATTTTCATGTGATCTAAATTGCAGGTCTAGACAGAATGTTAGGAATAATGAAGATCCGTTCTTAAACTCGAAACACAACAATAAAATCAACCAACTCTCGCTGCGAAGACTTTCTATGTCTAAACCCTAGAATTTCAAATCTCTTTGCGAATCCTATCAATTCAGACAAGCATTCAAGTTCAGGTTCGATTGTTCACAAAATCCCTAAACCAAATCTCTTTGTGAATAGGTATTTTGCTCATCTAACACTAGTTCAGACAATCAATAATACTTTCGCATCTATTAATTAACCTAAGATCAGATTCTAGGTCGCGAAGCTAGAATAAGCATTAAACACAAATCCAGATGAAGAACTCTAATGATTTTATCCTAACAATTTAATTCGACCTAACAATTCATTAATCACCTTTGAAAAACCCTAAACCTAACTAGCAAACTACTCAGACATGGTGAATGAAGAAAACATCATGAATAAATAAGATTGCATAAAAGAAATCAATAGAAACAAAGGAGTTCCAAATCTGCTCTGAAGGAGCCTAATTCTTCTCTCCAAAATCTCTCTAAAAACTCTCTTTAAATCTCAAAACAGAAAATAAGAATAATAGTTGGTGGCTAAACAATGCCTTGAAAATCTATATTTATAGGCAAACTCGCGTCAGGGGCAATCTTGTAAATAATGGAAACTTCAGCTGATTTCCTTTTTCTGATGGAAATCCGATTTCTTTGGCGGTCTTCATTGGTGTCGATCGACACCACATGACTTCATCACTTCGGATGCTTCTCCAAAATGCTCCAAAAAGTTCCATAATCTCTAATTATGCTCCAAACGTAGTTCAACCTGCAAAGACTCTAATAGGACTCTAAAAATACCAAAAGACTCTATAAAAAGACTTATATCATGGTCCAAAAATGGGTAAAAACCATGATATATCAACTCCCCCAGACTTAACTTTTGCTTGCCCTCAATCAAAACATAAACTTAGAATGAAGTAGAAGTTTGAAAACAGAAACTTCCAGCTATCCTTTAGAACGCCACAACTCGTTAACACTTCTTGAATCCACATGATATAGAGCCAACCTTAGGAAAGTTCAGTGTACTTACCACAAGCTTAGCAATCTCCCAGTTTGAATCCAGATCCTTTCCTTGATAAGATTTCGATCTCAAACAGTGGTATTGCCACAAAACTTTACAGATTCTTTGCCTTTCATTAGTGCTCGAACAAGACATTCTTCAAACACCTCTCATATTTTCTCTTCCCTTAGTCAACTGCTACCCATTTTCAGGGTGTTCTAAGATCTTTTTATTGACACTTCTTTTCTTTTGAAATCTTGGGAAATAGTGCTACTCTCTACTTGTGTTCCTTGTGAGAAGACGGGTTTAAGAGCACTCACTAATATTGTTCCTTGTTAGGAGACAGGCTCATGAGGTTCTTTGCACTATTCCCAGACTTAGACTCTTTTTCTTTCTTTTCTCAAGGGAAGATCAAGGAGAGACTGCAATGGTCTATCTGTTCAGACTGAAAAAGGAATCAAGTTCTGCGCATACCTAGTTCTTATAAGGGGATCTGAACTCGCCCTGTTAGACTGATTCCACTAGCAGCTTTCTTCTTAGTAAGACCTGCAGTCAACTACTATAGCAATGGTTCTTTCAAGTGTCAACTTCCTGTGGTTAGTTCATAGAAAAACTGAAAGTTTCAACTGATTTTGACTCAATAAAACAAAAGTTTTCAAAATTTTGACTCAAGACAGACTCTCAAAACAAAACACAAAGTCAGTAATCACCTCCCCCAGACTTAAACAACACTGTCCCCAGTGTTATCAAGCTCGAAGTTGGCTAAAAGAGAGATTAGAGACAACTTACAAAACCAGATAGAAGACTTACCTTCGCCTGCGCGTGGTGTCGATCGACACAGAGGGTGTCGATCGACACTGTTCTGAGTCGAGTGCAATGTCGCCTTTTTTCAACTGACTAAAATTAGGACTTAGTAAAATCAAAACGAAATGTAAATAAAAACCGTACCTAACAGTGGGTTGCCTCCCACTCAGCGCTCGTTTTCAGTCATTAGCTTGACTGTGTCGGGGTTCAGACGTCTGGTGGATCAGATGGTGGCATCGAATGCTTTCCAGACAAATGTCTTCTCATCCATGGCGGTGTATAGGCATTAAGTGCATGAAAATGACCAAGGAAGTGAGGAACAACAGCAGGGTGGGACTTGATTTCGGGTGGGACACTTCGTTTTCCTGCAGCATCATCAAAAGAAACACCAAGCCTTCTACGAGAATCTCGTTGCTTGCATAAGTGTGAAGCAGTTTTTGAACCTTTAATGTTCTTATTGACAAAATCAGGAGGTTTGGAATTGATTCCAAGGAATGCGTACCTTTGCTTCCTTCGAGGTTTCTGAGATGTACGATGTGGAGTCGTTTGTTTGACCAAAGATGATGGACTTGCATCCTTGGAAGCGACTTCTGGTGTGATCCGTGAAGTGTGTCGATCGACACTAGTGGTGTCGATCGACACCAACCCTGCAGCTCGCATCTCTGCACTTTTTCTCCAATTCAGCTCTGCAATCCTTGCTTCCATGACAAAACGTCGTCCTCCATAAACTTAGCATTGATTAGACCTTCATCTTCTCTGCTCATAGTCTTGAAGAGATGATCATTTCCACCCCAGTCTTCAATCTCAACAACTTTCTCAGAATTCTCAGCTAACGCCTCTTGAAAAACCAGTTTGTTCACTTGCTCTTTAGAATCCAGCTCCTTGTCATACCCAGCAGTAGTGTCATCCGAACATTCCAGGATTTGATCTCTATCTATGAAAATCTCTACTGAAAAAAGATTGACCATCGATGGTGGAAGGTCCCCTTAACTTGTCCATGTCAAAATTCATGACAACATCACCTAAGTCAAGCTCTATTTTCCCTTTTCTCACATCAATAACGACACCAGTTGAAGCCAAGAATGATCTTCCCAAAATAAGAGGATCTGTAGGTTCTTCATCATATTTCAAAACCACAAAGTCTGTGGGAATCATGCAGCATTCAATCTTCAAGGGAACATATTTTAGGACACCTTCTGGGATTCTTTTTGATCGATCAGCTAGGACAAGGGAGATTCTGGTTGGCTTGAAATAAGTCATTCCAAGTCGAACAAATACAGAGTATGGTATCAAGTTGATACTTGAACCTAGATCGCAGAGAGATCGAGGAAACCTTCCTGTTGACATTGAGCAATCTAGCACAAAGTTCCCTGGATCGGGTAACTTCTCTGGAATCCTCCTCTGAATAACAGCACTAACTTGTTCAGAAACTCTCACCTTCTTCTTCTTTCTTGGAATTATGTTCAAGAGAATTGCATTCATGACTCTGGTAAGCAATGCTCCTTCCTCAGGACTCACACATTGACAACCATTCTATTGACATACCTTCTTAATGCAGGTGAAAGTTGGACTGCATCAACTAAGGGTAGCTCAACCATCAGCTTACTCATCATCTCCTTGCATCTAGCTTCCTCTCTCTCCTGTTTAGATCTTTTGGGAGGCAGGGGATAGGGTATTTTTGGTTTATACACCTTTTCCTCTTCAAGTTTGGAAGGTCCAGGTTGATCCAGCGAGGTCATGGTAGGGTGTCGATCGACACTGAGGAGGTGTCGATCGACACTGGCTTCTTGTGTCGAGGATGCTTTTTCGATCGAGCCCGATTCCCTGAGTTCCTCTACTGGTGTCGATCGACACTCAGTGGTGTCGATCGACACCTGCTCTGCAACTCTAACATCTTCATCATCAGCATGAAACTCCACGATTTCTTCAGCATTCAGGCCCTTTTTCAGCACTGGTTGAAGGCTTCTTCCATTCTGAATCGTGATGGCATTCACATGGCGTCTCGGATTGGTATCAGTTTTCCCTCCCATGAATATCTCTGATGTATACTCATCCCATGAATTGTGTTCTTCCCTCCCATGAATATCTCTGATGTATACTCATCCATGGCTCGCTTGCTATCCGCGACATATGGTACATACTGCAACATAGACTCACGCAATTCAGATCAACGGGATCTTATAATTTGAGAAAGAAATGGTATTAGGATATATCAAAAGGTTTCTAGTGTTTTTTCGGTAATTTATAGCTTACCTTGATGACAACTACATGGTCTGGGTGTTCCCCGGGCTCGAAAAGGATACCGTTGCTAGCAACCATATCGTCCACCACATTGTTTCTACAGTGAGAATTTATGCTCTCAATCTTTCTATTCAGATCTTGATACAGTGAATTAATCTTGCCATTGAAGTCCACTGTCAACTTCTGTTGTCCTTCCAGAATCTTCTCTATCATAGACTCCATTTTGTTATCTTGAGCAGGAAGCTTCAGGTAAGAAGAAGAACCATAGCTTCTCTGAAAGTTGTTGTTCTGAAAAGGCTTCTGGTAAGAAGAACCATAGCTCTGCTGATTGCCAAACCTTTGGCCTTGAAATCCAGCACCATTGATGTAATTGACTTCTTCTTGCTCTGGCTCAAAGGTCTCCACCTCATTAGCAAAGTGAACTTGCTTCTTCCCCACCAGAAAATCCAGCTTCCTGTTAACCTCAGCTATTTGACTTCCTCCATTTGCACCAGCTTGTTGTCTCCTTTCAAAGTCTGCGTTTTTGGTGTTGTTACAAGAGGCCAAATTCTCTATGAGCACCACCGCGTCATCTGGGTATCTGGTGTTGAAGTTGCCATTGCTTGCTGCGTCTAAAGCCATCTGGTATCGCCAATCGATCCCTCGGTAAAAGATACCGATAAGCTGCGGTTCGCTGAAACCGTGATGTGGGCAATCCCTCTGGTATGATCTGAATCTCACCCAAGAAGCTTTGAATGCTTCAGTGGGTCCTTGAGAAAATGTGGTGATCTTTATCCTCAACTCCTCGGATCTCGCATCATCAAAGAAGTTGCATAAGAATGCATTCTTGGTATCTTCCCAAGTAGTCAGGGATCCTGGATCAAGCTGCTTCAGCCAATATGATGCATCTCAAGCAAGCGAGTAAGGAAACAACTTGCAGAAGAGATAGTCCTAGGTCAATCCATTAGCCTTGATGCTTGATGCGAGGTCTTCGAATCTCTCTATGTGGTCCATCGGATGCTCATTAGGAAGACCATGGAAATGATGCTGAGCCACCAGTGTGAAGTAGGAAGGCTTCATCTCGAAGTCGTTCCTCTGAAATGCAGGAGGACGGATCGCAGCTCTATTTGCATAGAACTGGTCTGGGCGGTTGTACTCGCCAAGTGTTCTTCCACGTCCATCTTCTGCAGGGGCGATTCGCATCGCTGGTTCTATGATGACGGCGCCAGCCTCATAAAGTCTCTGGCCTTGTGCGTTCCTTCTATTGCCTTGTAGGTCAACAAAGTCGCCTGCCTTGTTGCGTATCATGATCACAGGTTCTGACATCTCAGTCTGTGCAGTGTGTCGATCGATACTAGTGGTGTCGATCGACGCTGAGGTTGGGTGTCGATCGATGCTATCTGTGTCGATCGACGCTCGGGCAGATTTGCGGTTCGTACGTTCCAGACGGCCTAGTTCCTGGTTCAAAGTGACTAGTTCTTCTTCCTTGTTGCTCATGGTTTTGGACATGCACCTGAAACAAAAGATAGAGAACTAAATTAGTAACAAAAATAAAACAAAAACCTAGACAGAATCCTAAAACTAGATCCCGTTAGGTAGCTATTACTTCCCCGGCAACGGCGCCAAAAACTTGATAGGGGTCTAGTTTTACCCTAATAAAACTACTGCAAGTGCACAACAAAAGCAATTGTAGTATAAGGGGTATCGAATCCTCAGGGAAGTTTAAGCTACTTTTATGGTTTCTAGGTTTAGATTATGCTAGGCGATTAATTTAAAGTATTCTAAAGCAATGCAGAAATAAGTAAATGATTTTATAAAGCGATGTAAGTTCAGAGACAAAGGCGCTAGGCAAGGATAATTATCAGGTTTGAATCCAAGAATGCAGAATCTAAGTTTATTAGGGATTTTATTAAGAACCGTCTAGAACTCGAAACTCTAAGTTAAAACCAATCAA
>JAHZTW010000003.1:20464798-20492718 GCA_020283515.1 Alliaria petiolata | reverse complement strand
CATCACTTGGCCTCCAGCCGCTCTCACTAGTCCGAATTCTTCTCCGGGTTCCTTTTGGAATCCTCCTTTTCCAATCATTCCTGTGTTAACAAAACAATGACTCGCTCCGGAGTCGAATAGAATATAGGTTTCCACCTCACCCATTAATAAGGTCCCTACATTCAACCCCTAGAATGCTAAGACGCTTATCCAAACACGCAACACACAAAACTCAAGAAAAACCGTAAGTACTAAAACTTACCGGTGATCGGTCGAGAAGTGGTCGGATCTCCAGTCCCTTCCGCGGTCGTGGCATACACCCTTGGTGTAACGTTCGGCCTCTTAGCTGGTGGCGCCAGCGCCTCTCCTGCACGCTTAACCTGATTAGCCGCTTGCCCAGCCGCTCCTGCCTTTGGACATTCACGCTTGTAGTGTCCCGGCTCTCCACAGCCGAAGCACACCACACCTGCTCTTCCTCCGTCCGACACTCTCACCATCCTCGTCTCTGGCTCAGGACACTCCGCGATCTTGTGGTCCGGACAACCACAACGAAAGCACGAGCCAAACGTACGCTTACACACGCCCATATGCATCTTGCCGCAAGTACCATACACGCTGCAGTTTCCACTTGACTTGGCTGGAACTTTCTTTCCAAACTTGCGGTTCTGTCCCCCGGACGCTTTACCACTCTTGGCCGCTATCGCCACCGGCCTTAGACAAAGCTTCCTCTGCCTGTCCAGACTCCAGCAACGCTGCTTTCTCAACCAGCTCTGTGACCGTTGCAAAGTCAAGCACCAAACACCCGTTACGCAGCTCGACCCTTAGTCCACTCATGAACCTTCGGATCAGCTTCTCCTCGGTATCATGGTCACGTCCCACATACTTGCGTAACTGGTTAAACTCAGTCTCGTACTGCCGAATCGTCTTGGTCCCTTGGCGCAAGTACAAGAACTCGGCCTCCAACTGATTGTACGCCTCCTGCGGAAAGTACTTGCTTTGAAACATAGCCGTGAACGTCTCATACGAACAATTCGGGTTCACCAAACGTCCTGTGATCCCTTTCCACCATGTATGTGCAGTACCCTCCAGGTAATGCACAGCTATGTCTCGCTTGTACTCTTCTGGACATCGGATAGACTCGAAGTTCCTCTCAAGCCTCATCCTCCACTCGTCGGCCTCGATAGGCGCAGTTCCTCCCACGAAGAACTTGGTTCCCAACCTCACCATATGATCCAACACTTTGAGGTAATACGGAATCACCACGGCCTGACCCGCTTCCTCTACAACCACGTTCCTAACGTCTGGCACAACCACTGGTGGTGCCACGGCCGGTACCACTCCCGGTACAGGCGCATCCACTGGCAAACGCTCTAACACTTGAGCTAGTAATCCCAGCACGGCCTCCAGCCTATCTGGAACAGCTCCCGCAGCATTCCCAGCCACGTTCTCAGCTCCACCCGCAGTCGCATTCGCAGCAGCCGCGTCCGCAGCAGCAGCAGCCGCAGCAGCCTCAGTCGCCACAGCAGCCTCGACCTCATGCTGGTTCCCAACCGCATTCTCAGATCTACAACTCCCCGAGTTCGCAACACCATTCAACCTTGCCGCCCTAGTCCTTCTCGGAGCCGTCTGCAAGACAAGACAACTATCGGTTAACCCGTAGCTAACCGCAACCAAGAGTTCGCAACTCAAACAACAACAAACCGCGAGACTCGGCAGTGAAAGGTGGATTTATCTAACCCCAACTATGCTAATGAACTGTCCTAATATCGACCATGCTCTGATACCAAACTGAGGTGACCCGACCCAGTAATCCTAACCAGGCCGGCCGTCCTTAAACAATTTCGACCAACTTACACACTTATGCAGAATTTTCAAACTTTTCTCATTAACTTAACACAATTCGATTCTCATGAACATTCATTCTCATTGCATAAATAATCCACATTCCAATAATAAAACCGAGGTTCAAAAATCACAAACTAACTTAGCCAAACTCGATTAAGTTATCAATAACACCAAAGCCAAAATCCACAACAAGTCTAAATAAAATAAACCCCCAAAGCCCAATCTTAAATCCACTCCTTTCTTCACTGCCTTCGAGTCCGCCTTCAGAACTAACGGTCTTGGACAACATCTTTACATGCACACTCAACACATAAGAGAGGCATAAGCATTACCATAAATGCTTAGTGAATACGGTCATCCCGTAACACCTTAGCCAGCAACTAATCACGCTTTCATGCTAACAATTCTAACACGATATCAACACACTTAGCAAGCAAGCAATCAAACACGCATGATCATCTACCCTAACTCTGACCATCAAGTCTTACAGACTCGGTTCCGCACTAGCGTGAATCACACATCACCTAAGCCAAAGAAAAGATCCTGCCTCGATCACGAGCTAGCTAGACACATCACATAATCTCACGGTCACCAAACCGCATTACAATCACATAAACATTGACCTTGCTAAGCATAAAACCCTACTTACACAAGCGATCAATACATATCAAAATCCCTAGCAATCTTTCAATTCATAGATGCTAGCCACAGTCACGCACTCACCTTAGACAATCAAACGAACGGTTTTAGTCGAAGGAAACTCGGTGATAACTCGAACAAAAACAAAGATAGTCGGACACCAACGTGCTCCCTCGGCTATCGTTACGACTCGTACCGCGAGATCCAATCCCCTATCGGCTATCTCACGATCCGAACACTTTTCCTCGAACCAAACTCTGAATCCCCTCGGAAACAGACCAAAACACACGGATTAGTCGAACAACTCTCGACAAAATCCTAACACAAACAAAGATATCCGAGCACTTACCGAAGCTATCGGCCTAAATCAAGTGCTCTCGGCTATCTCTCGATCCAATCCGAAAACCTTCGGATATCTTCGATCCTTCCTCGGTAAATCGCCTATCCTCAATCGAATCTCTCGATTAGAACTCGCCAAACTCACACGGAAAACTTGATCTCTCGATGATCTCACAATCTACTCGGGAAAACTTTCTTTTCTCTAATGAAAACGCGGCTGCCCGAGATAAAACGCATAAAACTCCTTATATATGTGAAACCCTAGGGATAAACCGCCTATCCTAGCGTGTTTTCCTTTTTCTCTCGGCTAGAATCGGTTTGTTTTAAGTTTCTCTCGGCTAACCGATCAAACTTTCCTTTTCTCTCGGCAGTTTCCCAAACCGCTCGGCCAAACTCGAGAAATCCTATTCCGACTAGGAAAACTCCAATTTTTCTTCGGCCAAACTCAAGGCCCACGGGCCTAGCCCTTTTTCTCTCGACACTTAGTCGTTATTTCCATAATTTCACATTTTCTCCCGGACTTAGCCACTGTACCGTCCAACTCACGGACACGATCCAGTCCACACACACACGTACCACATCTTGGTACCGAACACGTACCTCAGACGTACCACGGACGTCCCACGTCCACGGACGTCCCACGGTCGTACCACGTACTTATTTACAAAACAGACGAACCTCCATCGACTAAGTACGTATGTACATTGGCCATCCCATGACCCAACACGACCATAATTACAATTCCCGGTCACGGATGCTACAGCTTCAGTCTGTGTCCGTTCACCGTGTAATCCTCCCCGTCCCTTCCGAACACTGTCACAGCTCCGTATGGCAATACTTCCTTGATGGTGTATTGTCCGGACCATCGTGATTTTAACTTCCCGGGGAACAATCTCAATCTCGAGTTGTATAGCAGCCCTTGATTCCCTGGTGCGAACTCCTTCGGTTTGATCTTCTTGTCGTGGAGGACCTTTGTTTTCTCCTTGTAGATCCGTGAGCTCTCGAATCCTTCTAAGCGGATCTCTTCTAGCTCGTATAGGTTTATCAGCCTCTTCTCTTGAGCTGTCTTGATGTCGAAATTTAAGAGTTTGATGGCCCATAGAGCCTTATACTCAATTTCCACGGGCAAGTGACATGCCTTGCCATATAGGAGGTCGTAAGGAGACCTTCCAATGGGCGTCTTGAAAGCGGTCCTGTATGCCCATAGAGCGTCGTCTAACTTTGCTGACCAATCCTTTCTTGTGGCCCCGACTGTTTTTTCCAATATCGCCTTGATCTCGCGATTGGATATCTCGACTTGCCCGTTTGTCTGTGGATGGTATGGTGTAGCTACCTTATGCTTGACTCCATGCTTCTTCAAGAGATTTTCGAACAGCTTGTTGATAAAATGACTACCACCGTCACTTATTACCACTCTTGGGATTCCATACCTTGGGAAGATAGTTTACTTGAATAGCTTTAGTAGTACCTTTGCATCGTTCGTGGGGCTAACTACGGCCTCGACCCATTTCGAGACATAATCAACAGCAACTAGTATGTACTTGTTGCCATAAGAGGAAGGAAATGGCCCCATGAAGTCAATCCCCCATACATCGAAAATATCGACTTCCAATATCGGGTTCTGTGGCATCTCGTCCCATTTGCTAATGTTCCCCTTCCTTTGGCACGCTTCGCAAGAAGATACATACTCATGAGTGTCTTTGAATAAACTTGGCCACCAGAATCCTGCGTGCAAGATTTTTGTTGCGGTCTTGAACGTGGCGAAGTGGCCACCGTAGGCTGAACCGTGGCAATGCAATATGATCGCTTTCGCTTCTCCTTTCGACACTCATCTTCTGTAGATCCCATCTATCCCTCTCTTGAAGAAATACGGCTCGAAGTAGAAGAAATAATTAATGTCCTTGAAGAATTTCTTTCTCCGGTAAGCATCGAGGTCGTTTTCTTCCATGCTGGCTACAATTTCCAAACTCTTATTCACTCGGTACATTCCTCCTAGGACATCTATCATCATGAGCTGTTCTTCTGGTAGAGCATCATTGATGGGAATCAAATCTTCTATCCTCATCCGGGATAAGTGATCAGCTACACCGTTCTCTATTCCCTTTTTATCCAGGATCTCCATGTCAAACTCTTGTAGCAAGAGGATCCACCGTAGCATCCCGGCTTGGTGTCCTTTTTCGCATAGATATACCTTAGTGCAGCATGGTCCGTGTAAACGATCACTTTTGATCCCACTAAGTAGCTTCTGAATTTCTCATAGGCAAACACGACTGCCAATAGTTCTTTCTCGGTCGTGGCGTACTTCACTTGGGTATCGTCTAGCGTCCGGCTTGCGTAGTAGATCACGTGTAACTTCTTCTCTTTCCTTTGGCCGAGAACAGCTTCCACGGCATAATCACTCGCGTCACACATAATCTCGAATGGAAGGTCCCAATAAGGAGCTTGAACTATGGGAGCACTCACAAGTGCGTCCTTCATTGTGTTGAACGCTTGGAGGCAATCCTTGTCGAGGACAAACTCGGCTTCCTTGCATAAGAGCCTTGTGAGTGGTCTAGCTATCTTGGAGAAATCACGGATGAACCTCCTGTAGAAGCCTGCATGACCAAAGAAGCTACGGATTTCTTTCACCGTGGTGGATGGCTTCAAGTGCACCATGACCTCTTTTTTCGCCTTATCAACCTCGATACCTCTCTCCGATATCTTGTGACCAAGCACTATTTCTTCTCTGACCCTGAAGTGGCACTTCTCCCAATTGAGTACTAAGTTTGTCTCATCACAACGCTTGAGTACCCTGCACAAATTCGACAAACAAACACCGAAAGAGCGACCATACACAGAAAAATCGTCCATAAACACTTCTACCATTTCCTCTATNACTAAGTTTGTCTCTTCACAACGCTTGAGTACCCTGCACAAATTCGACAAACAAACACCGAAAGAGCGACCATACACAGAAAAATCGTCCATAAACACTTCTACCATTTCCACTATTAGGTCAGAGAAAATTGACATCATGCATCTTTGGAAGGTTGCTGGTGCATTACATAACCCAAATGGCATCCTTCGATATGCAAAGGTACCATATAGGTATGTGAATGTGGTTTTCTCTTGATCGTTTGAGTGTATCAGTATCTGGAAGAAGCCGCTATAGCCATCCAGAAAACAGTAGTATGGATGGTTAGCTAGCCTTTCCAGCATTTGAGTTCGAGTTTTGGAGCGTCTAGTTCGTTCCAATCTCCTCTTATGCTTTGCCCTTCCGAGCTCGTTGTACCCATATCGACTTGATCTCGATATGTCCCTTCTTTTGTTTTCCAGGCGATTTTGTGCCTCCCATGCTCCAGGTCCTCTAGATATCCATCATCTTCCATGGCTTTCCTCGCATCCAGATGCATAACATAGACCTCGCTCTCTTGTTCCACATGCCCGTGCTGCCTCCCCTCTTTTGTCAAAGCGACAAGCAACAGATCTTTTAAAGAAAGCTCTTCAAAGAGTTCATCGTTCAGCTTATCATTTGCGTCTACCCAGAATATATTTCCTCCTATGGTGGATTTCTTCATCACTTCTTTTATGTCGAACTTGAGCATGATATCCTTTCCAAGATTCAGCTTAATCTTGACTTTCTTTACATCAATCACCGCGCCTGCCGTAGCTAGAAAAGGTCTCCCAAGAATAAGAGGGTCTCGCGGTTCTTCGTCCATTTCGAGCACCTCAAAATCGGTTGGCACCTCGATATCGCCAATCCGGATAGGAACATCTTCGAGTAGTCCCTTAGGCAACCTTACAAATCGGTCTGCCAATATCAGAGATATTCTGCTTGGCTTGTATGACGTGAAACCCAGTCGTTTAGCTATTGACAGTGGCATGAGGCTCACACTTGCCCCTAGATCGCAAAGGCAATTGTTGAATGGGAGTGGACCAATTGAACATGTGAGAGTGAAGTTTCCCGGATCGTCTAGCTTGTTCGGCACTACTTTCTTCTGGATAATGGCGCTACACTCTTCTGTCATTACCATCATGCCTTGGAGTTCTTTCGTTCTCGCTAAGATTGCATCTTTTATGAATTTTTGATACGGTGGTACCAACGCCAAAGCATCCATGAGCGGCATGGTGAGTTCCACTTTCTTCAGATTCTGCAAACTGAGCTCTGTATTTCTCGAGGAGTTCCTTCGTGAACCTTCCTGGAAAGGGGTAAGGAGGTTTGTATGCGGGGGGAACAAATCGTGGCTCTTTTGGTTTCTCAAAACGGGCAGCAGGTATCGGTGTCATCCCGATATTTTGTTCTCTGAGTTTGGTGAACAACTGATCTTCAACACTTTCCTGAACCTCTTCTACCTCATTGTTGACTTCTGATTTTTCAGAGCTGCCCCCCCCACTAGATCTGAAGCGTCCTCGCTGACCTTCGGAGCTTGAGCTTTTGGTGCAAGAATCTTACCGCTCCGTAGAGTTACGGCTTGTACGTAGGTTGGTTGAGTAGTTGGTGCATTGTGCATTGGTTGTTGGATTAGCTTGATATGTTCTTCCTGCTTGTCCAAGTGTGAATTGATTGATTTGATATCCTGGGTGCTGCTGCAGTGACTTTGAACCAGCTGAGTGAGAAGATTCTTGATGTTAGAATCTTGCTGTTGTTGTGGGTAGAAACCGTAATGTCCATATGGTGGTGGTGGGTATTGAGCTTGATATTGTTGATGTTGAGAGTAACAGTGGGGAAGAGCAGTAAATGCCTGCTGAGTGTAAGCATTTACATTATACGGAGGGGCTTGCGGAGGATATGTAGCCGAAATTGGAGGTTCCCCATATTGTCTTTGCTCGTTATTGGTAGTTGTGTCCCCATATCGGCTTGGTTCCGTCAGGATGATCCCGATACTCGCTACCTTAGCGTTTTGAGCATGTTGGCTTTTTAGTAGCACGTCCAAGCGGGCTTGCAGTTGCATCACCTCGCTTTCCCTCTGCTTATCCATCTCAGTTGGTTCGTTGTCAACGTCGTCCTCGTAATTACTATCACTTGTGGCCATATTTTCGACGAGGTTCATGCCGTCGTCCACGTCTTGGCCAAGGAAGATGCCATTACTTGCAGTATCCAGCTGATCCCTATATTTCTTTGACACTCCTCTATAGAGGATACTGAGTAGTGAGGAGCTTGAGTAGCCATGATGGGGGCATTTTAGTGTGTACCCTTTTAGACGTTCCCAAGCTTCACTGAATCTTTCGTCTTCAAGTTGGGTGAACGTGGAGATTTCCAATCGCAGCTTCGCTGTTCTTGACGACGAGAAGAATTTTTTGAGGAAGGCTCGTTTGCAGTCATCCCATGTTTTTATAGATCCCAGCATGAGAGTCTTTTCCCATTGGTGAGGTCTGCCTCCCAGGGAAAAGGAAAAAAGACGTAGTTTGAAACCGTCATCCGAGATTTCTTCTTGTTTGGTCAAAGAACAAATTTTCTCAAAATCGTCGAGGTGGTCTAGGGAATCTTCCACGGCTTCACCCTGATATTTGTTGTTCCGGACCATGGCAAGCATACTACTCTTTATCTCGTACCCAGCATCACTTGAGGGTGGGGTGATACTGATTCGTGGTCTGTAGTTAGTGGGGGAATCACATTCGCCGATTAGACGTTGATGTCGCGGTATATCGGCCTGTTCCCGTTGTGCGTCATTCATTCCTTCTTGGGGATGGTACATGTCATCCATTTAAATGTGTTGTTATAGGTACCTGCGAAAAAGTCTAAAGGAACTATGTTAGAGTCGAAAAAGAAGGTAAAGTCTTAGTCTTGCTAAGAATTATAAATTCAATGCTCAAATTCCTCTCAAATCGGCAACGGCGCCAATTGATAAGTAGATTTTTGTATGGGTTCTACTCAGTCAATGACCCACTACTTATAACCGAATGTAGTAAAAGTTATGGGTCTTATCAATCCGATGAGAGATTTCTAGGCATTGCATTTATGGAATTCTTTCACAAGCTAAGATGGATAAAAGAAAGAGGTGAAATGGTGAGAATCTGACACTACGATACTAAGAGAGCAGAAAACAGGTATTTAAGCTAAATATGCTAAAGAACAGAAAATAAGATGGCTAAGATAAGAACTTGTAAAAGAAAACAAGAATCGGTTCACAGGACAAGGGAGTTTTTCGGGTCCAAACGTTAAAGATCTTTCCTTTGATGCTGGATTTACTTCTTATAAGGCTAATCCTTTAGCGTAGAGTTCAGGATCTGGACAAATCCACTGTCGTGGTATAAGTCTATTTGCTGTCTCACGACCTAACCTCGCTATCACGTAGTGATCCATGAAAACAGCAAGCTTGAATAGACAACTCTACTAATGCCAAAACGCTCCCTAAGCATCTAATCTCTTAGGCTAGGATGAGCGAATCTCTTATGAGATTGGTCCTTGCAAACATTCAGACATGGCATTTGTTTGAAGAAGCTCGATGGCAAAGTTCAAATAGCGAAGATGACTAAGCATTAATAATATCAAATAAGAAAAGATTAAGATGGATTAAGCATAGATCCGCATCAAAGGTTGGAGCTTTAACTCATTTTTCCCAACCCTTTGCCCTAAAACCGAATTAGACTACTGACAAGCCATTTGAGAAACCTCAAAATCCATAAGGATGAGAGAGTAACTCATAGGCTGCAAGATTGTCAAGAACAAGAAAAGGAAGAAGCTTTAAGAAAATAAGACTAAGCTATAAGACTTAAAACTTCAAGATTGCATAAAAATCAAAGGTTTAAAACAAGCTTCAATGGCGAAATACAAAAGTCTCGGTTCGAAAGAGAAGACAGAATATAAAAGTACAAAACGTGATGAAGAGATAAGAGTGAGGAAGTAGGTATTTATACACAAAAAGGAAAAAACATAAACTTTGGGACCACTTTCCCGAAATGGTACTTTTTTGGCTTTTAGCGTTTCGGGCTTACGTCGTTATGGACGAGCCGAAACGCTAACTCTTCTGATTCTTCGAGCAGGCTCCATATCGGGCAAGGATTTCGGGGTCATGTCGTGAAGGCTTGCCTTCCTTGGTACTTGAATCGGGCACTTCCCGTTGCCTTGCTCCGATGTCCGTCTTTATCCAATCCTCTTGCTGGATCTTCGCACCGAGGTTCTCCTTTCGGGACCAAGCCGCTGCTACTCGTCTAAATCGGTCCCGTGGTCGTGATCCCTGCTCGATATCGCCGGCTCATTCTCCATTTGTGACCTCTCTCCTTGGTCTCTTTTTCGGATAATCCTAAGCACCTGAGAACACACTCCAAACATGCAAGACTATGCAAAAACCTAACCTAATGCATCTATCCCTAACATGAGTGAAAATGTGATGCAAACTATGATAAAAGTGCAAGAATGAAATCCTAACTAGCATGAAATGTGTGCCAAAAACATGCAATTTACAGAGATATCATGCAGATTTCTTCAAATGCTTCAATGTGGTCTATCGGACGCTCTTCGGAGTAACCATGGTACTGATTTTCCTTGACCAACTCGATCAAGTGTCCTTTGATCTCGAAATGTTTGCCTTTGGGAGGCGTCAGCCGAAAGGGACTTCAGTTTTGAAGGAACTTGAGGGGCGCATCAGATTAAGCGATCGTGGGTGCATCCTCAGGAAATGATTCGTCTTCGTCGCTAGTTAGATCATCCTCTTCTTCCACTCGTTGTTCTCCGTCCTGAAAAGGTGGGTCTCCAAGAGCTTCGGGGTGTCGAATTCGACCCCCCATTAGGAATGTACCTGAAAAACGCAAAGTTAAACGAAAAGTTTAGTGAACGTTCTATTGATTTTAAAGAAAGGATTCGCAAGAAACAAATCAAAGTCTCCAGCAACGGCGCCAAAAACTTGATGCAACAGGATTTAGAGTCTGTTTTCGAGTTTTAAATTTGTAACCCTATTGCCTGCAAGTGCATATATGTGTGTTGTAGTGCATAGGGTATCGATCCACAGAGAATAAGTTGTTTCTAAGAACAAACAATTGAATATGTGGTTGTTTGGGTGTTGTGAGTGGTGACGAAGATAGTGAATAGGAAGGTAAATCAATACGAGAAAGAGTTGGGTGTTAGGGAATTCGCAAGGTATCATGGATCAATCAACGAGATATATAAACAGAAAGAATGGATGGATGTTCTAGACTAACCTACTTCCGTAGTATTAATCACGAAATCGAATTTAGACAAATCATGAAATCTATCAACTTAGATTGCTAAACTCCCGTTATATCTAAGCATCTAGACAACCTAATTTTCTAAATCAGCAAACAGCCCTAGACTAACTTTCGCAGCCTAAAGTTGTTTGTTCATCTAAAGATAATTGATAGGGCTCATGTTTTACCCTAATAAAACTACTGCAAGTGCACAGCAAATGCAATCGTAGTATAAGGGGTATCGAAATCCCAAGGGAAGTAGATGCTACACTAAGGTTTCTAAGTTCAGATTATGCAAGGTCAAATAGAATGAAAGTAAAACAAAGCAGGAAGTAAACGAGCAATCACGAATTAGGTTTCTTAAAATCAGGAGACTAAGGCGCTAGGTTCAGGGAAATTCTCAGGTGATCTAAATTGCAGGTCTAGACAGAATGTTAGGAATAATGAAGATCCGTTCTTGAACTCGAAACAGAACAATAAAATCAACCAACTCTAAACCCTAGAATTCCAAATCTCTTTGCAAATATCCTATCAATTCAGACAAGCATTAAAGTTCAGGTTCGATTGCTCATCTAACATTAGTTCAGGCAATTAATAATACTCTCGCATCTATTAATTAACCTAAGATAAGATTCTAGGTCACAAAGCTAAAATCAGCATTAAACACAAATCCAGATGAAGAACTCTAATGATTTTATCCTAACAGTTTAATTCGACCTAACAATTCATAATCACCTTTGAAAAAACCCTAAACCTAACTAGCAAACTACTCAGACATGGTGGCTGAAGAAAACATCATGAATAAATAAGATTGCATAAAAGAAATCAATAGAAACAAAGGAGTTCAAAATCTGCTCTGAAGGAGCCTAATTCTTCTCTCCAAAATCTCTATAAAAATCTCTCTCTAAGTCTCAAAACAGAAAATAAGAATAATAGTTGGTGGCTAAACAATGCCTTGAAAATCTATATTTATAGGCAAACTCGCGTCAGGGGCAAACATGTAAATACTTGAAACTTCTTGTGATTTCCTTTTTGTAATGGAAATACGAACAATGCGTCGGTCTTCATTGGTGTCGATCGGCACAGAGGGTGTCGATCGACACCTTGCGTGTAAATCCACTCTCAGACTTCATCACTTCGCAGCTTCTTGCAGAATGCTCCAAAAAGCTTCAGAATCTCCAACTTCGCTCCAAACGTAGTCCAACCTGCAAAGACTCTAATAGGATTTTAAAAATATCAAAATACTCTATAAAAAGACTTATATCATGGTCCAAAAACGGATAAAAACCATGATATATCAATAATCCCCAATCCATCAACCTAGTAATCAATCCATGAATCCCCTTGAAAAACCCTTAAACCCAACAAAGAAACTACTCAGACATAATAAAGTGAGTCACAGTCATAGTTGATAAACGCAGAGATGAAAGTAATCTTTGATAGAAAAACGAAATAGGAAGTAAAAGGGTTCATAAATCTTCTCAGCATCGAAGCACAAAGTCGAGATCTTCTCCCTTGGAAACGAAAATAACAAAGAAAAACCCTAGAAAAACGTGGCTGTGAATTGTCTATGATAGGGGCTGCGTGGTTTCCCCTAAATAATGAGTAGATATGAGTATTTATAGGTCTTGAGGCGTCACTTAGGTTTCTTTTTCGTTTTACAGCAATTGGACTTGACGGGCATGCAAACGGGCTTCAAAAACGTGTTTTATGTTGGCCTTGCCACGGACCGCTGATGGCCCGGCCACATGGGGTCTGGCCGCATGAGAAGGTGGTCATGGCACGGTGGAGAGTGCTCTGGCCACGGTCACGAGCCTTGGTGGCGCGACCACTGGTCTTGCAACTTCTACGCTTGCTTTTCCCGCAAGACTGCATAATATGTCTTCAGTAAAACCGACATAAGTCCAGATCTAACCGTTGGTTTCCCTTCAAACCACTTGGATATGAAATCTAACAGTCCTCTCTATTTGGTGTCCAAAGTTGAGGAACATCGCTGATAACATGCATATTTTACCCATTTTTACCTTCATAAGTGAGTGCTTTAATAAGCATTTCACTAAGCTATTAATGTATATTTAGTAGTTTTCGAGTATTTGTGTGTCCGAGACTCTTTTCAGGAATACATAGGAAAAAGGGAGAAAAACGGAGCAAAACGGACATTTTCGGAACATGAGCTTTTTGACAGAAGTTTAGGACAAGACGGAGACCTTTCCACCACGGGATCGAGCTGAATTTTGGTGACAAGATAGCCTGAACTACTATCTTTCACCACGAAGTGGTTTGAGTCCAATCCCACGGTTGGATCTCAAGTTAAGAAGGAAGCAAGAAGGCCCGTCAGACACATCCTCAGAAGAAGCCTGGCCGCGCCAGGAAAGCTCAGAAGACCAATGGTCGGCCCATGAACCCACGGTGGCGCGGCCACAACACTTGACGAATCCCGAGCCCGTTTTCAAGCTCAGAAGACCAATGGCCGGCCCATGAACCCACGGTACAGTTGTCTAGGACGTAGGGTACGAAAGTATATCTGCGAATTTTACATAACATAGTTGGACTAGCTTGAAAGAGTTAGAACGTAAACCAGTGATTCCAGTTTAGGGAAAATCGCCTAGTCTCGCTTGCCTGATTTCGATGCGTGTTTAATTTCTAGTTAGAACCCCATAGATTTCCCGAGAAGATCCCCAACGTATTTTCCATCTGCTTTTTAATCGAGATTTACGCACTTCCATACTTACTTTTCCTGCACTGCTTGCTTTGTTTTCCGTCTGATATAGAGTTGATTGACAACCAGCTCTATATAAACTTGCTTTTTCGTTTCTTGCATTCAATAGATACTGAAACCGTGACACAATCCTACAAACCCTCAATTCTCTGCGTCTTTGCTTGCCTTGATTCTCTGTTTTGCAATTGACCTCCTCCCTGTGGATCGATACCCTAAGTACTACAACGCACGCTGTGCACTTGCAGCTTATGGTCCTACAAATTCAAAGTTCGACGAGTCCCCAAATAAATCCTCCAAACTCGGACGACTATTTAGACCCCATCAATCGCGTGGTGGAAAGGTCTTGATCATATGTTAAACTTCTAGCAGCTCGAATCTGTCCAAAATACCGTTTTGCTCCGAAAAGCTCCATTTTGCATCCTTTTTACTAAGTTAACCTAAAAAGAGTCTTGACCATACAAATACTCGAAAACTACTATTATTGTATGAAAACCCGAGTGAAACATTTATTAAAGTGTTCACTTATGATAGCTAAAAAGGGTAAAATATCAATGTTATCACTAAACCACCTAACCTAGTGTTGACTCGAGTTGTGAGCCAACGTCTACATGGGAGTCTAACCTTATCAGCCTAAACCCAACACGTTTTGCCTAAGAAGATTCGAAAATGATGCAAAGGCCTCACATGCTCTCACAAAAGTGTTCATGGTTTCAAACAAAGGTTAAAGTTTTTGGGTGTGGTCTGGTACTTGGACTAGCAAAAGCATGGTAAAAAGGGAAAGAGAGTTCAAGCGAAATCTATGAGTTAATCAACAAGTATGAACAAGATAATTAAAGTTTCAGTTTTAACGGTTCAAGTTCATTAGGGAAATGGTTCAAATCGCAATGCATCTAGTTAAGATTGAATTTTACAGGATGAATTCCAATTGTGGTGCTGCCTTAAGCTCGATCGAATTCAAAATGCATCAAACAAACAAGAACTAAGGCATTGAATTCATGACTTAAAAATGGATATCTACAAGGATTCAGTATACTTTACACCCTATGTGAATGCTATGAATCTTAAATGCATGTATCTAGACTCAATTCTAAGATAAAAATTGCAGCTAAATGCGTGAAAAATAAAAAAATTTATGCATGTGACTCAAGGATGGAAAATGGAAAATAAGAAAATAAAACACACGTTTATATACATGACCCTCCCTCAAACTTAAATTACACAGTCTCTGTGTAACAAAAGCTCAAAAGAGGGCAACCAAAATACCAATAGTGCAAGAGGGGTCAGGTCGAGGAGGATAGGGAGTACCTTAGTTCACATCGGTCTGTGACCGTTATACGAGTCCGATATTTCCTAGTATAGTAAGTTGCAGACGGGTGTAATTGTATACGGATGATCATTACGGGGTGAATCTGATGTACAAGCCAGGTTGCATTTCTACAACGGCCTTAGACCGTGATCATAACTCGATATCCGAGGGTATGTCTTTCAAACTGGCCTGTACTTGGATTTCACTTCTGTAATAACCAATTCTTACGGTTTTCTTCCCGTTATGGCTCCCCGATATAGTACACCTTTATATCTAGATCATCGAATCAACTTATAAATTTTCTTGATAATAAAAAATAAAGAGAGAAAAACTACAAAATAAAATAAAAGGATAAGCTTGGGGTGCCTCCCAAGAGCGCTCGTTTAAAGTCTCATAACTTGACTCTTCCTAGCCGTTTAGGCTGTGTTGAGGTCTAGGAGACAAACTGCGGTCGCCTCCCATATCTGATATTTCTCACTTGCCAAATACGGCTTGAGTCTATTCCCATTTACTGTGTAGTCATCCCCTTCTTTTCCCTCAAGTGTCACAACTCCATATGGCAAGACTTCTTTGATCGTGAACGGACCGGACCATCTTGATTTCATCTTTCCGGGGAACAGTCTTAGTCTTGAGTTGTACAGCAGCACTTGATCCCCTGGTGCGAACTCCTTCGGTTTGATTTTCTTATCGTGGAAAGCCTTGGTTTTCTCCTTGTAGATCCGAGAGCTCTCAAATGCTTCCAACCGAGTCTCTTCCATTTCGTTGAGGTTTATTAACCTTTTTTCTTGAGCTGTCTTGATATCAAAATTTAGAAGCTTGATGGCCCATAGAGCTTTGTACTTGAGTTCCACGGGCAAGTGACATGCTTACCATAGAGGAGGGCATAAGGAGATTTTCCTATGGGTGTTTTGAAAGCAGTTCGGTATGCCTACAGAGCGTCATCCAATTTTCCTGACCAGTCTTTTCTTGTTGCTATGACCGTTTTTTATAATATCGTCTTGATCTCGCGGTTAGATACCTCGACTTGTCCGTTTGTTTGCGGATGGTACGGTGTGGCTACCTTGTGTTTGACCACGTGCTTCTTTAGGAGATTTTCGAACAACTTGTTGATAAAATGGCTACCACCATCGCTTATTACCACTCTTGGAACCCCATACCTTGGGAAGATAGTGGACTTGAATAGCTTAAGTAGCACTTTTGCATCGTTAATGGGACTGGCCACGCCTTCTACCTACTTTGAGACATAATGAACAGAAACTAGTATGTACTTGTTGCCGTAAGAAGAGGGAAATGGTCCCATGAAGTCTATTCCCCAAACATCAAAGATATGGACTTCCAATATCAGGCTCTGTGGCATCTGTCACGCTTGCCGATGTTTCCTTTTCTTTGGCATGCTTCGCAGGAGGAGACATACTCGTGAGTGTCCTTGAATAGGGTTGGCCACCAGAATCCAGCTTGCCAGATTTTTGTTGTGGTTTTGAATGTGGCAAAATGGCCAGCATAGGCTGAACCGTGGCAATGGAACAAGATCCCTTTCGCTTCTCCCTCATACACACAGCTTCTATAGATTCCATCCAAGCCCCTTTTGAAGAGATACAGCTCATCATAGAAAAAATGGTTAATGTCCTTGAAGAACTTCTTCCTTCGGTAAGCATCTAGATCAGTTGGTATGTCCCCACTCACCAAGTAGTTGATGTAGTCTGCATACCAAGGAATGGTTTTCTCTTCCATGCTGGCTACAATTTCTAAATTTTTATTCACTTGGTACATTCCACCGAGGACATTCACTATCATGAGTTGTTCTTCCGGTAAAGCATCATTTATAGGAATCAAATCCTCTATTCTCATCCGGGACAAGTGATCAGCTACACCGTTCTCCACTCCCTTCTTATCCAGGATCTCCGTATCAAACTCTTGGAGTAAAAGAATCCACCTTAGCAACCTCGGTTTGGTGTCCTTTTTTCATAGATGTATCTTAGTGCCGCATGATCCGTATAAACAATCACCTTCGATCCCACCAAGTAGCTTCTTAATTTCTCAAAGGCAAACACAACTGCCAATAACTCTTTCTCGGTCGTGGCATACTTTACTTGGGTATCGTCTAGTGTCCGGCTTGCATTGTAGATCACGTGCAATTTCTTGTCTTTTCTTTGCCCCAGAACAGCACCAACAGCATAGTCGCTTGCATCACACATGATCTCGAACGGTAGATCCCAATCAGAGGCTTGGATTATGGGGGCGCTCACAAGAGCTTTCTTGATAGTGGTGAACGCTTGAAGGCAATCCTCATCGAAGATAAACTCGGCTTCCTTGCATAAGAGCCTAGTGAGTGGCTAGCAATCTTGGAGAAGTCACGGATGAACCTCCTATAGAAGCATGCATGTCCAAGAAAGCTACAAATTTCCTTCGATGTAGTGGGTGGCTTCAAATGCATCATGACCTCTATAATTGCCTTATCGACCTCGATACCTTTCTCTGATATCTTATGACCAAGCACTATCCCTTCTCTGATCATTAAGTGGCATTTTTCCCAATTCAGCACTAAGCTTGTCTCCTCACATCTCTTCAAGACCCTGCACAAATTAGACAAGGAAATACCAAAAGAGGAGCCGTATATGATATGTCTATATTTTGCATCATTTTAGCATCCATTTAGTGCAAGTTCCTCATCATTTAGGAGTCTAAAATAGCATCGTAGTGTTACATTGTACCATTTAGAGTCCTAGAGTGTTTTGCATGGTTCTTTGCATAGTTTGTTGCATTTGGAACCTTAATCAGGTGAAAAGGACGCTATGGAGATGAGGATGGAGCTGGAGAATGATGCACACCACTTGGAGGGGCAAGAAGAAGCAAAAAGGATGAAGAAGAGGATTTCTCGCAACAGATCGACGTACCAGATCGACGAAGCTCACCGATCCAGATTTCCAGGGACACGTATCGACGAAACGGATCGACGAGCCACGCCGATCCAGATTTCCAGGGGCACAGATCGATGAGATGGATCGACGTGGTCTCGTCGATCTAAAATTCCAGGGAGTCGGATCGACGTACCAGATCGACGTACCACGCCGGACCAGAAGCCAAGACTATGAGCAAGGATCGACGAAGTGGATCGATGAGTCGTCGATCCGTTTTTAAAAAGGGTCGGATCGACGACTTGGATCGATGAACTCGTCGATCCGACCCCAGACGAATTCTTTTTCTTCATTTTCATGGGTCCCCCTATAAATACTCTTTAGACCTAATTTTTCTAAACAACTTTTATTCTCTTGTTCTTAGCTTAAACTTTTAGCCACTTTGGGCAAATACTTTGTTTATGCTTTGGATTTGAGTTTAATGCAATATCTTTCTTAGATTACTTGTTTATCTTTCTCTAATTATGTTTAACCTTTCTCTAATCTTTGATTTGATGGGCTTAAACATGATTAGTGAGTAGTTTCCTTAGGAACTTAGGGATGGGTTAGATTTAGGGATTTCTATTGGTTCAAACTTGCAATCTAGGATAGATTCTTCCTAATCTCTTCTTATTAAGTAGTTCTTCATGCCAAATAGCTAACCTTTGCTATTTTGGATTATAGGCATTTCATCCACCCACCAAGTGTTTGATGAAATGCTTGAACCAACTTAATAAGAGATTTACATTTCTAGCCTAAGACATTAGATGTTTAGAGTGTTTATCATACCATTTAGACTTGTTATTAATGCTTGTTGATTATCTTAATGCTAAAACATCATTAGTTCATTAGGGTAATTAACAAAGGGATTTGAGCCACACATCATGGTCTTATCTTGATTAAGTGTTCTAGGTATAGAGTTTGCTTGATTAGTAGCTTAAATGATTGCAAGGTTGCTCCTTTAGTTTCCCAAATCAATGATTCCATCCCTAGGTTTCGATTTAGTCATTTGATAATCTTGCTTAGTAGTAATTCTTGCTTAGTATCTTGATTAGTTTCAATTAAGGCTTAATTTCATAGTTATTGCTTTAGTAGTATCTCTTTTAGTTTGTGCTTTGCTTTTAATTGTCACTTGTTACTTGAATTTGCTAATTTAGCTTAGCTTAAACAAAACTTTGTATTCTTAGTGAATCATCTCCCAAGATGGATTGATATCTCAAGTATTGCAATGATATGAGCAATTGAGAAATTGCTTGCAAGAGTAAAAACTCTTGTATCAATTTGGCGCCGTTGCCATATTGGAATTGATTGATCATTAAGATTTGAGTTTGGTTTGAGACTAAGTGATCTTTTTGCTTATTGACCATCCACTTTTCTAGATTTCAGTTTCTCCATTGAATGTATTTGAGATCACAAGGAGACAACAACTTCCAAGGCTTTCAAGACATTGATCAATTGGAAAGGGTTGCAAGGATGGCAAGAAGGGAATCTGCAAGGTTAGAGAGATTGAGAATGGAAGAACAACAAGGAGATCAAGCTCCTCCTAGGAACATGGCGCATGCACCACCTCATAATGGACATGAGCAAGCACCAAGGGGCAATGGAAACCCCTTACATGCGCCAAGACTAGGGAGGACTATTGGGGCTGGAGATGCTCCAAATACACATCAAAATCGCTATGGTATCAATCCTCCACCGGTTCAAAACAATACTTTTGAAGTGAAGCCAGCTTTCATCTCTATGGTTCAACAAGACAAGTTTCATGGGTTGCCAATGGAGGATCCTCTAGATCACTTGGACAACTTTGATAGAGTTTGTGGTTTATTCAAGATGAATGGTGTGAGTGAAGATGCCTTCAAGTTAAGATTATTTCCCTTCTCTCTTGGGGATAGAGCAAGACAAGGTACTATCACTACATGGGATGAGTGCAAGAAGCCTTTTTATCCAAGTTCTTCTCCAACTCTAGGACCGCCAAGTTGAGGAATGAGATCTCTAGCTTCACTCAAAAGAACAATGAGTCCTTCAATGAAGCATGTGAAAGATTCAAGGGCTACACAATGTAATGCCCTCATCATGGCTTCACACAAGAGTCTCTACTAAGCACCATCTATAGAGGTGTTCTTCCAAAGATAAGAATGCTTCTTGATACCGCAAGCAATGGGAACTTCTTGGGCAAAGATGTTGAAGATGGATTGGAGCTTGTAGAGAATCTTGCCTTGAGTGATGGAAATTATAATGAGGACTATGATAGAGCTCCAAGGGGATGTGATTTTGATGCTCACAAGAGGGAAATGAAGTCTCTACATGATAAGATGGACAAGCTCATGTCCTCCAACCAAAGGCATGTCCATTTTGTTGAAGAGAATGTGGAAGATTGTGATGATCAAGTTGAGTACCAAGAGGGTCAAGAGGTGGTCAATTTCGTGGGAGGTCAAGGAGGTTACAACAACAACTATAACAACAACTATAAGGGGAATAACAACCTCTCTTATAGGAGTACTAATGTGGCTAATCCTCAAGACCAAGTTTATCCTCTACAAGCTACTCAAGGTAAGCCTTTTGTGCCCTACAACAATCAACAAAAAGGTTATGCACCAAGGTCTAACTACCAAGGAGGAAACCAAGGCAACTTTGGTGGGCAAAAGTTCAACCAAGGCAATGCTCCACCGGGTTTTAGTCAAGCTTCACATGGTCCACCACAAGATAATGTTCATCTTATGCTTCAACAAATCCTACAAGGTCAAGCCAATTGTGATGCTAATATGGGCAAGAAGATTCCTGAAATTAACACAAGGATGGATTCTTCACTCAATGAGCTTGCTACTCAAATTGGAGGTCTTCAACAAATGTTCAAGCAACTAGAGAAAGGCAAGGCTTCTAGCTCCAATTCTCAAGGTACTTTACCGGGAAAGTGTGAAGCTAATCTCAAGGAGTACATCAATGCCATTACTTTGAGAAGTGGAAAGGAGTTGCCTCCAAGGTCAAGTCTTTTGATCAATGAGGACATTGAAGTTCAAGATGGGGAGGATAGCTTTGTAAAAGCTCAAGATGTTATAACTTTTGATGATGTGTATATTGCAAAGAAGAGCAAGGAAGTGGTAAAGGAAAAGCCAAAGGAGGATGTGCACAAGAAAGAGCCAAGATTTGTTCCTCCACCATACAAGCCTAAACTTCCTTTTCCCGGGAGATTTAAGAAACAATTGGTGGAGAAGTACAAGGCTACGTTTGACAAGCAAATCAAGGACATTGAGCTCAAGATGCCTTTGGTGGATGCATTTATGTTGATTCCACAATATGCTAAGTTCTTGAAGGATACCGTGGCACAAAGAGCAAAGGATATCCAAGGAGTTATGCTAGTTTCTCAAGAGTGTAGTGCCATAATCCAAAGCAATGTGATACCAAAGAAGCTAGGAGACACCAGATCTTTCACAATCCCATGCGCCCTAGGTCCTCTTAGTTTTGAAAATTGCTTGTGTGATCTTGGAGCTAGCATCAACCTTATGCCCTATTCAATTGCAAAGAAACTTGGTTTCACCAAGTACAAAGAGTGTGGAATCTCCTTGATACTTGCGGATAAAAGTGTGAGGTTGCCTATTGGACTTCTTGAAGATTTGCCTATCAAGGTTAGCAACTTCATCATTCCCACAGATTTCATGGTGCTCAAGATGGATGAAGATTCTAATGATCCTTTGATTTTGGGAAGACCCTTCCTAGCTACAGCTGGTGCTATTATAGATGTTAAACATGGAAAGATTGGCTTACATCTTGGAAAAGGGATTGAGTTGAAGTTTGACATAAAGAAGACTTTGAGGAAACCCACCATTGATGGTCAACTATTCTACATTGAGACTATGGATGAGCTAGCCGATGAGTTGCTAGAGGAACTAGCTCAAGAGGACCATCTTGGTGTTGCTCTCACCAAACCACATGGAGAGAATGGGTACTTGGATGAGGAAACACAAGCATACATGCAAAAGCTTGATTCGCGCAAGGCTCTTGATGGGGAGGAAGGCTTTACAAGATTAGTAGCTTCATGTGAGGGTGAAGTAGTTTGTGACCAAGACAAGAAGTCCATGGAAGTTGAGGTTTCAAGTCAAGGACAAGAGGAAAAGCTAGAGGAGCTTGAGGATAGCGAATTGGCTAAGGACCTTGATGAGGATTGGAGCGAACTTAAGGCCCCAAAGGTGGACCTCAAACCACTTCCCATTGGACTAAGGTATGCTTTCTTAGGCCCTAATTCTACTTACCCCGTGATTGTCAATGAACAATTGAGTGATGATGAGCTCAACTCTCTCTTGAATGAGTTGAGAAAGTATAGGAGAGCAATTGGTTACTCACTAAGTGATATCAAGGGCATATCTCCTATACTTTGCACTCATAGGATTCACCTTGAAAATGAGAATGCTTCCTCAATTGAACATCAAAGAAGATTGAACCCAAACCTTAAGGAAGTGGTTAAGAAGGAAATCTTAAAACTTTTGGAAGCTAATGTGATCTATCCTATTAGTGACAGCACTTGGGTATCTCCCGTGCATGTTGTCCCTAAGAAAGGTGGAATCACTGTGATTAAGAATGATAAAGATGAGTTAATACCAACTAGAACCATAACCGGCCATAGGATGTGTATTGATTATCGAAAACTTAATGCTTCTACTAGAAAAGATCATTTCCCTCTTCCTTTTATTGATCAAATGCTTGAGAGATTGGCTAACCATCCCTTCTATTGTTTCCTTGATGGATATAGTGGGTTCTTCCAAATACCCATTCATCCTAATGATCAAGAGAAGACTACTTTCACATGCCCTTATGGTACCTTTGCATATCGAAGGATGCCATTTGGGTTATGTAATGCTCCAGCCACCTTTCAAAGGTGCATGATGAGTATCTTCTCCGATCTTATTGAGGAAATGGTAGAGGTGTTTATGGATGACTTTTCTGTGTATGGTGCCTCTTTTTCTGCTTGTCTTTCTAATCTTTGCAGGGTTCTACAAAGATGTGAAGAGTCTCACTTGGTGCTCAATTGGGAAAAGTGTCACTTCATGGTCAACCAAGGCATTGTGTTGGGTCATAAGATTTCTGAAGATGGTATAGAAGTGGACAAAGCCAAGATAGATGTCATGATCAACTTGGCACCACCATCAAATGTGAAAGGTATAAGGAGTTTCCTTGGGCATGCTGGGTTTTATAGGAGGTTCATCAAGGACTTCTCAAAGATTGCTAGGCCTTTGACAAGACTCCTTTGCAAGGAGGTGGATTTTCAGTTTGATGGAGAGTGCTTGCAAGCTTTTGAGACCATCAAGAAGGCACTTGTGAGTGCCCCCATTGTGCAAGCACCGGATTGGAGTCTACCTTTTGAGATCATGGCTGATGCTAGTGACTATGCCGTTGGAGCTGTGCTTGGGCAAAGGAAAGACAAGAAGCTTCATGTGATTTACTATGCTAGTAGAACACTTGATGATGCTCAAACCAAGTATGCTACAACAGAAAAGGAACTCTTGGCAGTTGTGTTTGCTTTTGAGAAGTTTAGATCTTACTTGGTGGGATCAAAGGTCATAGTGTATACCGATCATGCTGCATTGCGCCATATTTATGCCAAGAAGGAGACCAAGCCAAGGCTCCTTAGATGGATTCTGCTTCTACAAGAGTTTGACATGGAAATAGTGGACAAGAAGGGTGTAGAAAATGGTGTGGCTGATAATTTGTCAAGGATGAGGATTGAAGATGCTTTGCCAATCAATGATTCTTTACCGGAGGAACAAATTATGATGATCAAGAGCATTGCTAGTGTGCATGGAATTGGAAGAAAGCTTGAAGAGATTCAAGGCATGGAGGCAAAGAGGGAACCTTGGTATGCTGATTTTGTTAACTACTTGGTATGCAATGAAGAGCCCACTCATCTAAACACTTATCACAAGAAGAAGTTTTTGAGAGATGTGTCACACTTCTATTGGGATGAGCCCTACCTCTACAAGAGATGCGCTGATGGATTATATAGGAGATGCTAAGCACAAGAAGAGGTTGAGAGTGTGATCTTTCATTGCCATGGATCTAGATATGGAGGGCATTTTGCAACTTTCAAAACTGCTACAAAGGTGCTTCAAAGTGGGTTTTGGTGGCCTACATTGTTCAAGGACACTCATGAGTATATCAAGAGATGTGAGCCTTGTCAAAGGAAGGGGAACATTAGTAAAAGAGATGAGATGCCCGAAAACCCCATCTTGGAAGTAAAATTGTTTGATGTTTGGGGTATAGACTTTATGGGACCTTTCCCTTCTTCTTTTGGTAACCAATACATCCTAGTGGCTATTGATTATGTGTCATAGTGGGTTGAAGCTATAGCAAGTCCTACTAATGACTCCAAGGTCGTGGTCAAGATGTTCAAGAGCATAATTTTCCCAAGGTTTGGTGTTCCAAAAGTTGTGATTAGTGATGGGGGAAGCCACTTCATCAACAAGGTCTTTGAAGGGTTATTGAACAAGCATGGTGTAAAACACAAGGTAGCCACCCCTTACCATCCTCAAACTAGTGGTCAAGTGGAAATCTCAAACCGTGAGATTAAAGCTATCTTGGAGAAAACTGTGGGTCTAACAAGAAAGGATTGGTCAATCAAGCTTGATGATGCCTTGTGGGCCTATAGAACAGCTTTCAAGACACCAATTGGGAGGTCTCCTTTCAACCTTGTGTATGGGAAGGCTTGTCATCTACCGGTTGAGATTGAGCACAAAGCTATGTGGGCTGTAAAGCTTCTAAACTACAACATAAAAACTGCCCAAGAGAAGAGATTGGTTCAACTCCAAAAGCTTGAAGAGATTAGGCTTGAGTCTTATGAAAGCTCAAGGATCTACAAGGAGAGGACCAAGGCTTTTCATGACAAGAGGATTGTAAGGAAGGAGTTAAGTGCTGGTGACCAAGTTCTTCTCTACAATTCAAGATTGAAGTTGTTCCCGGGCAAGCTCAAGTCAAGATGGGGAGGCCCCTTTGAGATTAAGGAAGTGTTGCCATATGGAGCCATCACCTTGATAGGAAAGAATGGTGAAGACTTCACAGTCAACGGTCATAGGCTAAAGCCATTCTTGGTGCATGAGTCAAAGGAGGAGGCAAGCTCAATTCCTCTTCAAAACCCCCCTCTAGCCTAAAAGGTTTGAAAAGTCAAGCTTAGTGACTTTAAACAAGCGCACTTGGGAGGCATTCCCATGGTTATCCTTGTTTATATTCTTGTTTTAGTTCTATGATTATGTTACTTTGAGTTTTTGAAAGTTTTAGGTTGAGTATGGAGGATTTAGACTTGAAGAAAAAGGCGTGGAAAGAGAGTCATTCGATCCCCTACTCCTCAATCAAGTAATCCATCCTACTCCATGGAGTCATCCTCCTCCTCCTCCATGCGTTTTTGATTAAGGTACCATTTCAAACCATTGTAAATACCATCTTGTTTTTCTTCTTTTTCATTTGCATTGTTGAAATCTTCTCCAAGCTTGGATTACACAAGAGACTGTGTAATTTAAGTTTGGGGGAGTATGGTATTTGATCATGTGTTTTGTGATCTTATTTTTCTTTCTCATGCATTCTTGAGTCTCATGCATACATTTATGGCATAGAAAAAACCAAAAAAAAAAATTGAAAATTTTCAAAAATTTCAAAAAAAATAGCATGTAGTTGCATTTACATTTGTTATATAAGTAGGATTGAGTCTAGCTTTCATATAGGTTTGCATTCATGCATAGGGGACAATGATGATTTTTTCCTTGTAAGGTGCTTAGCTCATGAATTAGTTCAAGGCCCTAGTTAGTAGTTCTTTGATGCTTGAAGTGCAAATTTTGAAAGTTAAAGTTGAACCCTACTTGGACCTCACCATTTGATATTCAAGTTTTAATTGAAGCAAGCTTTGAATAGAAACCAACTCTAATCACTTGAACCGAATTTTGACATTTAATTATCATGCCTTGCATTGAAAGTGAATTCATGGATTACATACTTATTTTAGCTTTCTTACTCACTTTACCACTCTCTTGCTAGCTCAAGTAGTACTCCCACCTTACCTTACCTTTTTAAAAGCCAAATGTTCTAGTGAAATTGATTGTGAGGCCTTATTTTGATTGAACTTAGCATAAAGTGTTAGGTTTAAGACGACAAGCTTAGGCTCTCATGTAGATTCTAGTCTCACATATCGAGGCTAGCTTTAGGCATATGAATTTGGGTTTGGGGCGCGGTATTACTTGGTGTTGTGGAATGGATTGTATGCTTGCATTTTAGCATGTTGAGTTGTGGAAAGATATTAGAAAGAAAGGGAATGAAAAAGGCTTGGTAGGAAAATAAGGGAAGCATAGTTTGAAATGGTGGATCTTATGTTTGGAAATAAAAAGTATAGCTCTAAGTGTTAAAAGGATTTAGGTACCCTTAAGAAAATAAAAAGAAAATCAAAAGAGGCCAAGGGGCCAAAGAAAGAGAAAAAGGGTACCTAGGAATGAAAAGAAGAGCTAAGTTATAAATAGATCACACCATTCTCTATGAGTTGAAGGATGAAGAAGTTTCCCATTAAGTGTTATAAGATGAAGAAGTGGTTTGTGAAGTTCATGGGTTTGGCAAGGCACAAAGAGCCCTGATAGAAAAGGGTAGCTTTAGAGGGTTGAGTGAGCTAAAAAAAAAAAAATGAATGAGAGGGTTTAGGATCATTGATAGCATTTTGGGTAGATGAGAGTCTAGTCTTGTATGCATCACTTGTCTTTTACCTTTAGCATTATGCATAAAGTTCAATCCTCTTTGAGTGAAAGCCCTTATGCGAATTGGAAGCCACATGATTTGAGATCATTCTTATCTCAAAGCCTTGTCCCTTAGCCAAATGAATTCACTTGCATTGCATTGTCATGATTCACGGTTTGCAACTTAATGAATGTTAAAGAGTTGGTGAAAATGAATGCTTCTGTAGGTTGAGGCTTGGGTTCACTTGAATGAGTATGGGTATGGCTAGACCTTTTGGAGTAGAAGTTTGTATTAGGGCGTCCTAGAATTGAGAATAAGGACCATTGAATTGATTATTTTGCTAAGCACCTTTGGATTTGAGTTCCCACTTTCAAACCTCTCTCCTTAGCTTGTGTTTCATTTGCTTGTGGACAAGCAAAAGGCAAGTTTGGGGGAGTTGATATGTCTATATTTTGCATCATTTTAGCATCCATTTAGTGCAAGTTCCTCATCATTTAGGAGTCTAAAATAGCATCATAGTGTTACATTGTACCATTTAGAGTCCTAGAGTGTTTTGCATGGTTCTTTGCATAGTTTGTTGCATTTGAAACCTTAATCAGGTGAAAAGGACGCTATGGAGATGAGGATGGAGCTGGAGAATGATGCACACCACTTGGAGGGGCAAGAAGAAGCAAAAAGGATGAAGAAGAGGATTTCTCGCAACAGATCGACGTGCCAGATCGACGAAGCTCACCGATCCAGATTTCCAGAGACACGTATCGACGAAACGGATCGACGAGCCACGCCGATCCAGATTTCCAGGGGCACGGATCGATGAGATGGATCGACGTGGTCTCATCGATCTAAAATTCCAGGGAGTCGGATCGACGTACCAGATCGACGTACCACGCCGGACCAGAAGCCAAGACTATGAGCAAGGATCGACGAAGTGGATCGATGAGTCGTCGATCCGTTTTTAAAAAGGGTCGGATCGACGACTTGGATCGATGAACTCGTCGATCCGACCCCAGACGAATTCTTTTTCTTCATTTTCATGGGTCCCCCTATAAATACTCTTTAGACCTAATTTTTCTAAACAACTTTTATTCTCTTGTTCTTAGCTTAAACTTTTAGCCACTTTGGGCAAATACTTTGTTTATGCTTTGGATTTGAGTTTAATGCAATATCTTTCTTAGATTACTTGTTTATCTTTCTCTAATTATGTTTAACCTTTCTCTAATCTTTGATTTGATGGGCTTAAACATGATTAGTGAGTAGTTTCCTTAGGAACTTAGGGATGGGTTAGATTTAGGGATTTCTATTGGTTCAAACTTGCAATCTAGGATAGATTCTTCCTAATCTCTTCTTATTAAGTAGTTCTTCATGTCAAATAGCTAAC
>JAHZTW010000003.1:20412755-20464351 GCA_020283515.1 Alliaria petiolata | reverse complement strand
AGTTTGTGCTTTGCTTTTAATTGTCACTTGTTACTTGAATTTGCCAATTTAGCTTAGCTTAAACAAAACTTTGTATTCTTAGTGAATCATCTCCCAAGATGGATTGATATCTCAAGTATTGCAATGATATGAGCAATTGAGAAATTGCTTGCAAGAGTAAAAGCTCTTGTATCAGTATACGGAAAAATCGTCCATAAATACTTCGACCATTTCTTCAATTAAATCAGAGAATATTGACATCATATATCTTTGAAACGTAGCAGGAGCATTGCAAAGCCCGAAGGTCATTCTCCTATAAGCAAATGTTTCATATGGACAAGTGAAAGTGGTTTTTTCTTGGTCGTTTGGGTGAATCGGTATCTGGAAGAAGCCGCTATAGCCATCCAGAAAACAGTAGTATGGATGGTTAGCTAATCTTTCCAGCATTTGGTCGATGAAAGGGAGAGGGAAGTGGTCATTTCTTGTGGCTGAATTAAGTTTTCTATAGTCAATGCACATCATATGATCGGTTATGGTCCTAGTAGTGATTAACACTTCTCTTTCATTTTTACGACTGTGATACCCCCTTTCTTTGGTACCACATGGACAGGAGATACCCAAGTGCTATCACTGATGGGGTATATCACGCCGGCTTCTAAGAGTTTTAAAAAAAAATTCTTGACCACTTCCTTTAAGTTTAGGTTTAAACGTCTTTGGTGTTCAATGGAAGATGTGTTTTCATCGTCTACGTGAATCCTATGAGTGCAAAGTGTTGGTGAAAGACCCTTGATATCACTTAGTGAGTACCCAAGAGCTTTTCTATACTTTCTCAACTCCTTAAGGAGTGAATTTAGATCATCATAACTTAGACTTTCATTCATAATAACCGGGTATGTGGAGTTGGGTCCCAAGAAAGCGTACCTTAGCCCATCTGGTAGTGGCTTGAGCTCGAGTTTTGGAGCATCTAGTTCACTCCAATCTCCGCGTATGCACTGCTCGGCTGAGCTCGTTGCATCCTTATCGGCTTGATCCCGATATTCCCCTTCTTTTGTTACCCAAGCGATCTTATGCCTTCCATGCTCGAGGTCTTCGGGGAATTCATCATCTTCAGCGACTCTTCTTGCATCCAGCTGCATGACATAGACTTCACTCTCTTGTTCCATATGTCCATGTTGCTTTTTCTCCTTCGTCAAAGCAACTAGCAGAGGGTCTTTCAAAGATAGCTCCTCAAAAAGCTTGTCATTCAGTTTATCCAGTGTGTCTACCCAAAAGATTTTCCCTCCTGTGGTAGGCTTCTTCATCACGTCTCTTATATCGAACTTGAGAATGATATCTTTTCCTAGATTTAGCTCGATCTATCATTTCTTCACATCGATTATTGCCCCTGCCGTAGCTAGGAATGGTCTACCAAGGATAAGAGGGTTTCTTGGTTCTTCATCCATTTCGAGTACCACAAAAATCGGTTGGCACTTCGATATCACCAATGCGGATGGGAACGTCTTCAAGCAAATCCTTGGGTAACCTCACGGATCGGTCTGCTAGTATCAAGGATATTCGGATAGGTTTGCATGTTGTAAAGCCGAGCCTCTTAGTTATTGACAGCGGCATGAGGCTTACACTTGCCCCAAGATCACAAAGGCAATTGTCGAACGTGAGAGGACCAATCGAACACGGGAGAGTGAAATTTTATGGATCCTCTAACTTGTTTGACACCACCTTCTTATGTATGATGGAGCTGCACTCGTGTTTCAAGACCACCATGCCTTGGAGTTCTTTTGTCCTTGCAAGGATTGCGTCTTTTATGAACTTTTGGTATGGCGATACTAAGGCCAAAGCATCCATGAGGGGCATGGTGAGTTCCACTTTCCTCAAATGCTCTTTGAATTGTGCCTTGTATTTCTCGAGGAGTTGTTTCTTTAATCTACCCAGGAAAGGGTAAGGAGGTTTGTATGCAGGAGGAACAAACCATGGCTCTTTAGGTTTCTCACAACAGGCAGTAGGTTTTGGCTTTATCCCGATATTTTGTTCCTTGAGTTTGGTGAAGAGCTGGTCTTCTACGCTTTCTTGAACTTCTTCTACTTCATTGTCAACTTCTGATTTTTCACTTGAATCCCAGCGTCCTCGCTGAGTGGAGGAGCTTGTTCCCGTGGAGATAAGACCTTTCCACTTCGCAAAGTCATGGCTTGGACATAGGCTGGTTGTGGAGAAGCTGCACAATGCAGTGGTTGTTGGATTAGCTAGATGTCTGCTTCATGCTTGTCCAACCTTGTATTGATCGATTGAAGTTCTTGGTTGCTAGTGCAGTGGCTTTGGACTAGCTGAGTTAACAGGTTCTTAATGTTTGATTCTTTCGGTTTGGTGGATAGTAACCGTAATGTCCATTAGGAGGCTGATCATATGTTGGAGGATACGGCTTAGGGTGATGAGAGTATTAATGAGGAGGAGTGTAACTTTGTTGGGTGTATGCATTGGTATTGCAATGCGGAGCTAGCTAAGGATGTATAGCTGAAATTGTAAAGTCACGTGACTGTCTTTGTATGTGGATAGTGTTAGCTTCCCCACATCGACCAGTTTCCGTCGGTATTACCCCGATATTTGCTATCTTAGCATCCTGAACGTGTTGTTCCTTTAGCAAAGCGTCCAAACGTGCTTATAACTGCATCACCTCGCTTTCGCTCTGTGATATATCATGCTTTTTACCCATTTTAAGACCATGATATAAGCGTTTTTATAGAGTCTTTTGTTAGTTTTAGAGTCCTATTAGAGTCTTTACAGGTTCAGGTACGTTTTGAGCATAATTGGAGATTTTGGAGTATTTTGGAGCATTGTGGAAGAAGTTGCTGAAAAGGTGAACTCGTATTGAAGATTGATGAACAGTGTCGATCGGCACTGTTCATGTGTCGATCGACACCAATTATTTCCGGAAACTGGACACGAGTTTTACAAGTTTTGAAGAAAAGGAAATTACCCAAAAAGTTTTCCTTATTTCCAAAAGTGTCCAGCTCGTACCTAGGCCTATAAATATAGTTTTTCAGCTATTGTTTAGGCACATTCTCATACTTTAAGATTCATAGAAGTTTAGGTTTTTGAAGAGAAGAATTTGTCTCCTTTAGAGCAAATTTGGAACTCCTTTATTTTCTTCTATTGATTTCTCTTATGCTTTCTATTCAAATTATGATTTCTGTTTCATTGATCATGTCTGAGTAGTTTGCTTGTTAGGTTTAGGGTTTTTCAAGGGTGATTATGAATTGTTAGGACGAATTAAATTGTTAGGATAAAATCATTAGAGTTCTTCATCTGGATTTGTGTTTAATGCTGATTTTAGCTTCATGACCTAGAATCTGATCTTAGGTTAATTAATAGATGCGAGAGTATTATTGATTGCCTGAACTAATGTTAGATGAGCAAAATACCTATTCGCAAAGAGATTTGGTTTAGGATTTTGTGAACAATTGAACCTGATATTAATGCTTGTCTGAATTGTTTGAATTCGCAAAGAGATTTGGTTTTCTGGAATTTAGGCATAGATAATCTTCGCAGCGAGAGTTGGTTGATTTTACATTAGTGTTTCAAGTTCAAGAACAGTGCTTAATAATTCCTAACTATCGCCTAGACCTAAAATTTGGATCACCTGAGGATTTCCCTGAACCTAGCGCCTCGTCTCCTGAATTTACTAAGTCCTTTAAATTGCTTTCTGTCTTTAGTTTTATTATTCTTCCTAGCTTAATTCGAATTTAGAAAACTGCTGTGTGACTATCCCTTCTCTGTGGATTCGATCCCTAAATACTACTGTGATCTCTTAATTTGAGAGAGTAGCTCTAGGGTAAATTTGACCCATATCAAATTTTGGCGCCGTTGCCGGGGAAGAAGATTAGTTGTCTACAGATTTCTAGTATTAGAATTTTGTCTAGGTTTTTATTTTTGTTTTTGTAACTAATTTAGTTTCTTCTCTTTCGTTTCAGGTGCATACCCAATATCAGAAGCAACAAGGAAGAGGAAACTAGACGCAAGAACCGAGCATCCGTACGCGTGTCGATCGACACAACCAGTATCGATCGACACCACTCAACATCAGCGTCGATCGACACCTCTAGCGTCGATCGACACCCGTCGCAGACAGAGATGGCGGGACTTGTGATTTTGACAAGGGATGAAGCTGGCAATCTGTTCGATACGGAAGGGCACCGAAGGAACAACCAAGGCCAGAAAATAGATGAGGCTGGCGCCGTCATCATAGAACAAGCGATGCAAATCGCACCTGTAGAAGCTGGACGTGGAAGAACATTAGGCGAGTACAACCGCCCAGACCAGTTCTATGCTAATAGAGCTGCGATCCGTCCTCCTGCATTCCAAAGGAATGACTTCGAGCTGAAGCCTGCCTACTTCCAGCTCGTAGCTCAGAATCCTTTCCATGGTCTACCCAACGAGCACCCGATGGATCATATCGAGAGATTCGAAGACTTGGCATCAAGCATCAAGGCTAATGGAGTGACCTATGATTATCTATTCTGCAAGCTTTTCCCTTACTCGCTTGCAGGAGACGCATCATATTGGCTGAAGCAGTTGCCACCGGGATCCTTGACCACATGGGAAGACACAAAGAATGCATTCTTATGCAATTTCTTTGATGATGCGAGATCGGAGGAGCTGAGAATGAAGATCACTACATTCTCTCAAGGACCTACTGAGGCATTCAAAGCTTCTTGGGTGAGGTTCAGATCGTACCAGAGGGACTGCCCACATCATGGTTTCAGCGAGCCGCAACTCATCGGAATCTTCTATCGCGGGATTGACTGGAGGTACCAGATGGCTTTAGACGCAGCAAGCAATGGCAACTTCAACACCAGACGCCCAGAAGACGCAGTGGTGCTTATAGAGAATTTGGCCTCTAGTAACAGCACCAAGAACGCAGATTTCGAAAGAAGACAACACGCTGGGATGAATGGAGGAAGCCAAATTGCAGAAGTCAACAAGAAGCTGGACATCTTGATGGGGAAGAAGCAAGTTCACTTTGCAGAAGTGGAGACTTTTGAGCCTGAGGAGGAAGAAGTTAACTATGTCAATGGAGCTGGTTTTCAAGGACAGAGATTCAACAATTAGCAAGGCTATGGTTCTTCTTACCAGAAGCCTTTTCAGAACAACAACTTCCAAAGAACTAATGGTTCTTCTTCCTACCAGAAACCACCTCCGCAAGACAACAAAATGGAGGCTATGCTTGAGCAACTGTTAGAAGGACAGCAGAAGATGACAGTGAGTTTCAATGGCAAGATTGATGCACTGTATGAGGACATGAATGGAAAGATTGAGAGCATACACTCTCACATGAAACAATTGGATGTCCAAGTAGCTCAAACCGCAGAAGCTGTTCATAGGCAAGAAGGATTTCTTCCTGGGAAGACTAATACAAATCCTAGACGCCATGTGAATGCCATCACGACAAGGAGCAGAAGCAAGCTGGAACCAGAGGAGAAGAAGAACCTAAATGCTGAAGACCTTGTGGAGTTGAAGGAAATCGATGAACAAGCTCCAAACGTCCCTGCAGACCCAGTGTCGATCGACACAGAAGGGTGTCAATCGACACCCGAAGTACATCGCGAAGTCGAGAGCTCGAGCCCGTGTGTCGATCGACACAAGGCGTGTGTCGATCGACAGCATGCCCAGACTTCACCAAATCGCACTGAACCTTCAAAACTCGAAGAGGAAAGAGTGTATAAGCCTAAGATACCCTACCCCCTGCTTCCCAGAAGATCTAAACAGGAGAGAGAAGAAGCCAGATGCAAGGAGATGATGAGTAAGCTGATGGCTGAGCTACCCCTAGTTGATGCAGTCCAACTTTCACATGTATTAAGAAGATATGTCAAGAGAATGGTTGCAAACGGTGTGAGTCCTGAAGAAGGAGCATTGCTTACCAGAGACATAAATGCAATTCTCTTGAACATAGTTCCAAGAAAGAAGAAGAAGAATTGGGTTTCTGAACAAGTCAGTGATGTGATGCAGAGGAGAATTCCAAAGAAGTTACCTGATCCAGGAAACTTTGTGCTAGATTGCTCAATCTCAACAGGACAGTTTTCGCGTTCTCTCTGCGATCTAGGCTCAAGTATTAACTTGATACCATACTCAGTTGCTGTGAGACTTGGAATGATTGATTTCAAGCCAAGCAGAATCTCTCTAATCCTAGCTGATCGATCAAAGAGAATCCTAGAAGGTGTTCTAGAAGATGTTCCCCTGAAGATTGAAGGCTGCATAATTCCCACAGACTTTGTGGTTTTGAAGTATGATGAAGAGCCTTCAGACCCTCTTATTTTGGGAAGATCATTCTTGGCTTCAGCGGGTGCCATCATTGATGTGAGAAAAGGGAAAATGGAGCTTGATTTGGGTGATGTTGTCATGAATTTTGACATGGACAAGTTAAGAGGACCTTCCACCATCAATGGTCAATCTTTTTCAGTAGAATTGTCCATGGATCAAGACCCAATCAAGGAGTTTTCAGATGACTCTACTGTTGGATGTGACAAGGAGATGGATTCTAAAGAGCAAGTGCACAAACTGGTTGTTCAAGAGGCATTGGCTGAAAACTCTAAGGAAGTTGTGGAGCTTGAAGATTGGAGTGGGAACAGTCATATCTTCAGTACTTTGAGCGAAATTGAAAGTCTAACCAGTGCTAAGTTGATGGAGGAAGACGTCTTCACCATAGAAGCAAGGATTGCAGAGCTGAGTTGCAGAAAAAGTGCAGAGATTCGAGCTGCAGAAAGAGTGTCGATCGACACCACCTGTGTCGATCGACACCCTTCGCGGATCACACCAGAAGCTGTCTCCAATGCTGCAACTCCATCACAAGTGGTCAAACAGATGCTTCCACATCCTTCACGCCACAAACCTCGAATGAAGCAAAGGTATGCATTCCCTGGAATCAATTCCAAACCTCCTGATCTTGTCAATAAAAGCTTTAAGGTTTCAAAGGCTGCTGCGCACTTATACAAGCCACGAGATTCTCGTAGAGGGCTTGCTGTTTCTTTTGATGATGCTGCAGGAAAACGAAGTGTACCACCCGAAGTCAAGTCCCACCCTGCTGCTGTTCCTCATTTCCTTGGTCGCTTTCATGCACCTACTGCTTATACACCGCCATGGATGAGAAGACATTCGTCTGGGAAGCATTCACTGCCACCCTCTGATCCACCAGACGTCTGAACCCCGACACAGTCAAGCTAATGACTGTAAACGAGCGCTGAGTGGGAGGCAACCCACTGTTAGGTACGTTTTTATTTTTATTTTGTTTTGGTTTTTACTAAGTCCTAGTTTTAGTCAGTTGAAAACGGAGACATTGGACTCGACATTGACCAGTGTCGATCGACACCAGCTAGTGTCGATCGACACCACGCGCAGACGAAGGTAAGTCTTCTATTTGGTCTTTTATGTTGTTTCTAATCTTTCTTTTAGCCAACTTCGGGCTTGATAACACTGGGGACAGTGTTGTTTAAGTCTGGGGGAGGTGATTACTGACTTTGTGTTTTGTTTTGAGAGTCATGAGTCAAAAGTTTTCAAAAATTGTTTTATTGAGTCAAAATCAGTTGGAATTTTCAGTTTTTCTAGGAACTAACCACAGGAAGTTGACACTTGAAGAACCATTGCTATAAGAGTTGATTGCAGAACTTACTAAGTAGAAAGCTGCAAGTGGAATCAGTCTAACAGGGCGAGTTCAGATCCCCTTATAAGAACTAGGTATGCGCAGAACTTGATTCCTCTTTCAGTCCGAACAGATAGGCAATTGCAGTCTCTCCTTGATCTTCCCTTGAGAAAAGAAAAAAAAAGAGTCTAAGTCTGGGAATAGTGCCTTTGTCATGAGCCTGTCTCCTCACAAGGAACAATATTAGTGATGCTCTTGAACACGTCTCCTCACAAGGAACACAAGTAGAGAGTAGCACTATTCCAGAGATCCCAAAAAGAATAAGAAAAGTCAATGAAAAGATCTTAGAACACCCTGAAAATGGGCAGAAGTTGACTAAGGGAAGAGAAAATAGGGGAGCTGTATGAGAATGTCTTGTTCAGGCACTAAGGAAGGGAAAAGAATCTCTAAAGTTCTGTGGAAATACCACTGTTAGAGTTCGAAATATTACCAAGGAAAGGATCTGGATTCGAACTGGGAGATTGCTAAGCTTGTGGTAAGTACACTGAACATTTCCTAAGGTTGGCTCTATATCATGTGGATTCAAGAAGTGTTAATCAATGTGGCGTTCTGAAGAGGTACTCGAAAGTTCCTGTTTTCAAACTTCTACTTCATTCTAAGTTTCTGTTTTGCTTGAGGGCAAGCAAAGGCTAAGTCTGGGGGAGTTGATATATCATGGTTTTTACCCATTTTTAGACCATGATATAAGTGTTTTTATAGAGTCTTTTGGCTATTTTCGAGTCTATATAGAGTCTTTACAGGTTCAGGTACAATTGGAGATAAATTGGAGATTTGGATACATTTTGGAGCTTAATGGAATGAAGTCACGAAGTGATGAAGTCAAGACTGGAATTACACGCAAGGTGTCGATCGACACCATGTAGTGTCGATCGACACCAGGTTTTCCAATTTCCAGAATCGAGAAGTTTCCAGTTTTTGAAGAAAAGGAAATCTCCAAGACTTTTCCTAATCCTTTTGGGAATTGAAGACTCGTACCTGAGCCTATAAATATAGTTTTTCAGCCATTGTTTAGGCTACCACTTTTATAATACACAATAATTTTAGAGAGAGATTTTTAGAGAGATTTTAGAGAGAAGAATTTGTCTCCTTCAGAGCAAATTTGGAACTCCTTTGTTTCTATTGATTTCTTTTATGCAAACTATTTTATTCATGATGTTTTCTTTATTCACCATGTCTGAGTAGTTTGCTTGTTAGGTTTAGGGTTTTTCAAAGGTGATTGATGAATTGTTAGGTCGAATTAAATTGTTAGGATAAAATCATTAGAGTTCTTCATCTGGATTTGTGTTTAATGCTGATTTTAGTTTCATGACCTAGAATCTGATCTTAGGTTAATTAATAGATGCGAGAGTATTATTGATTGCCTGAACTAGTGTTAGATGAGCAAAATACATATTCGCAAAGAGATTTGGTTTAGGATTTTGTGAACAATCGAACCTGAACTTTAATGGTTGTCTGAATTGTTTGAATTCGCAAAGAGATTTGGTTTTCTTGAATTTAGGCATAGATAATCTTCGTAGCGAGAGTTGGTTGATTTTACATTAGTGTTTCGAGTTCAAGAACGGATCTTAATATTTCCAAACTTTCGCCTAGACCTAGAATTTGGATAACCTGAGAATTTCCCTGAACCTAGCGTTCGTTTTCTGAAGTTTACACCATTTTTATTTGCTTTCTGTCTTTACTTTTATTATTCTTCCTAGCTTAATTCGAACTTAGAAATTTGCTGTGTGACTATCCCTTCTCTGTGGATTCGATAACCCCTTATACTACGATTGCTTTTGCTGTGCACTTGCAGTAGTTTTATTAGGGTAAAACCTGACCCCTATCACTCTGCCTGTTCAGCTCTGTTGTTTCTTTGTCAATGTCGTCCTCATAATTACCATCACTTATAGCCATATTCTCGACGAGGTTCATTCCATCATCTACGTCTTCGATACACCTCTATATAGGATACTGAGTAGTGAAGATCTGGAGTAGCCGTGATGAGGGCATTTGAGTGTATAGCCTTTCAAACGGTCCCAAGCTTCACAGAATCGCTCATCTTCGAGTTGTGTAAACGTGGAGATCTCAAGTCGCAGTTTTGCTGTTATTGACGGTGAGAAGAATTTCTTGAGGAAGGCTCGTTTACATTCCTCCCAAGTTGTTATAAATCCCGGTTTGAGTGTCTTTTTCCATTGGTGAGCTCTTCCTCCAAGTGAAAATGGGAAAATTTTTAACTTGAATCCATCTTCTGAGATTCCTTCTTGTTTTGTCAAAGAAAAGATCTTCTCAAAATCATCAAGGTGTTCGAAGGGGTCTTCCACGTCATTACTCTGATATTTGTTGTTTCGAACCATAGCAAGCATACTACTCTTTATCTCATATCCAGCATCGCCTGAGGGAGGGGTAATACCGATTCTTGGTCTGTAGTTGCTTGGTGAGTCACATTCTCCAATGAGACGTTGCTGATGCTGTGTATCAGGTTGATCCTGTTGTACGCCATTCGTCCTGGCTCTTGGATGTTGAACGTCGTCCATTTGATCTTTTTGAAAGAGGTACCTGCGAAAAGTTCTCAAGAATTGTAATTAGTAACTTAAAATAAAATAAAGTCTTAGTCTTGCTAAGAATCGGAAACGCAATAGTCAAAATCAGCCCAAATCGGCAACTGCGCCAATTGATAAGTAGTTTTTCTTGCTTGTTCTATTTGGTCAATTACCCACTACTTATAATCGAATGTAGTATAGGTTATGAGTCTTATTAATCTGATGGGAAGGTTCATGATACTGCGTTTATGAGATTCTTGTACAAGCTAGGAGCAATCTAGAAGCTTAAAAGAGGAAATCTATCAACCTAAATGTCACAATGATAGAAAGCTAATAACATAAACTAGATCTAGCAAAAGAAGGAAGGAAATAGCAATTAAAGAAACAAGCTTGCAAGATAAAATAAGAATCAGTTCAAGGGATAAGGTGTTTTAAGGACAAATATGATAAATGTCTCTCTTTGATGCACAAGTTAACTACCAATGAGGCTAATGATATATCATGTTTTTACCCGTTTTTGGACCATGATATAAGTCTTTTTATAGAGTCTTTTGGTATTTTTAGAGTCCTATTAGAGTATTTGCAGGTTAGACTACGTTTGGAGCAAAGTTGGAGATTCTGGAATCTTTTGGAGCATTTTGGAAGAAGCTGCGAAGTGATGAAGTCAGAAGACGGATTTTACGAAGAGCGTCGATCAACACCAATAGTGTCGATCGACACCAACTCAGCCGACCAAGTTTTTCGGACTTCAACCAGGAAAAGGAAATCACAAGAAGTTTCAAGTATTTACAAGTTTGCCCCTGACGCGAGTTTGCCTATAAATATAGATTTTCAAGGCATTGTTTAGCCACTAACTATTATTCTTATTTTCTGTTTTGAGACTTGAAGAGAGATTTTTAGAGAGATTTTGGAGAGAAGAATTAGGCTCCTTGAGAGCAGATTTGGAACTCCTTTATTTCTATTGATTTCTTTTATGCAATCTTATTTATTCATGATGTTTTCTTCATTCACCATGTCTGAGTAGTTTGCTAGTTAGGTTTAGGGTTTTTCAATGGTGATTATGAATTGTTAGGTCGAATTAAATTGTAAGGATAAAATCATTAGAGTTCTTCATCTGGATTTGTGTTTAAAGCTGATTATAGCTTCATGACCTAGAATCTGATCTTAGGTTAATTAATAGATGTGAGAGTGTTATTGATTGCCTAAACTAATGTTAGATGAGCAAAATACCTATTCGCAAAGAGATTTGGTTTAGGATTTTGTGAACAACCGAACCTGAACATTAATGCTTGTTTGAATTGATAGGATTTGCAAAGAGATTTGGAATTCTACGGTTTAGACATAGATAATCTTCGCAGCGAGAGTTGGTTGATTTTACATTAATATTTCGAGTTCAAGAACAATTCTTCATAATTCCTAACATTCCGTCTAGACCTGCAATTTAGATCACCTGAGAATTTCCCTGAACCTAGCGCCTTAGTCTCCAGATTTTAAGAAACCTAATTCGTGATTGCTCGTTTATTTCTTGCTCTGTTTTACTTTCATTCAATTCAACCTAGCATAATCTGAATTTAGAAACTTTAGTGTAGCATCTACTTCCCTTGGGATTTCGATACCCCTTATACTACGATTGTTTTTGATGTGCACTTACAGTAGTTTTATTAGGGTAAAACCTGAACCCTATCAAATTTTTGGCGTCGTTGCCAGGGAAGTAATAGCTGCCTACGGAATTTAGTATTACGATTTTGACTAGGTTTTGCTTTATTTTTGTTACTGATTTAGTTTCTTAATTTTTTTGTTTCAGGTGCATGCCCAGTACCAGAAGCAACAAGGACAAGGAACTAATCGCGTTAAACAAAGAACTAGGTCGTCTCGAACGAAAAAATCGAGCATCTACCCGAGTGTCGATCGACACCCTTCGCAGGAAAAGATGGCTGATCTTATGGTTCTAATCCGAGACGCTGAAGGCAACTTGGTTGATGCAGAAGGACGCAGAAGGAACGCCCAAGGACAGAGACTTGATGATAATGGAGCTATTATCATTGAGCAACCAATTCAAGCCGCAAATGCAAAAGCTGAACGTGGACGAACATTAGGCGAATACAACCGCCCAGACCAGTTCTATGCTAATAGAGCTGCGATCCGTCCTCCAGCATTTCAGAGGAATGACTTCGAGCTGAAGCCTGCTTACTTCACACTGGTGGGGCAGCATCCTTTCCATGGTCTTCCTAATGAGCATCCAATGGACCACATTGAGAGATTTGAGGACCTTGCATCGAGCATTAAGGCTAATGGAGTGTCCTATGTTTATCTCTTCTGCAAGTTGTTCCCTTACTCGCTTGCTGGAGATGCATCATATTGGCTGAAGCAGCTGAATCCAGGATCCTTAACTACTTGGGAAGAAACAAAGAATGCATTCTTATGCAATTTCTTTGATGACGCGAGATCTGAAGAGCTGAGGACGAAGATCACTGCATTTTCTCAAGGACCTACTGAAGCATTCAAAGCTTCTTGGGTGAGATTCAGATCGTACTAGAGGGATTGCCCACATCATGGTTTTAGCGAACCGCATCTTCTCGGTATCTTCTACCGAGGGATCGATTGGAGGTACCAGATGGCTTTAGACGCTGCAAGCAATGACAAATTCAACACCAAATATCCAGACGACGCGATGGTGCTTATAGAGAATTTGGCCTCTTGCAACAGTACCAAGAATGCAGACTTTGAAAGGAAACAACACGTTGGAGTAAATGGAGGAAGCCAAATTGCTTAAGTGAATGCTAAGCTAGACTCATTGCATAGACTTCTTGTGGGAAGGAAGCAAGTTCAGTTTGCTGCAGAAGTAGAGACCTTTGAGCCAGAGCAAGAAGAGGTTAACTACATTAATGGAGCTGGTTTTCAAGGTCAAAGGTTTGGCAATCAGCAAGACTATGGTTCTTCTTACCAGAAGCCTTTTCAGAACAACAACTTCCAGAGAAGCTATGGTTCTTCTTTTTACCAGAAGCCTCCTGCACAAGACAATAAGATGGAATCTATGTTAGAACAACTTCTGGAAGGACAACAGAAGATGACAGTGGATTTCAATGGGAAGATTGATGCTTTGTACACAGATCTTAATGGGAAAATTGAGTCTCTAGGTACTCATATGAAGCAATTGGATGTTCAAGTTGCTCAAACTGTTGGAGCTATGAAGAGACAAGAGGGATTTCTTCCTGAAAAGACGGATACAAATCTGAGGCATCATGTGAACGCCGTCACGATTCAGAGTGGAGGGAACCTTCAACCTATGCTGAAAAAGGTTCGGAGTGTTGAAGAATTCATGGAGTTTCATACTGATGAAGAAGAAACTCGAGTTGCAGAGTAGGTGTCGATCGATACCACTGCTGAGTGTCGATCGACACCACTAAGAAAACTCGAGACATCAAGCTCTGACGGACCGAAATCGAGCAGGTTCGACATTGGAACGTCGACACAAATTGTTTGTGTCGATCGACACCAGCTGGGTGTCGATCGACACCATTCCCAGACTTCGCCTGATAGACTCAGAGCTTCACAGGTTGCAGAGGAAAGGGTATATAGGCCTAAGGTTCCATATCCTCCTATACCCAAACACCTAAGGCCGCCCATTAGTGCAAAAGAGCTTGCTGATTTTAACAAAAAGGTGAGAAGGATCTCCAATGCGATCACATTTGCTAAAGCTTGTGAGGATTATCTTTTGGGTGTTTTCTTTAAGGATTGCAGAGAGAGTCTTGAAGAAATTGAAGAACTCTTCAACCAAGCAAAGGGTACACCACCGCCAATGAAGCAGCTGCTGAAGATTGAAGATCCAGGGATGTTTGTAGTACCATGCTCCATTGGAGGAGTTGAGTTTGAACAGTTTCTCTGCGATTCTGGTGCTAGCATGAACCTCATGTCAAGGAACATTGCAGAGAGTTTAGTTATTGCTGATATTCAACCTCCAAACATGACCCTCGAGTTTGCCAACTCTTCCACCACAGTCCCATATGGTACAATTCCAGACTTGCTTGTCAAAGTGGAGAATTGTCTAGTACCTACTGATTTTCAGGTGGTAGAAGTGAGCAAGAGCTCTATCATGCCATTCATCCTTGGAAGACCATTTATGGCCACAGTGGGAGCAGTTGTAGACATGCCGAATAAGAGAATATCTTTCTCTAATTTTGACAAAGGAGTCTTCTACAAAGCTATCCCTACTACTGGAACATCCAAACACATCTCTTGCATTGTTGTGATCGCTGGAGAAGTGGTTGATTGTAAAGAGCAAGTGAAGGAAGTGGCTGTTGAAGAGGCATTGGATTGAAATTTTGAGAAAATTGTGAAGCTTGAAGATTGGAGTGGAAACAATCATATCTTCAGGACTTTGGGCGAAGATGAAGCTCTAATCAATGCCAAGTTGATGGAAGAAGACGTTTTCGTGCTGGAGACAAGGATTTCATAGTTGAATTGCAGAAAAGTGCAGCAATTCAAGATGCATAGTTTGTGTCGATCGACACCAATCCTACTGTCGATCGACACCCTTCGCGGATCACACCGGAAGTTGTTTCCAATGCTGCAACTCCATCACATGTTGTCAAACAGACGCCTCCACATCCTACATCCCAGAAAACTCGAAGAAAGCAAAGGTACGCATTCCCTGGAATCAATTCCAAACCTCCTGATCTTGTCAATAAGAACATTAAAGGTTCAAAAGGTGCTTCACGCTTAGGAAAACCACGAGATTTTCGTAGAGGGCTTGGTATTTCTTTTGATGATGCTGCAGGAAAACGAAGTGTCCCACCCGAACTCAAGGCCCACCCTGCTGCTGTTCCTCATTTCCTTGGTCGCTTTCATGCACCTACTGCTTATACACCACCATGGATGAGAAGACATTCGTTTTGAAAGACATTCGTCTGGAAAGCGTTCGATTCCACCCTCTGATCCACCAGACGTCTGAACCCCAACACAGTCAAGCTAGTGATTGAAAAAGAGCGCTGAGTGGGAGGCAACCCACTGTTAGGTACGTTTTTCTTTTTATTTTGTTTTGGTTTTACTAAGTCCTAGTTTCAGTCAGTTGAAAAAAGGCGATATTGGACTCGACTCAGACCAGTGTCGATCGACACCACTATAGTGTCGATCGACACCACGCACATACGAAGGTAAGTCTTCTATCTGGTATTTTAAGTTGTTTATAATCTTTCTTTTAGTCAACTTCGGGCTTGATAACACTGGGGACAGTGTTGTTTAAGTCTGGGGGAGGTGATTACTGACTTTGTGTTTTGTTTTGAGAGTCAAAAACTTTGTTTTATTAAGTCAAAATCAGTGAAATTTTCAGTTTTCAGAAGAACTAACCACAGAAAATTGACACTTGAAGGACCATTGCCATAGTAGTTGATTGGAGGTTTTACAAGGTATAAAGCTGCAAGTGGATCAATCTAACAGGGCGAGTTCAGATCCCCTTATAAGAACTAGGTATGCGCAGAATTTGATTCCTCTTTCAGTCAGAACAGATAGACCATTGCAGTCTCTCCTTGATCTTCCCTTGAGAAAATTAAAGAAAGAAAAAAAAAAGTCTTAAGTCTGGGAATAGTGCAAAGAACCTCATGAGCCTGTCTCCTAACAAGGAACAATATTATTGAGTGCTCTTGAACCCGTCTCCTCACAAGGAACACAAGTAGAGAGTAGCACTATTTCCCAAGACTTTAAAAGAATAAGAAGAGTCAATGAAAAGATCTTAGAATTCTCTGAAAATGGGCAGCAGTTGACTAAGGGAAGAGAAAATAGGAGAGCTGTATGAAGAATGTCTTGTTCAAGCACTAAGGAAGGGCAAAAAATCTGTAAAGTTATGTGGCAATACCACTGTTAGAGTTCGAAATTTTACCAAGTAAAGGATCTGGATTCAAACAGAGAGATTGCTAAGCTTGTGGTATGTATGCTGAAATATTACCTAAGGTTGGCTCTATAACATGTGGATTCAAGAAGTGTTAATCAATGTGGCGTTGTTAAGAGGTAATCGAAAGTTTCTGTTTTCAAACCTCTACTTCATTCTAAGTTTCTGTTTTGCTTGAGTGCAAGCAAAAGTTAAGTCTGGGGGAGTTGATATATCATGGTTTTTACCCGTTTTTGGACAATGATATAAGTCTTTTTATATAGTCTTTTGGTATTTTTAGAGTCATATTCGAGTATTTGCAGGTTAGACTACGTTTGGAGCAAAGTTGGAGATTCTGGAACCTTTTGGAACATTTTGGAAGAAGCTGCGAAGTGATGAAGTCAGAAGACGGATTTTACGAAGAGCGTCGATCGACACCAATAGTGTCGATCGACACCAAGTCAGCCGGCCAAGTTTTGTGGACTTATACCAAGAAAAGGAAATCACAAGAAGTTTCAAGTATTTACAAGTTTTCCCCTGACGCGAGTTTGCCTATAAATATAGATTTTCAAGGCATTTTTTAGCCACCAACTATTATTCTTATTTTCTGTTTTGAGACTTAGAGAGAGATTTTTAGAGAGATTTTGGAGAGAAGAATTAGGCTCCTTGAGAGCAGATTTGGAACTCCTTTGTTTCTATTGATTTCTTTTATGCAATCCTATTTATTCATGATGTTTTCTTCATTCACCATGTCTGAGTAGTTTACTAGTTAGGTTTAGAGTTTTTCAAATGTGATTATGAATTGTTAGGTCGAATTAAATTGTTAGGATAAAATCATTATAGTTCTTCATCTGGATTTGTGTTTAAATCTGATTTTAGCTTCATGACCTAGAATCTGATCTTAGGTTAATTAATAGATGCGAGAGTGTTATTGATTGCCTGAACTAATGTTAGATGAGCAAAATACCTATTCGCAAAGAGATTTGGTTTAGGATTTTTGTGAACAATCGAACCTGAACTTTAATGCTTGTTTGAATTGATAGGATTTGTAAAGAGATTTGGAATTCTAGGGTTTAGACATAGATAATCTTCGCAGCGAGAGTTGGTTGATTTTACATTAATGTTTCGAGTAAAAGAACAGTTCTTCATAATTCGTAACATTCCGTCTAGACCTGCAATTTTGATCACCTGAGAATTTCCCTGAAACTAGCGCCTTAGTCTCCGGATTTTAAGAAACCTAATTCGTGATTGCTCGTTTATTTATTGCTTTATTTTACTTTCATTCAATTCAACCTAGCATAATCTGAATTTAGAAACCTTAGTGTAGCATCTACTTCACTTGGGATTTCGATACCCCTTATACTACGATTGCATTTGCTGTGCACTTGCAATAGTTTTATTAGGGTAAAACCTGAGACTTATCAGCTAATCCTTCAGCATAGAGTTCAAGAACTAGATAAATCCACCGTCGTGGTATAAATCACTTTGCTAATCCACAACCTAACCTCGCTCCCGCGTAGTGATCCATGAAACTAGCAAGCACGGATAAACAACTCTATTATTGTCAAAACGCTCCCTAGACATCTAATATCTTAGGCTAGGATGAGCGGATCTCTTATGAGATTGGTTCTTGCAATCATTCCAACATGGCGTTGTGGAAGGAGAGAGAGAGAGAGAGAGAGAGAGAGAGGCGTAGGAAACAAAGTATTTATACATAAAAGAGGAAAAACCTAAAGCCTTGGGACCACTTGCCTGAAATGGGTACTCTTTTGAACTGTGGTAAATCGGCTTTACGTCGTGGGAATCAAGCTGAAATGCCAACTTCTTGTGATCTTCAAGCAACCTCCATATCGGGGAACCATATCGGGACTAAGCCGTCGTGACTCCTCTCGCTTGCTGCTTGTAGCGGGGTCTTCCCGCTCCCTTGCGCCGATATCCGTCTTCAGTGAATCCTCTTGCTGGACCTTCGTTCCGGGGTGCTTCTTTGGGGACCAAGTCGCTGCTATTCGTCGAGGTTCGTTCATGCCCTCGCCCATATCGGCAAAGGAACCGTGATCTATGCTCGATAACATCCGTTCAACCTCCTTTCAAGATATCTCTCCATGATTTCTTCTTCGGACCATCCTCATATACCATAGCACCTGAGAAAACATTCCAAAACATGCAATAACATGCAAAGACCTAACCTAATACACCTAGACCTAACATGAGAGAAAATGAGATAAAAGCTAATATGAAAGTGCATGAATGGGGTCCTAACTAGTATGAAATGTATGCTAAAAATATGCAATTTACAGAGATATCACTGATACAAAGAAAATGTGAAGCTTTAGGAGCAACAACTCCAGAAGCTTGTCTCCCAATCGCCTAAGTCTCAAACCAAGTCGAGTTAAACGACTTAAACAAAAGCGCTTGATGGGAGACAACCCATTTGGTACGTGTTTTTATTTTTTATTTTTTTTTATTTCTAACAATTTGTTTTTTCAAGGTTTAGGGACTTAGGTATAAAAAAATCAAAAACAAAAATCAGAAAATTAAGAAAAAACAAAAATAAATAGTGAAGAACGAGCCGACAAAAATCTAAAGAACGGCGAGAAGACGATGACGCGACCACAAGAGGCTTAGCCGCGAGACCAGCCCCAGTGGCGTAGACAGACTGCCCCTAACCGCAACCCTGACCTCCTTTGCCACAGCCACTAGTCGTCTGTTTCCGTTTGTCCATTTCGAAGTTCCGGCGAGGCTTACAAGTTTCCAAACTATTCAGGGCTTGCACATGACTCTTAGGTTGTATACATTCAATAGAAAACACATAGTACTGGGTCATTTTTACGAGACGGAAGACACCAAAAGTTCATCTAAAACCAAAGTCCGAATCACGCAAAGGATCCTCCGTCAACACATCACTTCAACCAAGGTTCCCAAGAGTTCTAATCAATTTGTCAAGTAAATATGCAATGTTTTTAGGGCAGTAGACCATTGGCACTAGTTCAAGTGAAGAAGAGCTGTTGAAGAAGGCTGGCCGCGCGAGCGGCCAGCCGTGGCGAGGCCGAAAAGCGAGCGGCCAGGCGAAGAACCATGCCGGTGCGAGCGCGACTGGCGGTGGCGCATCCCCACCAGAAAACTTCCAGTTTTCCTCCTGAAACAAATTTTCGGCATTCTGGCACGATCACACATCCCCAAAAGAAATTAACGAATTGTGACACCACACAAAAATTAACGAATTGTGACACCACACAAGGTAAGTTAACTCATTATAAAAATTTTGAAAATCAAAAGTCTTTGGTGACAAAAAATACATTTTAAAATAAAAAGAGAATTTTTTAGAATCAAAATCTTTTTTTTTTCTCTTCATTCTCTTCCACAAGGCTTGAAGATTTTTGAGAGATTCTCGATTTTTTAATTTCGAACCATATTCAAAAATTCTTCTGTCCAAACTCATTTATTTTCGAATGAGATTCCTCTTTTAAACCTTATTCATCCTCATCTACAATGTATTGTCTCTAATTTCGATTTTCCCTAGCGAACTCAATTTTAAGATCTTCCTTTCTTGACTAGATAAATGTCTAGGATGCTTGGATAATGGTAAAGAACCTTGAGTTGATGTAATTGGTTGTTTAGATTTCAATCTTCGCAACTTATTGGTGATAAAGTTGAGATTTTGAAAAGTTGAAAATTAGGTTTTTCATGAAAATGAGTTATGGATGCTCTTGATATATGTTTAATGTATCATTGCACTTGAGAATCCTTATAACACATCAAATTCACACGTTTGGTTGAGTTTTGCTTATTTTTGCAAGGTACCATGAATTATGACCGAAACTTCGAGATCTGTTCGAAAAACATAGAGCGAGGAGGCTCTTCGAGACGTTCTCTGCGACTGCAAGAAAGAGAATCAGCACTAGGAGACCCAAGGGATGATGTTGGCCTCAAAAGCTATATGGAGCAACAAAGGCGGCTTAGAGCCTCGCGAATAGCCCGCATATACCGCGAAGACGATCCCCTTCACCATGAGAGCCCAATTCACCACCTAGGGAGCTAAACCCTTCACCTCCCAAGCCTATGGTTCGATACATCGGAGCCCCAATGGATCCCGCGATCGATTCTCTATGAGAAATGAGGAAACTGGAGATAAAAACGACTCTTCGGATCGATTACTCTGCTCTAGAAACTTTGGGCATCATCAATGATGTCACATGGTATCTAGACGAGCTAAGGCTCATGACCTTCATGGAGCTCGACCGATCGACTTACAAGGGGCTCATGCACGAGTTTCTATCTTCAGTTGACCTATCCTACCGACGCGAAAAGAATCACATCCCAAGGACGATATCCTATCTTTCACCATTGGCACTAGAGATTATGATTTGAGCATACCCCGAGTCTGCGAGAGATTTGGTCTAGACTTAAGGAGCGATACTAGCATTTTTGAGCATTGGAGAGGGGACCTTTGGGAATTGATGGGGCGAGACATCTATGAGAAGGGAAGCCATATGTCAGCCTTTGGGAATTGATGGGGCGTGACATCTTTGAGAGGGGAAGGCATCGCCTCATAGCGCACAAACTTTTCTTCAACACCAATCAATCATGAATACTCATTCCAGAGGAACGACCGCACGGTATACTTACCGTCCATTATTGTCTCGCGCCTTTCTGAGGGTTCACCACAGTAAACCCAACACACGAGGAGTTCTGTGCCGAGTTCTCACGCCTCCCTCTTACCATTGGAGAGTTTGTAGCAGCTAAGGCTAGGAAGGAGACTATATAATAGAGAGTCCACCACACTTCCTCTTCCTCTACACGCATCACCTCACGTTCTGCCACACCCTCTACCTCAGCTGACCCGCGATCATTGCCCTTCATGAGCAGCTGCCACGGCATAACGAGATTCTTGCGGAGATGGCACGACTGCTTCGGGAGAGAGGACACATAGATGTCGACCTATAAACCCTGAGTTCGATAGTCTTGAAGACTTTGCATCTCGACCAAAACTCTTTCTACTTTTGAGCATGGTTCCATTTTCTTTATCCTTCTCTTTTACTTAAATTTTATTTATTTCTATCTTATATTGAGTCAGCTTTTTGGATCAGCGTTTTTGCCCAACAAAGTCAGCAAGTAAAAACTTTCCAGTAGCGCTGAGCTAACCAAGTCACAGGAGAAACCATACGAGCAACGCGTACGTGCACCACGAAGGGCCAGGTTTTTGCGGTGCTCTAATATCTCCATATTTTACATATTTTTAGCATGCATTTAGTATAGGTTTTGGTCTGTTTTATACATTCATTCACTAGTCTTTGTCACATCTTCATTCATATTAGTTTTAGAATAAGCATTGCATATTTTGCTTGTTTGGAGTGCTTGTAAGGTACTTTTGGAGCTTGTGGAGGTTATATTGAGTTTGGAAGAAGAACAAATGAGCAGGCAAGGCAAGAAGGAGCAAAAGAGAAGACTTCTACAGCCACCACAGTCAGCCACAATGACCTCATCCTGATATGAAGCAAGACGTCTGCTTTCAGATCAATCAACTAAAACGGATTGGATAACCCGTTGTGGAAAGATCAGCTCAGACGAAGGGTTTTTATCTTGATTCAGATTCTGATGTCTTCATAATAGTTATGGAGGATTGAGTTAGCTTTCGTCTGGTAGAATTATTAAGTCATTACGATCGGCGGTTCAGAAGTTACTGCGGAAATAGTGAGCTTTCGTCTGGTGGAATTATGAAGTCATTACGATCGGTGTGGACAGCTCGACAAGCTAGTGTATAACAGGCAAGCATAACGGCTTGTGCTCGATGAAGCTTCTGCTGAGGAAGACAAGATCTTGGGGCCACAAAGGCCTACCATAACTGCTTCATACCATTGAATAATAAGTCCAAAGACCACAAGAGTACAAAAAAGTTTGCTTTTTGCATTGGATCCCCTTTGGTTGTGAGGATAAGGTTCACTATGGTTTTTGTGGCTCTCCTATAAAAATCCTTTGCCCCTTTCTCACGAGCTCCCTCTCTCCCTCTTAGATCTATTTTAGTCTGTGCTTAGTTTTCTTTTTATTTTCAAGAACTTTGTATATACTTTTTATTTTTAATTTAGTTTTTGCACTTCTCTTAATTATTTTTTCTTGTTCTTGCTTTCTAATCTTGTTTAGCCACATATTCTTCATAGGATTTCGTGGTTACTCATTATTAGGATTTATGTTTAAGCTTTCATTTTGTTCTTGAGTTTCAAGAACCTTTCTTTTATGTTTATGCTTATTTGAGATTTGCAAACCATGCACTTCTTGAATAAAGCTTGTATTTTCCTTTATTTTATTTATTGTCATTGATCTTCTCTCTAATCATGCTTAGCTTTATGGATCTAGAGGTTAACCATATGATAAGAGAGTAGTGATTTTTTGGTTCTTAGGATGTGATAGATATATGGTGATATTCATTGATGCTATGTGTTTAATCTCTTAATCCTTTCTTATTTGGTGAGATTATTGCTTGATCCAATTTGATCACTTGGGTTATTGTTCTTAAGCTTTCTTTGGGCACCACAGTGTTATTGAAATGCTTGAACAACAAATAAGAGATCTACCCCAAACTGATTCACTGGTTTTAACAACCTAACTTTATCAAGCAAAGTCGATATGTGACCATCTATTTCGCAGGTATACTGCTGTATCATGCGTCCTAGACGAACACGCAATAAGATCGGGACGATAAACATTCAGACATCTTTCAAAGGATGCTCTCTACCCTATTTTGGTCTAGATCTGAAATTCAGGACGTTCGTCGATCTCAAGATCCTGCGATCAGAATATAGTTCATGACGCTAGACTCATGCAATAAGAACGAATATGGTGAGACTGAAAACCCTAATCTTCGGCCTAAACAATCGATTCAACAACAGTTAATGAAATTCCCCATAGATTCCTTTAAAGAACACCCAACGAAAATAAACTATTCAGACATGAAAGAAGAAGTAGAAAACGTGATTGATGAATGCATAACTTGTATAAATCGAATAGAAAGAAAGAGGGTTCAAGAACAAATCAATCTCCCTCAAAGAACAAGGTGGAAACCACGAATCAGAGATTCGCGGCTGCCAAAGAGAATTCTATAACTTAGAGTATTTCGTGATGCTTAGTGATGCCCTAAAAAAACACTAAACATCGAGTATATATATGTCTTCAAGTGCCCTAGGTCGAGGATTAGGTCTTGACTTGTATAAGACGGTTGCGGGTTTGAGTTGGGCTTCAAATGGGCTAGGGAATCCGTGAGAGGCCTGGCCGCGCTAGCGACTGGCCGTGGTGCGGCCACAGGTCGTCTGGTTCGGCCGTGGCGCGGCCAGCTCGTCCTTCCGGGTGCTTGACGTACCTTCTTGCTTCTTCCATAACTTGAGATCCAACCGTGTGATTGTTCTCAACCCACTTCGAGGTGAAAGGCAGCCGATAAGGCTACATTGTCTCCAAATATGAGCTTGATCTCTTGGTGGGAAGGTCTTCATTTGATGTTGAACTTCTGTCCTCGAGCACTGTTTCCGGGATTGTCCATTTTGCTCCAAAATATGCGTATTTTGCTAAGTTTACCTGAAAAGAGTCTTGAACAACCAAATACTTGAAATCTAGTGTTTATGCATTAAAACTTTAGTGAAATGCTTATTAAAGCACTCACTTATGATAGTAAAAACGGGTAAAATATGCATGTTATCACCGAGGCAAAGCTTCGTGGAACACATGGACCAGAAATTTGAATACCTTCGATGAAAAGGCGTATTGCGAACTTCATAAAATGCATGGGCATTCAACCGCGAATTTCAAAACACTAGGAGCCAAACTCGCTGCGAAATTTGTGGCAGGAGAGCTCGGAGACTCTATCAACATAAAAGATTTCGAGCAAGAAAATTCAGAGGGCCCAAAACCTTCGAACTGACCTATACCTGAGACGAGACCAGGCGAAACCCCGAAGCGAGGAAGGTGGAATAACGAAGAAGCCAAACCCGGTGCACGGAGAAGATAAATATGATTATGGGAGGATCGCATTACTGGTAATACACTGTAATAGCCCGACAGGCCATGTGCGACCAAAGATGGTGGAAGCTTTTCCAAAGAGGTCAAGAAGTATTTTCACACTTGGGAATGATAAGAGTGAATAAAAGAAGCCTAAGTAGAAGAAGGAATTAAATTTGGATCAAAGGGATTCAAATCTAGTAGACACAGCAGGCCCGAGATTCATCGTTGAGCATCTGTTCTCGAAGGATCAAATTATGGGTTCTAAGGAAGAGAACCGGTGAGCTATTAATCAAGACAGCCCAATACGAGGAATTTGACGATGAGGGAAGATAAAATGTGAAGGAAAGAAGAAGAAGAACGTGCATGGAGAAATACTGTGAAGAAGATATATAGTCTAGTCATCGGAAAATGAATGGAGCAATGGTATCAAATGGAAAGGATACCATGAAGAGGACGAGAGTTATGGGAAGGTTAGCATGATAAAGAAGAATAATGTTATGGAAAGAAATCAATAAGATAACAACAAGAAGAGGAGCATTGTAAGATAATACATTCATTGCCCGGTGCACAGTAAAAATATAGGAGAGACGTCAAGCACGAGGAAAAGAGGATCAAAAATTCAACTTATCTTGCACAGAAAATGGGATATAGTGATTGAAGAGTACCACCAAGAAGGGTAGAAGAGTAATGATGTGATGAAGAAGATAGTAAGCCATCATTCGAAGAAGGTTCACTGAATCGGGTTAGTTTATTGCAAATAATGCGAGAGAAGCTGAAGAAGAGTCAAGTCTAAAAGTGAGCCATGGAAGGATGGACGAAGCAAAGGAAGAACTTGATGAGGTTATCATTCAACCATGAAAGAGATGGGAGAATAGTGGTTCCAGAAGCACAACACAAGCAAGAAAAGAAAGTAATAGCTATTGTTGCATGGAGTTGGTAAGATCATAAATGAGGAAGATGACCATGGAAGAAATCAAAGAAGGTTGGAGAAATATCGAAAAGAACAATGAAGGAGGTATGCCGATCAAGACAAGTGATATAATCTCAAGTGGATGGAATGTATAGAAAGAAAGTCATCACAAGAAGGGAAAGACACCAAAGAAGTTCGAAAAGCTAAAGGAAGGGAGCATTCAAGAGTACGGATGTTGATAAGAGGCAACCTCGAGAAGTGGTCATATAAGAAGAGGAGAAAAAGGTACAAATGATTTCTTTGGGATGATTAGATGGATGGAATAGTAAATTCTCAGGAGTCAGATGGTGAAACCCTTAAGAATTCGGGACGAATTCTAATAGGGGGGGGGAGAATGTAATAACCCGTAAGAAGGACCAGAATGTGGCCCGACCGGCCATGTGCGACCAAAGATGGTGGAAGCTTTTCCAAAGAGGTCAAGAAGTATTTTCACACTTTGGAATGATAAAAGTGAATAAAAGAAGCCTAAGTAGAAGAAGGACTTAAATTTGGATCAAAGGGATTCAAATCTAGTAGACACAGCAGTCCCGAGATCCATCGTTGAGCATCTGTTCCGGTCGGAAGTGGTCAGAATTTATCCAAGATATCTACAAAGGTTTGATGAGTTTGGAATGGCCAAGGGAAACCTAAGAAAGGAAAGTGGTCGAAGAAAAGCATGAAACAATCAATTGAAGCTGATTTCAGTCGCGCAGCCGATCCGTTTGTCAGACGTTGCCAGAAAGATCAAGTGATGATTTTCTTTGTGATCAAGAATGATAAGTCAGCCTATCTAAGGTAATAAAGGACTTATTAGAAGCCTTATAGTCAAGGGAAAGCATGTTTCCTTGTAGGAATTCCAGTTTGCTCCAGCAGTGCCTTGTCAGGGCAGTTTTGGCTCGTTTAAGAGATCGGGGAAGTTGAGTTTGTTTTTAGGGAGTTCTTGAGTGTGTCTTAGATAATTTAAGTATTAAGTGAGGTAGAATGGTTAAAAAAAAAGTTTAGTCCATAAGTTTCTCAATAGGACCTAACGGTGTTCTTGGTGACTTGTTTCGGTGCGATCGGGTGGTTTGTCGGATTGGTCGAGAGAAGCACCTCAGTGACTAAGAAGCTTGGCTGTCCTACTTGACGTGCTTCACCTGCTTCACCTGCTTAGGAGGCTTGTCCTGCTTCACCTGCTTGAGCTGCTTCACCAGCTTGTTGATGAGTCGCCGACACATGGCGCGATATGGCGGAGATCAGTGGCGGGTGATGATGATATGTCTACATTTTGCATCATTTTAGCATCCATTTAGTATAAGTTTCTCATCATTTAGGATTCTAATATAGCATCATAGTGTTGCATTGTGTCATTTAGAGTCCTTGAGTGTTCTTGCATAGTTCTTTGCATATTTTGAGTTGGGTATAGTTGAATATTGTTATGGGTGATGATCGATGAAGTTTTTCACGGAATTACATGGGAAAATTTTGGTTTTTGAACAATTTTTCTTTAGGATTTTAATGGGTTGCGAAAATCCAAATTTTAGCCTAAGTGATGTTCAAAAATTTGGAATTTGGTTTCTTTAAACTTGTTTTCCCTTGATTATATAGGTAATTAAGCTAGAATCTTCTTTAATTTTAATTTATAATCATTTAGAGGAAGCTTAATTTGAATAATTCCTTGTTAAAATCTTTGAGTGCCAAGAATTTTTTTTTTTTTAAAATGGATTATTTCTTGCTCTAATTTAATTGCTATTGAGTTTTGATTCTTGAAGCTTCCACGGAATTTTTATGATTACATGCTTGTTGCTTGCAAGAATTTTAATTCATAATTTGCTTACTCCTCTCCAAGAATTTTGATTTTATAGGTGATATGGGGAGAACAAGGGGTGATGCTAGCAAGAAACAAGGCAAGAGGCCTGTGGAGGTAGAAGAAGAAGATCCTGAAGAGAGTCCCCCGGTTATGAGGAAGTTGTCTACCAAGGGAGATATTAGTAGAGAGAAAGCCAAGCAAAGGAGGGCTGAGAAAGCTGCGGCTGCAACTCCAACACCCTCGGCAGTTTACAAGGCCCTTATGGAGATGCCTTTCAAGGGGACTAAATATCCGGATCATGAGCTGCTTGAGGAGTTGGGTCTCTTGGAGGATGTGACTGAAATTTTCCGGAATTTGGGGTGTGAAAGATGGTTCAACCGATCATACCCAAGCCACCAAGAGGAGACTTGCCAAATCCTCTCTTCTTTGAAGGTGACAACCTCAAGCTCAGGGGGTATTGATGCAGAAAGGGATGGCTTCGGATTTATCAAATTCCGAGTTCACAACAAGGCATACAAGATGGGCTTCAAGAAGCTTGGTGAAGTGCTTGGTTTTGATGATGGGACAGGGCCTGGTTCGCGGTTGGATGTTCAGAAGGTAGAGTTGGAGAGGCTTTGGAAGTTGCTTGGTAGCGGGACTTACAAGACCGGGAGAGTCAAGAGCAAGCTTATCCGTCACCCAGCGATTCGCTATGCTCAGAAGGTGCTAGCTCATACTTTCTTTGCCAAGAAAGAGAGTGTGATAGTGACTGCTGAAGAGTGGGAGATGCTTGATGTTGGGCTTAAGGGTATCATCCGCTACCTTGACAACTATGAGATGAGAGGTGATGCTACGGGGAATGGCTTGGTGCAGATTTGGGTTGCTCATGCAGCAAGTTATTATGGAAAAGCTATAGCCAAGAAGAAGGATCGCTCACACCAACTAGCCATTGGAGGCATGATCACTCCTATTCTTGAAGAAGTAGGCATCACCTTAGGAGAACCCACAGCTGATGAGCAGTACATAGACTCCTCCTACCTCCTTAAGGGTCAGTTTTTGGTGAAAGAAGGAAGCAGCTACAAGTACAAGTTCAATGTGGAGCTGCGAAAGGAGGCTACAGTCAAGCTTCCTTGCATTCACCTCACTAGCCTAAGGGAGAGGACAAACGCTGCTTTCACTCCAACTGACGAACAGCTAGACGACATAGAGACTTTCCCTATGGGTTCATGGGACACTCACCATGTGCCTTATGAGGCTCCCCCTGTTTATGGTAGTGAGAGGTACTTCTTTGAGCCTTATGAGAGCGCCAACCAAGGAGAGACTTCGCGGAAGGCTCATGAACACATCAAGCTCCTTCAAAGGTGGAACAAATGGCAAGACAAGACCATTAGGAAGTGTGTCAAGACTATCAAGGGAATGGCAAGGCAGATTAAGGATCTCACAGCCAAGGTTGAAAGAGCTTCTTCTTCAAGGCATCAAGGGGATCAAAATGAGGATCAAGAAGGAGACAGCCACATGGAAGAGAGGCGCCATTCCTTCCAAGGAGTCTCTAGTGCTGCAAGCCATGATGATGAGCCACGCCCCTCCTCCTATGAGACAAGAAGGCGCAGGAAGAGAGTCATGCGATCCCCCACTCCTCAATCAAGCAATCCATCATACTCCATGGATTCATCCTCCTCCTCCTCCATGCGTTTTTGATCAAGGTACCACTTCAACCCATTGTAAATACCATACTAGTTTTCTTTTATTTATTTTCATTTGCATTGTTGAAATCTTCTCCAAGCTTGGATTACACAAGAGACTGTGTAATTTAAGTTTGGGGGAGTATGGTATTTGACTTTGTGTTTTGTGATCTTATTTTTCCTTCTCATGCATTCTTGAGTCTCATGCATGCATCTAAGGCATAGAAAAACCAAAAAAATGAAAAAAATTTCAAAAATTTCAAAAAAATAGCATGTAGTTGCATTTGCATTTGTGATATAAGTAGGATTGAGTCTAGTTCTCATATAGGATTGCATTCTTGCATAGGGGACAATGATGATTTTTCCTTGTAAGGTGTTTAGCTCATGAATTAGTTCAAGGCCCTAGTTATTAGTTGTTTGATGCTTTGTGTGCAAATTTTGAAAGTTAAAGTTGAACCCTACTTGGACCTCACCATTTGCAATTCAAGTTTTAATTGAAGCAAGCTTTGAATAGCAACCAACTCTATTGAACTTGAACCTAATTTGAACAAGTAATTATCATGGTTATGCATTGCTAGAGAACTTGTGGATACCATATACATATTTGGGTTATCTTCTTTCCTTTTACCACTCTTGTTAACCCAAATAGCCGACTCTCATCTTTAGAGCGGTTGAAAACGAATTCCCTAACTAAGCTTCCTTTGAAACCTCTTCCTTATTGAGTGCATTAGGCCTTTTTCATCTTGTGAACTTAGCAAAAAGTGTTGAGTTTAGAGCGACAAGGATAGGCTTCCATGTAGCTAGCTCGAGAACAATGAGCTAGATGATAGGATAGGATTCTTGGGTGGGAATTTTGGCTTGATATTTGATGTGGAACAAGTAAGTGGGCGAAGTTGAGATGGTGAAAGGGGGAAAACGAAAATATTTGGAACAAGTGTTGGCATTGTATATTGTGCTCTAAGTGTTAAGAAAAGAAAAGAAATCCTCTAGAAAAGAAAAGTAAAAGAGCCAAGAAAAAGAAAAAAATATGGCTAAGATGTTATAAGAAAGAGGATAGCAAATTGTGAATGAAAAGAGAAAGAGCTTGAAGTAAAAGTGTGCCAACACTTGTGGTTGTAGAAGAAGTTTTCCCCAAGTTCTTAAAAGAGAAAAGGAGGAAATGGTTTGAGCTTAAGGGTTTGGCGAATTGCCTTGTAATGAGTAAATTAGGTTGGACTTGGTGAGTGAGCTTAAAAGAAAATGAGAGTGAAGACAATTGTGTTACAAAGGGTAGATGGAAGTTTGTCCTTGTATGCATAGGTTGCTTTTTACTCTTAGCATTTTGCCAAAGTTCACTTGTTCATTGAGAGATCCCTTGCATTGGAACCCCATGAAGTTGAGATCATTTTTATCTCAAAACCTTACCCAAAAACCAAACAAGTTTTCTAGTATTGTATAATTCATGATCCATGGTTACCACTTAATGAATGTTAAAGAGTTGGTGAAAATGAATGCTTGTGTAGGTTAAGGCTTGGGTTCACTTGAATGAGTATGGGTATGGCTAGACCTTTTGGACTAGAAGTTTGCATAGAGAGCATCCTAGAACTACTAACTGGGACCATTGAATTGATTCATTTGCTTGGCACCTTTGGATTTGACGGATCGACGAGTTGGATCGATGAACACGTCGATCCGACCCCAGACGATTTCTTTTTCTTCATTCTCATGGGTCCCCCTATAAATACTCTTTAAACCTAATTTTTATTCTAAGTCTTTTTCTGTTTAGTCTTGTCAAGAACTTTTTAGACTCTTTGGGCAAATACTTTGTTTAAGCTTGAATCTTTGAGTTAATGCAATATCTCTTTTAGATTTCTTGTTTTTCTTTCTTTAATCATGTTTAGCTTATCTTCTCTCTTTGATTTGATGGGCCTAATGATGATTAGTGAGTAGTTCTCTAGAAACTTAGGGATGGGTTAGATTTAGGGTTTTCTAATGGATTAATCTTGCAATCTAGGATAGATTCTTTCATTCTCTCTTCTTATTAAGTGATTCCTAATGCCAAATAGCTAATCTTTGCTATTTTTGGATCATAAGTATTTCATACACCCACCAAGTGTTTGATGAAATGCTTGAACCAACTTAGTAAGAGAATTACATTTCTAGCCTAAGACATTAGATGTTTAGAGTGTTTATCATGCCTTATAGACTTGAAATTAATGCTTTTTGATTATCTTAATGCTAAAACATCATTAGTTCATTAGGGTGATTAAGAAAGGGATTAAGGTCACACATCATGGTTTAATCTTGTTTAAGTGTTCTTGGCATATAGTTAGCTTGATTAGTTGCTTAAATGATTGCAAGGTTGTCCATTTAGTTTCCCAAATCAATGATTTCATCCCTAGGTTTCGTTTTAGTTAAATTATTAATCTTGCTTAGTAGTTAATCACTTGTTTTGTGCTTGATTAGTAGTAATTAAGGTTTAGCTTCATAGTATTGCTCTAGTAGTATCTCTTTTAGTTTGTGTTTAGCTTTCAATACTTGTTTGTGACTTGCTTTTACTATTTTAGCTTAGCTTAAACATAACTTTGTATTCTTATTGCATCATCTCCCAAGATGGATTGATACCTCAATATATTGCAATGATATGAGCAATTGAGGAATTGCTTGCAAGAGTGAAAACCCTTGTATCAGATGACTATGCACGTACATGGCCTTGCCTATATAAGGACTCTTCCAAATCCTTGAAGAAGCATCACGTCCTCACCCCACTAAAGAATATCCGACCACCGTATAACCACCGCGAGGCTAGCCGAGAAACATATAAGGTAAGCCGTTTTATCCCAAAATCTCTTGTCTAGCTTAGTTTTTCATCCCGAGTCCAATTCTAACCTCCGTTTCTCGTGATTATGGACTAATCACTATGAAACTAAAGTTTTAAGTAGGAGGTCGAATTACTGCTGAAAACCTTAGTCTTTCATTCCTGTCTTTCGGAAAGCCAAGTTGAGTCGTGGTATGGGTTGTTTGTTGCTTTACTGCAAAGCAAGTATGAGTGTTTACTTTGCTTGATTGTTGATCGTGTGACATGCGCATTAGCACCTACTTATGTTACTGTGGTTGAGATAGTATATGCATGCTGCCAGATCTTCACCGATTCGTGCAGATTATATATTATGCATGAATTGTATATGAGAATGAATGAGGCTATTTGAGACCCCCTAGAGGTTCGTGGTTTGTCCAGTATCAAATGAGCTGGTTAAGTTACGACAGCGCGGAGAGACGGGATTGCAGCCTAGGGCCGTGCTCAGCACAACGGTGCAGATTTTGTCATGACATTCATGTTATTTAGCCTGTTTGACTATAGTCTGAATGGGTAATATGATTGACCTCCAGTCATTCAGATCATTTAGCCTTTGTGGCTATGGTTCGGGTGGGTAATAATGGAGAGCAGAGGGGTGTGAATCTCAATTGTGCAAAATTGCCATGGCTAGTAAAATGAAGTATATATATTATTACTATGCATCTTATAGTATGATTATGCATATGGTATAGCTTCTGTTGCTTCTGATGATTGTGTGATTATATGATTCTTGTGTGCTTGCTTGATTGTGTGATTGTGTGATTGCGTGTTGATTGTTATTTTGGGGTTTTATGGGGGTTTGATTATTTGTATAGGGGGACCCGAACTCACTGAGCAAATTAGTTGCTCACGACTCTACTTGTTTTGCAGGTAACCATTAGTGGGAAACCTTACGGGCTTAAGAAGCTTAGGTAAAGCTGGTGTAGTTCGCATGCCTTTTGTAAGATCAAGTACGTGTTTATTATGTCTAGTAAGCTTTTGAGCGCGAAGCTCCCAGCTGGATCTATATATATGTTGGTTACACTTGAAACCTAAGTATTTTATGAATAATATGTTTGAGAAAATACTTGAGCTTCCATGTGGTATTAGTCCTTGTCCGGGACGAACCAACTATCGGATATGCCTCGAGTTGAAAAGCTTTGAGTCATGTTCGATTGGTAAGTGTGCTCGGACATTTGGTTTAGGGTCTCTAGATTTATTCTGAAAACCTCGGACTGAGCGTCTGGGTGCACATTGTAGCGTTCTCGGTCTGGTCCGGGTTGGATGGTTGGTCGTTCATGTTCTTGTTTGATTGTTGGGCGGCTGGCCGATTGTACCCTGACCTAGGCCGGATCGGGGGCGTTACATACACGGTCTCCGCGATCAAGGTTTTCAAGCAACGAGTCGAAGCCAGCATCAGCTGGTCCGCGCCGTCGAAATCACCTAACGATATCATCACCTTCGAAGAAAAATAGACAACTGGGATCGACAAACCACACAACGACCCTCTCATAATCAATTTGATAATGAAAGATCACTAAGTGGCAAGGATGTTGATCGACACAATGATGATCGACACAATGATGATTGGAACTATTAAGCTACCCATTTGAGCTAGGAACGTGACAAAAATCGTAGATTTCTCCGTCGCAGGCGGCCCGACTATCTATATTATCATCACTGGAACGCCTTGGATAAATTCAGTGAGGGTTGTGGCTTCGACATAACATTTGTGCTTAAACTTTCCAGGTTCGAATGGAATTAAGACGATATGGAGAAATCAAAAGGAGGAGATAATATGTTTTCTAGCCGGATATAAACTCTGGAATCCCATGACCAAATCAATGGTGGAAACCTTCCACAACAAGATAAAAACGAACCGAGACGCAAGAGTTGGACGATAAAAACTTTTATAGCAATTACAGAAAGCTTATGGACGGGAGGACCACCTGCCGAGTTGCGCTCCAGTTGTTTTGACATGCATATATGACGACAATCCAGGGCGCTGCGTGAAAATTGTAGCCGAGCTGGACGATACGATTAAGGACGAGCTAGTTTCCTTCCTAAAGGAAAATATTCAAACATTCGCATGGGCCGTTGAAGATATGTCCAGGATTTGCATCTATGTCACTTGTCACGAGCTAAATGTTGACCCAATTTTCAAACCGGTGAAGCAGAAAAGATGGAAGAACTGTTGATATCTCTGCAAATTACACCCTTTTTCCATTCATTTCATGTTAACTAGGATCTCATTCATACACATTTTTCTTAGTTCTTGTACCATATCCGCTCATGTTAGGTCTAGGATGCATTAGGTTAGGATCTTGCATATTCTTGTATACTTGGAGTTGTTTTCAGGTACTAAAGGTGTATAGAGGTTGTCCACAAGAAAAGAATCTTAGAGAGATCAAAGGAGGAGGAGATAGATGAGTCCTCTCTAAGCATCAAGCACCAACAACGGTTTCCAAGCTGAAACGGGCAAGCACAAGGGAGGAACCTCGAAGGATGGTAGCGACTTGTCCCCGATAGAAGTATCCCGAAGCCAAGTCCCACGAAAAAATTCTCACGAGCAATATCGGACGCAAGGAAACACCCAAGGGACTTCGCCACGGCATGATCCTGAAACAGTAAGCCGATATGGAGCTATCTGAAGTTCAAGATTTCCAGTATAATGGCTTGTTCCAACGACATCAATCCGAAAATACTACACGTCAAGAAAGTACCTCTTTCGGGCAATGTGGTCCCGGCATGTAGGGTTTTCCTCTTTAATGTAAAAATACAACTTGTCTCCCATCCTTATCTCTCTCTCTAATCCAGTTTTTAGCTTTCAGGTTTTCTTTTGTAGACGAAACTTGTTGTTCTTATTTACACCATTGAAGCTTTTCAAAAGCTTGAACCTTTATGGATTTTTAAGCTTAATTGAGTCTTGTTTCATAGATTTCCTGTTAAAGGTTATTCCTTTACTTATTTTATACTATCTTTTGTGCTATAAATTGTCTTCTTATCCTCATGGATTTTGAAGCTTCTCCAATGGCGCGTGAGTAGTCATTTTTAAGATTTCGAAGGGTTAAAAGAACCAAGGGGCTTTCAGATTTGCATTTCTTGCTTATTTAGTACATAAAACTTGATTCTTTCTTGTTCATCTTTAATCATGCTTAGCCTAGTTTGATCACCTAGCAGAAACTCCAATGTCGTCTTGCACGAACACCACATGTGAGATTAGCCAAAACCATGAATAAGAGTTCAACCCTTCTTAGCCTAAGACATTAGTTGTTTAAGGGGTTTTATGGTTTAATAAGGACGAATATTTCTGCTTTTTTCTTCTATCATACCGCTTTGTGAGAGCTATTCTATGGTGATAAAGAAGCAAAGAGGGTAGACCCAAACACCATGGGCTAACCGATTTGTGGATCCTTTTATCTAAGAATCACCATCAAAAGACTAAATCTTGATGTGATCTAAAAACTTCGCTTGTTAAGCAATCCGAGAGTTACCTAGTTCATAAAACCCATCTTTATCCTTCTTTTAGCCTTAAAGTTAAAACCTTTCATCGTTTATGTTGTTACTTCTTGCTCAAATAGATTAAAGTTCATCTTTTTATAGTTTTGAGTGACACAAGTCCAAGTCGAATTAGTTTTTAGTAGTAAAGATCCAACCTTTATTCATTTCGAGCTTGACTTTTAACACCAAACATAACCGAAAATCTATTAACAANTTATAGTTTTGAGTGACACAAGTCCAAGTCGAATTAGTTTTTAGTAGTAAAGATCCAACCTTTATTCATTTCGAGCTTGACTTTTAACACCAAACATAACCGAAAATCTATTAACAACCTCCAATGAATTGATACCCCATACACTATTCTATAACAGTCAAGTGGTGTGTTATTAAACTCAAACAGCTTAAAAACATGTTATCAACGGTTCGGAGCGAGCTAAAGCCGAGAATGACAAGGTGGATAGACTCTTGAAGGTGGGATCGATCACCGAGGCAAATATCCTGATTGGCTCGCAAATCCAATGGTAGTGAAGAAGAAGAATGTAAAATGGCGAATCTGCGTCGATTTCACTGATTTAAATAATGCTATGTCCAAAAGATAGTTTTCCATTACCGCACATTGATCGCCTCGTCGAAGCAACTGCCGGCAATAAGCTTCTTTCGTTCGTGGATGCTTGAAGATAAAGAAAAACAGCATTCATAACATATCGAATTATATATTGCTATAAGGTGATGCCTTTCGGACTCAAAAACGAAAAGGGTAACTTGTCAGAGGCTGTGAACAAGATGTTTGCCGAGCAGCTCAGAAAGACAATGAAAGTTTACATAGATGATATGCTGGTGAAATCACTCGAAGAAAAAGATCACAATGGCCACCTGCGAGACTGCTTCAAACATTTAAATTTACACAACATGAAGTTGAATCCGACGAAGTGTAGGTTCGTAGTAACCTCCGGAGAATTCCTTGGATATTTGATAACAAACCGAGGCATCAAGGCAAATCCAAAACAAATGAACACGTTAATTCATATGGTGTCGCCAAAGACGGTGCGAGAAGTGCAGCGACTAACAGAACGCATTGCGGCATTAAACCGATTCATTTTCACGTTCAGCGGATAATGTTTGCCTTTCTCGACACACTCCGAGGCAAAAAAAAAGTTTGAGTGGACCAAACAATGCGAGGCGGCTCTTCACGAATTGAAGAAGTACCTGGCAACTCCCCTAATACTCGCAAAATCCGTTGAAGGAGAGCCCCTCTATTTGTACATTGCTGTCTCGGCAACCTGATGTACTCATATCTTTCGCATATTCAGCATATTCATGCTTATTGCATTCATAATATGTTAGTTTGCATGTTTTATCTCATATTAGGTCCTAGAACACTTTGCATTAGCATTTGCATGGTTTCCTGCATATTTGCATCATTACCAGGTTGTTTTGAGTGCATTGTAGCTATGGTGGATGCTGAGACATGATGAGATTCTAGGGGGAAGCTTGGGAGCACTTAGAGAAGTTCGGACAAGCAAACACTCACTGAGATCGAGGAGGAGATCTGACAAGGCAGGTCGATTTAAACGAGATCGACCACAAGATCGAGGAATTCGGACCGTTTCAAGGAAGAAGAATGAGGCTTAGATCGACCAAGACGGTCGTGCGACTGTACGGACCCGAAGACGCTACCCAGGAAGAACGGAGGCAAGATCGAGGTTGAGGAACGATCCAAATCAGAACGACCCGACGATCGAGCAGGGAAGTCGATCTCGGAGTTAGAACGACCCGAAAAACGAGCGAACCAAGCCATTCTCAAGCCAAGATCGGGCAAGAGACCTACGATTCAGCTCGATCTCTTTTGCCAGACGTGCGTCCTTATCCGGCCAGCTCATCCGTTTGTCCTCTTGTGAGGGGACCATTCTCCTTTTACTATATAAGGCTAAAAACCCTACTTTTTCAGAACATCTTCTCTATTACTCTTTTTGCCTTCTCCTCTTTTAGCTTTCACCATTGTTAAGGTTATAAACTTTTCATTTTTAGTTTTGTAATCGCACTTTTTTATTTGAGTAAGCAAGAACTTATCTTTTAATCTTAATCTTCTTTCTGTTTAATCTAATCATGTTGACTCTCTATAATCTCGTGATTAAGAGTGATTCAACAATGATTAGTAAGTAGTTTGATTTAGATTTGAGGCCGAGGGTTTAGGGATGGTTTAAAAGCTTAGATCTTGGGGTTTAAACATGTTCTTAACTCTTAACTCTTCTTGGATTGGAGGGATTAATGCCAAAGAGTCTCGATGGAGTTCTTTGTGTCCTTAAAAATTTCCTTACCTCAAAAAGGCTTAGGAAACTCATAAACCCAACAAATAAATCATCTTCTCCTAGCCCACGATGGTGGAGATTAGGGAAATGGTTAAGCCAAGTTAAGATCTGTGTTTTCATGCTCATCAATCAGCGATCTTATCCACACACCATGGAAGGATCTTTATTTGTTTTTTAGGCTTAGAGTTAGCTCATAATATGTGTAGATCTACTTTTGTATAAACCCAATATCAAGCCTTGAACCTCCCTTATTAAGACTCTTAGCCGCGGATCTATCTTTTATATTTGATAAATCAAGAATCAATCTTCTTTATTTTCCAAATTTGTTGCTTAAGTTGCTAGAAATCCCTTAATATTTGCATTTAGAGTTTTAAATCCTTTAGCTTTGATTTTGGTCGTTCCTATAATTTTATAAATTGCCTAAGGTAGTATTTAGGGCTTGATTGGTTCTCCCGCTAGCACCCGCAAACGCAGATTTTGCGGGTAGTAGCGGTTGTTGGCGTTTGGCAACAATCACACAAAACTCTTTCTACCGCTTCGAACTGCTTTGTGTCGCTCAAAATCAAAAGCTCCTTCCAGCTAGCGTTTGCGGTTGCGGGCGATTGCGGGTGGATAATTAAAAAAATTAAAAATTAAAAAAAGACAAAATTTATTTAAAATTAAGATGTATATATAAGAAACTTTTAAAAAAATAAGATTTGAATATTATAATTACAAATAAATAAATAAATTTGACATTTTAACTAATATTCATTAACAATTTTTCATAATTTTATATGTATAAGATATATAAACTCTAATTATTTTTATAAATATTTTCTTCATCACTAATGTATATATAACAACTAAAATTATTTTCATCTAACATCTCCATACAAAAAAACAAATTTTCTATTAAAATCATAACTTTCATCCAAATTAAAAAATTGAGAAATAAAAGTAAACATTTTTATAATTAATTATGTTTAATTAATAATTTTTTTTATAATAATATGGTTTTTAATATTTTTATAGTTATAAAATTTGTTTATATTGTTAATTTATTGTTTAACCACTATTACACCCGCAAGTTAACCAGTCGTAAATATCACGCAAATGCACCTGTTTCTAACCGCTGTGCCAGTCGTACAATCCGCTTAAGAATGCTGTTAACTGCAATCGCCCGCTTCCGCAAACTCCCGCAGCCGCAACCGCAACAGCTGCGTTTAAACCAGTCAGGCCCTTAGTAGTCTAGTAATCTTTTAGGATTTATTTATCTTGCATAAGTAGTTTTTAAAATTCCATTTCACCACTTAAATCTGAATATGACTTAGATTTACATAGCTCTTGCATTCCTAGTATCTTTCACACCCAACTTGGATTGATTTCTAAAGTACTACAGCAACACAAAGAGGCTTTAGGATTGATTAGAAAACACCAAAAAATTCTCTTATCAATTGGCGCCGTTGCCAACTTGGATTTGCTTGAAAGTATTAGGATTTGAACCTTAGTAGAGACTAAGTTTTTATTTTTATTTTGGTTACTAATCTCTCTTTATTTCACTACTTGTATTCTCAGGTACATGAACATAGAGACAAGAGGAGACTACAACTTGCTTGAATCTCTTGACAATATGCATTTTGTTAGTCAAAATCAGGATTTTCACTATCTAGCCAACCAAGGAGGCTACAACATGGGATTCAACCACTATCAAGGCCACTTTGAAAGCCAACCACAAGGGGACGAGCCATTTGGAGCTCCTGATCTTGTCCATCAGCAACAAGCTCACGCTCGCTCCCTCTTGAACATCATCATGCTGCAGCAGTTTTTGCAAAACCAAGCTTCTACCGAGTTGAACATGGTCACGCAGATTGATGAGTTTACCACTAGGATGGACGCTTTTTACACAGACTTTGCTACACAAATCAGCTTCCTCAACAACAAGGTTGAGCAGCTTGAAAAAGAAGAAGCTTGCTTAAGAGGTAAAGGAACTCTACCAAGCCAAAGTAAAGCAAATCCCAAGGAGTATTGCCACACTATCCAAGCTCATGAGGAGAGGACCACCACTCTTGATGACAGGAATCCATCATTGTATGAACATGAGTATGAGACCTCCATCTACTCCAATGATGATGCTAGTCTCAATGAGGTCATTGAAAGACTAAGTGGGGAGGAGATTTTCGCAAAGATCAACAATGTTGAAGCTAGAGACATATTGAGGAAACCGGTTGAGAGGGTTTTGATAGTGCAAGAACCGTGTGCCGAGGAGAAAGAGCAGACCAGGGAGCCTGCAAGAGAGTACATTGCATAAATTGATGAGCTCAAGACCTTGGCAAAGCACAACAATCCGGGAAAATTTTCCATTGTGTGTAAGCTAGGCAATGAAGAAGTTCAAGATGCTATGTGTGATTCGGGTTCCACAGTGAGTGTTATGGCACTTGACACAGACAAGAGACTTTTAATCAATAGTATGGATTGGCATTCTACTGAGATCACATTTGGAGATAGGTCTACAAAGAAACCTCTTGGTTTGATCAAAGACTATCCGGTGAAGGTTGGAAATTGCTTGGTACCAGCTGATTTTGTGGTCCTGAACATTGATAAGTCCAAGAACCTTCATATGCTCCTTGGAACGCAATTCCTCAGCACTGTGGGTGCATCCATTGATTTTGCTAAAGAAGAGGTCATCCTAAAGAATGTGAGTCACTTGGTTTCATACAAGATCACACCTCCTTTAGCAAAGTTTTGTGGAAAGATGGAAGCTGAGGAAGACACTTTTGATCAAGAGGAACATCTCTGCAAGAAGATTAGAGAGGAAGCTGACTTGAAAAAGCTTTTGGAAGCTCAAGTCTTTAGAAGCAAGCAACTAGCCAAGTGCTTGCAAGGCAAGCCCGCGGGAAAGGCTAAGATTTGTTGTGTCTCGGGTACTAGCAAGGATAAGGCCGAGCCTATGCTTTAGATCTACTGCTGAAGAAGAGCTTGATGGTGAGTCCCTACTGACTCTATTTGGTTGTGAAGACGAAACACCTCTCAAGAAGGAACCACCAAAAGAGAAAGGCAAGAAAAAGAGCTCTTTCATGAGTTTAACCAAAAGTTCGAAGGATGGAGCTAGGATGGAGCTAGGATGGACAAATCTGAGCCTAGGATTGAGTTCAAGGATGAAGAAGAGCCTGATGGTGAGTCCCTGCTGACTTTGTTTGGTGGTGTAGAAGAAAAACCTCTTAGGAAGAAGCCACCTAAAGGGAAGGGCAAGAAAAAGTGCTCTTTGATGAGTTTACCCGAAAAAACTAGAGATGGGTCAAGCAATGGACGTGTTGGGGCAAGGACCTCTTTGTGTTTACATCCATTGCAACTCAAGGATGGCTCCATTTAGTACAAAGTCAAGAGAAAATGGGGCTCAAAACCATTCTCAAAGGCAAGGTTCATTCTTCCACCGGGGTTAGAGAAGGATGAAGCAAGGGTGCAAGAGATGTTGTCTAGTATCTACACTGTGGACATGCCTCAAGGAGAACACCCAGCCACGTCCTCAGCCACCCACTTCACCCTTAAGCCAGCCTAAAAAGAAGAGTAAGGAAATTCAAGGTAAAAGACTTTAAACAAAGCGCACTTAGGAGGCAATCCCATGTCTATCCTTGTCTATATGGTTTTTATTTTTGTTCTAGATTACGTTTTTAAGTATGTGTGAGCAGGAACAAGGAAGATGGAAATTCAAAATCATGTTCTTGGTGGTTTAAAAAGTAAGGGAAAATGAAGCAGCCCAAAGATCGATGGCTAGATCGACCCTCCATGGTCGATTCAAGCAAGATCGAGGGCTGGATCGAGTGGTTCAATCGATCTCCAGCACCAAATGGTGGCTGGATTGATCCATGCCACTCGATCTTCTGCCAAGAACGAGCCAAAGAACAGCCCAGCTGCTCGATCTCAGGCCTAACCACAACAAGCTCTAAGGTACACCATTCCAAAACCTTGTAAATATCATGCATTTTTGGATTTTTATTTTTATTTTTCTTTGATGGTCTCTCTTGAACTTTTATTACACAGGGGACTGTGTAATTTAAGTTTGGGTGAGAGGTTGAGAGATTTAATTTTGTGCTTTATGTTCTTAATTTCCCTTTAGTATATTTGAGTGTTCATGCATCCATATATTTGCATAGAAAATAAGAAAATTTTCAAAAATTTCAAAAAAATTCATGTAGTTGCATTTGCATTTGTAGAATATTTTAAAATTGAGTCTAGTATTTTTATCATGTAGGTTGTTGCATTCATATGCATAGTGGGCAATTTTCCATGTGAAGTGTTTTAAGCTCATGAATTGGTTCAAGGCCCTAGTTAGTAGTCCTTTGATGCCTTATGCAAACCATGAAATTAAGTTCTAACCATATTGAGATCATTTGTATTGATTTTCTTGGCTTTAGTTGAAGCAAGCATGAATTGAATCATTTCCTATAAATTGGAACCTTAACATTAACTTTAATTATCATACTTGTGCATTTGGGAAAGAATACATGAATTATAAAAAAAAAATATTTAGGCTTTTTATTCCCTTCACCACTCTCTTGTGAGCCTAAATAGACATCCATACCTTAACCCTTATCTCCTTTCAAGCCAAAATTTTGTGTGTGTATGTGAGGCCTTATACTTTTGATTGAACTTTGCAAAAAGTGTTAGGTTTAGGGCGACATGCTTAGGCTCTCACACTAGTAAAAAAACTTGCTATAGCCATGGAAAATTTCGTGACTACGACCAAAATACCGTGACTATATGGCCTCATAGCCACGAAATGTCACGAAAACAAACCGTGTGTATACGATCGTGACAAATGTATTTCGTGTGTTTCCGTGACTAAATAGTCACGTTTTAGCCACTCGTAGTTCATGACAAGAAATAGTCACGAAATAGCCACGCAATAGTGCATGTCTAACTAGCCACGGTGAAACCCTGGCTAATTCCGTGACAAACTTAGTCACGAAAATGGTGTGATTATAACGTGACAATTATTTAGACACGATTCTTCTAGTGATTAAATCATGGCTATTTAGCGTGACTTTCTCATAAGTATAATCATGGCTTTTCCTGCTACGAATATATTTGTGACTAATCATTTAGTCACATATTTGTCACTGTATTAATGTGGCTAATCGTATATCTGAAAAGAAAAAAAAATTTGGTTGTGAAACCAATAAACCTGAAATGTCAAAATGCCAAAATCTGAAATTCAAAAATGCCAACAATATGAAATCTCAAATCCTAAAACCAATATCATACATGAAGAAAAGTTTTCCAACATTCAAACATTCAAGTTTTTACAAGTTTAAAAACCAAGAAAAAAACAATTAGTCTCCTAAATAAGTAGCACACCACTTATCTAATTTGCATTGTTGATCTTGGGTCATCGGAGTCGGGTCTGTGGTCTTGGCAGGAGGAGCAGGATGTTTAGAGGCAGGAGGAGAAGGTGTAGGGGCAGCAGTAGAGACAGCAGGAGGCGGATTAGCTCCAAACTTTTTTAGGAATGCATTTAGTGTGGCCACTAGCTCATCCTTGACCGTGGTCAACTCCTCTTTCAACTCACCCTTCATCACCACCAGATCTTCTTTGAGGTCAGACATGTTTGACTTAAGAGCTTCAACATTGTTCTTGACAGCTTCAGAATGAGTCTCCAAACCGGAGATACGCATGTCCATGTCAAGGCTGCGTTTAAGAGAAACAGAGACTGACTCGGTCGGACTGAAATCCCGGTGTTGTACACTGCCTATACCGTATATTCTTCCTCCTTTTGTCTGACCATGCTATAAAAACCAACAAACAGACATAACTAAGCAATATCACAAACTCAAAATCTCAAAATCACAAATACAAAAGCAGAAACGGCCATAAGAAGAGTGAGTCACAACTAATAACAACCACAACAAACGCATAACCAGAAATAACCAATAATCAAAAAAAATTCCCTAAGTAATCCAGAAACAACAAACGCATAACCAGAAATAACCAATAATCAAAAAAAATTCCCTAAGTAATCCAGAAACAGACACTNACCAGAAATAACCAATAATCAAAAAAAATTCCCTAAGTAATCCAGAAACAACAAACGCATAACCAGAAATAACCAATAATCAAAAAAAATTCCCTAAGTAATCCAGAAACAGACACTAGAAGAATAAGCAGAATGATTGAGTTACTTTCGAGTACCTTGAGAAATTCTTGGTTGAGGAGAAGGCGAGCAGAAGTTGCAGCAGTTGAGGTGGTTTGGCTAACAGGAGATTCATCATCAGCTGTCATTTTACGGCTTCCTCTACTTCAATAACAAGAGACTCAGATCGAGCATCAACGAAATTTCCATCTTTGCGCATGTGTGTCTTCCGCACAAGATCTGTGTAAGGTGGTGGCTCATCAAGACCAGACTCTACCATCTGCAAAACAAAGTGATAAATAGATAAGTAAAAGTAAAAACTGAACGTGTTGTGTGTACGATCTATTAAAGAGTAAGAAAGGAACTAAGAAAAAATTATAGATCATTTACCATATCATACTCGATCTTCAAAAAATTTTGAGGACCTGCACAATGCTTGTGTATCCCTTTTCCATTCTGGTCTGACATGCGGGATTTAGCCGCTTTCTTGCTCTTCTTTTGTTCTGGTTCGGTTGACCAATTCTCCATTAAAGTGGTCCAGTCCTCATCGCCTATGTACTTAGGCTTCTGGTTATCCCTCTTCTTCCTGCTGATTTTTTGACAAATTGTAGTCTGTGTGTGCAGTTTCCAGAGGCCATAGACAGTGTCATTAAACCGCTGCTCCCAGTAGTAATTTTGCTACAAAGAAAATAAAGGACATTAGTATTTGTAATTTAGTAAACAACAATCAATATGTTTCAATAAAATTTACTTACCACAAAAGTCTGCCACCACTTATCTATCCTCTTTTGAGGAACAAATTTCCAGCTTTTCCATGGTCCCATGTAGTAGGCTTGCCAAGTTGTTCGGATGAATTTGTGGACAGAGGTATCAATACCGAACCTGAGATCAGAAGAATAAAAATCAGAGATGACTAAACATTTTCAGACACGCTGTAACATGAACAAAGACAGAGAAAATATGTCTTTGTAATAAGTATGTACAATACAATTAATGACACGCTGTAACATGAACAAAGACAGAAAATATGTTGAAGATATCTCAAGTTCGAAACCAAAACTACAAGACACCATTCATGATCGTTGTGGACTTTAACAAAACCTAGTAAAGAACAAAGAGAAATTCTGTCTTGTTGGCTCTCCAAGTCAAAAAGATTTTTTTTTGGTTCTATAGTCAATGAAACTAACTCGTCAAATCTTAAACTACACACTTACCATAAAGCGCCATTGAGTTTCCTTGGATGGAGGTGTGGCTGAAGTTCTCTGGAGGGAGCATTCATTAATGCTTCTAGAGTCATACGGGTGTAGTTATTAGCACCTGAAGATGCAGCGCTTGTAGATCCAACAGCTCCTGGTGGCATGGTAGAACCTGAAGCGCTTCTAGATCTAACAGCTCCTGGTGGTATGGCATGACCTGCAGCGCTTGAAGTCATTTAACATCGATAAGCAATTTGAGAAAAACAAAACAACAATGACTTTAACAGAACCAGAATGCTTCCGAACCAAAATAACTTAAACAAAAATAGAACAAGAATGACCTAAAAAAAAAAAAACAAAAAACTCTAACTCTAACTGTCAGAAAACTCTAACACTAACTGTCACTCTAACATTAACACTAACTGTAACTCTAACTTTAACACAACTATAAGACTCTCTAACTCTAACTCTAAGAGATTTGAAAAACCGAAACCACTAACTCTAAGAATTTTTTGAAAAAAAAACCACTAACTCTCAGTCTAACACTAACACTGACTCTAAGACTCTCTAAAACAAAACAGACGCAAAAAGAGGAGAAATGTATGTTTAATTCGAACTCCAAACAAACAAGAGCCAACTGAAATCTTAAATCTAATTCGAACTCCAAACAAAAGAGACCCAATCGAAACCCTAACTCTAAATCAAACACAGTTTTCTGAAAATTAACCATGCAAGAGAAACCCCAAATCGAAACCCTAACTCTAAATCAAACACAGTTTTCTGAAAATTAACCATGCAAGAGAAACTCCAAATCGAAACCCTAAATCTAATCCAAACTTGAAGCAAAACGAGAAAAGTATTCTAGCAAACGAAAAACCCTAATTGTTTATAGATCGAGAAGACGTACCCGGCAAAGTGCTCTCGGCGGTGCCTGGGTTACGGTGGTTTTTTCGTGGAGGAGCCATGAGAGATTTGTGGATAGAGGAAGACACGAAGAGAGGAGGAAGAGAGGAAGCGGCAGAGATAGGACGAGAGGAGAAATTTTGTAAAATGGAGAAATCAATATAGAGAGGAATCGATGCAGAGAGGAATCGAGGAAGAGAGGAGAGACGAAGTGTTTTTGTCTAAGTGTTTTTGTTTAAGGGTTTTTGTGGGGGTAAATGAAAGAAAACCGGGGGGAAAACCAAATTATTTGGTGGGAGGAAACCAAATTATTTGGTGGGAGAAACCAAAACATTGGTGGTAAAAACCAAATTGGGTGGTTTAATCAAAATTACAATCTGAAACTAATTACCATAAAATTTTGGTTTACTTGTTACAACAATTAAAAAAATAAAGTTTAGTTAAATCTTAACCTTGTTATAAATTTCGGTTTAATTTTTTTATCTTATAAAGATAATTTTTTATCTTATAAAGATAATTTTTTATCTTATAAAGATAATTTTTAATTGTATTTTAATTTAACTCTTAATTTTCTAATTTTTAAAATCATTAACACAATTTTAATCTTATTATAATATTAAGAAAAACAAAGTTTAATTATACATATGCTCGAAAATATTATAAAACTTAATCAGAACCAGAATCATTATCAGAATCAGAGTCATTAGCCAAATCTTCTAATTCGTCTTCTGATATGTATTCGTCATTTGGAGGACATACGGGTAGCATATCATAATCGGAAACATCTTCCACGACATGCGATTCTATTCGTATCATTGCACTTGGTACTACAACCTGGTTGTGTGTATCATCTTGAAAAGCTTGTAAAGCAACTTCAGAAGTTTCACGAAACGCTCGTGGCATAACTTTTGTACAAACCCACCAATCAGTTGTTGAGGAACGACGAACGTGCGGATAAGGAATAAAACATACTTGGTCACAATTACCAGATAATATAAAAGGATCGTATTTCTCATAGTGTCTACGCGGACACACATCGACGATACCTGATGGATGTTTGCGGAATCCACGGCCTTCTGTTGTGTTGAACCACTTGCATTTGAAAATCATGGCTTTGAGCCCGACAGCACCATGGTACTCGATCATCATAATATCTTGTATGAGCCCGTAATAATCAGTATCGGTGGTTCCCTTAACATATACACCGTAATGTTGGTTTTTTTTATCTTGGCCATGGGTATGCGTGTGAAAGCGGTATCCTCGTGACAAGTATATAGGCCAAGATGTATAATTTCGTCTCGGCCCTTGAACGAAATCCAACATCCACAAAGGAAATTCATATGATTGGGTGGCCTTGTTAATCTGCAAATAAAATTGTAGTTAGGTGCTCGAATTTTGCTAATAATAATTAGCAAAGATAATGACTTCATTAAACTCACATAATCTTTACACCATTCTGCAAAGTGTTGGTCTTTCGCTAATTGCAGTGCGTTACTAGTAATTGTAGGGTTGCGCTCTGTCATATACTCTTCAAACATCCTGTGTAAGTTATAAAATTAAAATAGTCACACAACTATAACAATGATCATATTTTAATTAAAATTTTGTACCGTGAAAATAATACCTTTCATATGGCGCAAATGTGTCACAATTAAGCAGCATAAACGTCTGTAGAACGGTGTAGTCATCATCTGTCAACCATCCAGTTGTGGATTTCCCACTAACTCGGCCTTCATGGTAGAACAAGCTTGGCACATTTGGATAGTAATATGTAAATCGAATCTCTCCGGGAACTGCAACTTCGTCTACAACTTCGGGATTTCCAAAATAATTTGCGGCTGCATTAGAAATCTCCTCATTCAAACATTGTTCAACAATCGAACCCGCTATATGTGCCTTGTTTTTAACTTTCTTCTTCAGATGATACATGTATCTCTCGAACGGATACATCCACCTATATTGGACTGGACCACCTAAAGCAGCTTCATCAGGCAGGTGCACATGAAGATGTTCCATAACATCGAAGAACGACGGAGGAAATATCTTCTCCAAATTACAAAGTTTGACCGCGATATTTTCTTTCAAAAGAGCAACATCCTCGTCTCGTAAAATCCTCGATGAGATATCCCGAAAGAATAATGCAATCTCTACACACATATATAATAGCATTTATTATCATATACTAAAGAAAGTACAAATAACAAATGAGAGATATTGTTACCTGAAATTGCGATATGCACATTTCTTGGAAGGAGTTCTGAAAAAGCAAATGGGAGAAGCCGTTGCATGATGACATGGCAATCATGGCTTTTCAGACCCGATACCTTCAAATTGTTTTCATCAATGCAACGACTAAATTTTGACGCGTAACCATCTGGAAATCTTATATCATTTTTCAGCCATAGGAGGAATTTTTTTTTACCTTCGTTCGAGAGCCTAAATATCGGCACAGGCATTGTACCATTTTCGTTAAGATGTAACTCCCGTCTTCTACACAATTATGGGAGATCCAACCTCGATTTGATGTTATCTTTTGTCTTTTCCGGAACATTCAACACCGTGTTGATGAGATTATCAAAGAAATTTTTCTCCACGTGCATGAAGTCAAGGTTGTGTCGAAGAAGAAGGTTTTTCCAGTATGGCAACTCCCAGAAAATACTTCTTTTCACCCAATTATGATCCTTCCCGTAGCCAGATACAGTTCAAGCAGACTTTTCGTGTCCGTTTCCTCCACAATCGACTGTTCTGCACAATCCCACAATGTTATCTATTCTTACTCGAAGAATTTCCTCGCCATTTAACAATGGTGGGGAATCTTCTCTTATTGCCTTGCCCCGCCTAAACGCTGTTATATTTCCTCGGTAAGGATGATCATCAGGTAAAAACATTCGATGGCAATCAAACCAACTGTGCTTCCTTCCATTTTTTAACCAAAATGATTTTGTGTCATCTAGACAGTATGGACAAGCTAAACGGCCATGCGTCATCCAACCAGACAACATGCCATAAGCAGGAAAGTCACTAATGGTCCACATCAAGACAGCCCGCATTGTGAATTTTTGCTTTCTCGATATATCATACGCTTCCACACCATTGCTCCACAAACTCTGCAATTCTTCAATCAATGGTTGAAGGTAAATATCAAGACTTTTCTTCAGATGTTTTGGCCCGGGAACTAGTACCGATAGAAAAAAATATTCTCTTTTCATGCACATGCCGGGGGGTAAATTATATGGAGTTACGATCACTGGTCAAACCGAGTGTGCCTCACCATTCATACCAATAGGATTAAATCCATCTGTTGATAATCCTAGATATATATTTCGACTTTCTGCTGCGAAATTAGGATATACCTCATTAAAATGCTTCCATGCTGCTCCATCAGACGGATGATGCATTTCTCCATCAGGGGATATATGTTCAGCGTGCCATCTCATATGGGATGCAGTCGCGTCTAATTGGTATAACCGCTTTAACCGCTCCGTCAGTGGCACGTAAAAAATTCTTTGCTTAGCTCGATTTTTCCCCTTGCCATTGTTCGGGTGGTATCTATCTTTACCACAAAATCGACAGCGCAACAACTCTCGATCTTTCCCCTTACAAAAAAGCATGCAATTGTCCTCGCAAACATCAATCTTATGTACCGGTAGCCCAAGCGCTTTTGTTAGATTTTTCGCCTCGTAGTATGACGATGGAGCTGTATTTTGGTTCGGCAGAACACTCTTCAAAGTCTGGGACATCTCATCCACACATGCCTCTGCCATATTGTAATCGGTTTTTGCTTTCATCATACGCGAAGCTACATATAGCTGAGAAATTCCTTCTACACACCCGTCATAAAGAGGTTGATTGGCGGTTTCAAAATCTTGAAAAACGCTATCTTGATAAGGCTTTTCGTTGTTTGTTTCCATTGTATTCTCTAATACATTTCCCGATGCCACATCTTCTCCCATGTTGACATTTGCATTTGGATAATACTCGTAAGCATCAACCGGAACTGAAAAATTTGCTGCTCGGTCATCCCACGTTGCTGCTTCACCGGTAAAATAATCAGTCGTTGAGGATTCACCAACATCGTAACAGTTTTCTCCATGGCTCGACCAAACATAGTAATTTCCCTTAAATCCCACTTTAAAAAGATGTCGGGATACCGTTCTTGCATCACGTTGCTTCTGGTTCTTGCACCGCGCACATGGACACAATAAAGTGTTATACTCTTGGTAAGACGTCTGATTACAAGCAAATGCAAGAAATACATTTATTCCCTCTATAAACTCTTCTGATACACAATTTTTTTCTGTATCAATATGTCGATCCATCCAATCTCTTGATTGAAAAAAATTAGACATTTCTGATAATTTGGTTGTATAAAAACAAAAATATGGGAATGAAAAAGAGTATAAATCTTTAGATAAGAAATGAGATGAAGTGTTAGCCATGAGATATGCGATTGTTTATATAGGAAATATTAGCCACGAAATGTCATGGTTGATTTTCGTGACTAAAATGGATAAACCGTGACGAGTTTAACACGGAAAAGCCACGGTTTCCTAGCGTGACTAAATATTCGAATATATTCGCCCTGCCAAAGCCGGTTGACGAGACATTTTCGGTGCAGAACCCGTGGTTGTCAATTATTTTTACATAGCGACGGTATTTTTGTGGCTAAACCGTGACGAGTTTGCCACGAAAACGCCACGTTTTCCTGGTGTGACTAAATATTCGAATATATTCGCCCTGCCAAAGCCGGTTGATGAGACGTTTTCGGTGCAGAACCCATGGTTGTCAATTACTTTTACATAGCCACGGTATTTTTGTGGTTAAACCGTGACGATTTTGCCACGAAAACGCCACGTTTTCCTGGCGTGACTAAATATTCGAATATATTCGCCCTGCCAAACCTGGTTGACGAGACGTTTTCGGTGCAGAATCGTGATTGTCAATTATTTTTACATAGTCACGGTGGTTACGTGGCTAAACCGTGACAAATCTGCCATGATTTAGCCACAAAGTATATTTGTGACTAAATTCTCACGAAATGTGCGTGGCTATTGTGGTCACGACATATTTGTGACTGATTCGTGACTTTATTTGTCACGAAAATGTCACAAAATGTCACCTTTTTTATTTTATTCATTACCGTGACGCTTTCGTGACTTTTACGTGGCTACTCTAAAAAAAGTCACGAAGTGAGTGTGACATTATCGTGGCTATAGACAGTTTTTTTACTAGTGTCATATAATTCTAGCTTTGCATATTCAAGCTAGTTGTAGGCTTGATTTGGGTGGGAATTCATGGGTGTTGTGTTTGAAAATGCTTACTTTGATTTCGTGTTTAAGAAGAAGATGGTGTAAAGGGGTTTGAATGAAAAGGGATACATAGTTTGAAGTGGTAGGTCCTGAATTGTTTTGAATAAAAGCTCAAGTTGAAAAGAAAAAGAGATAGCTCTCTTAGAAAAAGAAAAGAAAAGAGAAAAAGGCCAAATGCATAAAATGAATGTGGAAAGAGAGAGCTAGCCCAAAGAAAATATAAAGAGCTAATCTATGTATGACCATACCACTCACTATAAGAAAGGTTGAAGATGTTTCCCTATCATGAATTTGAATTGATGGAGTTTTTGTGGGTTTATACTTGGTATTTTCCCTTGTTTGATTTGGGTAGTTCTAGAGGGTTAGTGAGCTTGAAAAGAAAAATGAATGAGAGGAGAATTAGGCTCATTGTTAGTATATTGGGTAGATGAGAGTCTAGTCATGTATGCATCAATTGCCTTTTACCTTTAGCATTATGCATAAGTTAAAAGGCAATTGATGCATACATGACTAGACTCTCATCTACCCATTATACTAACAATGAACCTAATTCTCCTCTCATTCATTTTTCTTTTCAAGCTCACTCACCCTCTAGAACTACCCAAATCAAACAAGGGAAAATACCAAGTATAAACCCACAAAAACTCCATCAATTCAAATTCATGATAGGGAAACATCTTCAACCTTTCTTATAGTGAGTGGTATGGTCATACATAGATTAGCTCTTTATATTTTCTTTGGGCTAGCTCTCTCTTTCCACATTCATTTTATGCATTTGGCCTTTTTCTCTTTTCTTTTCTTTTTCTAAGAGAGCTATCTCTTTTTCTTTTCAACTTGAGCTTTTATTCAAAACAATTCAGGACCTACCACTTCAAACTATGTATCCCTTTTCATTCAAACCCCTTTACACCATCTTCTTCTTAAACACGAAATCAAAGTAAGCATTTTCAAACACAACACCCATGAATTCCCACCCAAATCAAGCCTACAACTAGCTTGAATATGCAAAGCTAGAATTATATGA
>JAHZTW010000003.1:20331142-20412407 GCA_020283515.1 Alliaria petiolata | reverse complement strand
ACACGAAATTCTGGAGTTGTCTCCTTCATTTTTAGATCTAGCCACCATTGTAGGGCATTTTTAAGCTTTTATTTTGTAAACTTTTGATTTTAATTCTAAGCACTTCTCTTTAAGCTTTAATCTTTCTTCTTGCTTAGCTTAATCATGCTTAACTCCTCATATCCTATGATTAAGAGGGGTTCGAACATGATTAATGAGTAGTTTTTTTAGGTGACTAGGGAGTTTTTAAAGGTTGAATCTTGGTATTTTCTTGTTCTTAAACCTTATCTCTTCTTGAAATTGGAGTGTTCATTTCTTAAAGACCTCGATGGAGGCTTTATGATCCTAGAGATTTCCTCATCTCATGAGGATTTAGGAAATCTCTTAAGCCCAAACCAAGAGATTAGTTTGCCCTAAAGACCACGATGGTGGCAGATTTCGGGGCTAGTTAGGCCATGTTAAGATCTGTGATTTAAGCTCATCAACCATCCTTTCCACCACACACCATGGGTTTGGAGGGAAGGGTGATGAGAGGATCTTATCCACACACCATGGAAAGGTTGCTTCTTAGGCTTAGAGGTAGTTCATTTAGAAATGTGTAGATCTACTTTTACCAAACCAAAAATCGAACCTTGAACCTCTCTAAGCATGAACCTCAACCTTGAATCTGTCTTTATCATTTAAGAAGTTTTAAAAGCTTTTACCTTTAGATTTAAAGTTTGTTCCTTTAGGTTGCTAGAAATTGCCTTGTTTATCTGTTTTTGGTTTTTGCATTTTCATAATCAGTAGCTTGCTCATTTAAATTATTATCATTTAAGAAGTTTTAAAAGCTAACCCTTCATAGGGATTGTTAAAATTATTTTCATGGTCGTTTAGTTGTCCCAAGTAGTTTTTAGGATTTGTTACCCCCATTTAAACTCGAATTTGGCTTAGCTTTGCTTGAGTTCTTGTGTTCTTAGTATCTTTCACACCCAACTTGGATTGATACCTAAAGTACTACAGCAACACAAAGAGACTTTAAGATTGATTAGAAAACCGTAAAAAGTTCTCTTATCACAACCGCAGTCAGTGGAGTCGTTGTTCGTGAGAATCGAGGCGAGGAAAGGCCGATCTTCTACGTCAGACAGACTCTCGCAGATTTGAAATTCGATATCCACAAATGGAAAAATTAGCTCTCGCTATACTACTTAATGTCCGCTCGAAAAATGAGGTCTTACTTTTAGTCTCATTCTATTGTGGTCATAACCTCTATTCTTATGATTGAATTTAATGGTTTTTTGACATTTTTAATTTTATAAGAATTTCTGACAAATTAAGTAAGAAAAAAATTGTCACTAATATAAACCAAACGGTAACAATTATGTGACTATAAAGTCACTAATTGTGATGGGATTGTAACATTATTGTGGTTGCAATTTCTAACAGTTGATAACTTAAATTTGTAATAATTTATAACATAAAATTTTGATAGTTTTTGTCACAATTTGTGGGTTTAATGTGACTATATTGCCTGTCACGAATTGTGTTGTTTTCTAACTATAATTTAGTCACATTATTGTGGTCATAATTTCTACTTATATATAGTAATAACTCGTGACAAATATATGACAATTTTTTGTCACAATTTGTGACTAGTGTGATAGTATTTGTTGTCATGAATTGTGTCGATTTTGTGAATTTTTGAATGTCGTCACAAGTAGTGACGGATTGTTACTAATGTTAGATGTCACAAAATATTGTGATATTTTTGAGACTGAAATGGTTTTGTGACGATTTTATTGTGACTTTTCATAATTTGTGACATTTTCGTCATTAATTATGTTGATTTTGTGAATTTTTAAATGTCGTCACAAGTAGTGACGGATTGTTACTATTGTTAGACGTCACAAAATATTGTGACATTTTTTGAGACTGAAATGGATTTGTGACGATTTTATTGTGATTTTTCATAATTTGGGACATTTTCGTCACAATATAAATTTTGTGATGAAATATTTATATATATTTTTTTTTATATATTGTGACATAAAAAAATTGTAACAAAAAGTGTAATGTCTTCTCGGAAATTGTGGTCTACTTTCAGTCTCATTCCATTGTGTTCCTAATCTCCCTTTTTGCTCCGAGCCATATTACATAGTCTGAGCCAGTCCGGAAAATTAGCAAAGTGGGCAGTGGAGCTCAGCAAATACGACATCGAATATCAGAGCAAAACCTGCACCAAGTCTCAAGTCTTAGATCTATTTTAGTTTGTGTTTAGTTTTCTTTTTATTCTCAAGAACCTTGTAAATACTTTTATTTTTAATTTAGTTTTTGCACTTCTCTTAATTATTTCTTCTTGTTCTTGCTTACTAATCTTGTTTAGCCACATATTCTTCATAGGATTTCGTGGTTACTCATTATTAGGATTTTTGTTTAAGCTTTCATTTTGTTCTTATGTTCATGAAATTTTCTTTTAGGTTTATGTTTAATCAAGTTTTGTTCTTTAGCATTTCTTGGTAAAGCCTTTGCCTTTATTTTATTATATGTCATTGATCTTCTCTCTAATATTGCTTAGCTTTTATTTCCTTATGGATCTAAAGGTTAAACATATGATTGGGGAGTAGTGATTTCGTGGTTCTTAGTATGTGAAAGATTAATGGTGATAGATCTTGATGCTTATGCATTTAATGATCTTAATCCTTTCTTGTTTATCATTCTCAATGCTTAGTCTAGGCTGATCATCTAGTCTAAAGACTTTAGGCAGCTTTACATGAACACCACTTGCTAGCTCAGCCAAACCCATAAACAAGAGATCTACCCTTCCTACCCTAAGACATTAGTTGTCTAGGGGGTATTTTGGCTTTATAGGGTTGGATCTCCTATCTTGCTATCCTCATGTATCACTGTGCGAGAGCCAGGTTAGGTTGTGAGTTAGCAAAGTGATTTCTATCACGACAATGGATTAGTCTTGATTAGAAATCCTATGCCTAAGGATTACCATCTAAGACCCAAGGTCTAGATGTTGTTATAAGCCTTCTTGATCTGAAATGTTCATCTAAGATCATTTATCTCATTCTAAGAACCTCTTTTGTCATTAGTTTATCTTAGTCCAAGCTTGTGTCTCGTTTTGTCTTGTCTAGCTTTCTTCTTTTCGTAGTCTTTGTTTAGGTTGTGTTAGCATTTGTTCTCTTTTCTTTTGGTAATCATTTAGGTTGTTAGATAACTTCTTGTCCCATTTAGCTTAACTTAGCATAGTTCTCTATATCTCAAGTGTCATTAGCTTCCCAAGTGGATTGACACCTCAAGTACTACAATGACATGTGTGTTTGAGGATTGATCAAGGGATTACAAACCTCTGCATCAATATCCTGAGAGAACTCCCGGCAGAAGGAGCATACGAGCCGACCTAAGAATATGTATGGGTACTTCCCAGTTATGGCTAATCGTCAAAGAAAGGATAAGGAATAGGGATCCGACTAACCTCTCTGACAGACAAAATCTTAGAGCAATCATTCAGATTAGCCTTTCACTTATCTGGAAACAAAGCAATGAAGCCCTGATCGCCGGATTAAAGCTAGCTCATGGGATCAAAATCCATAAGATCCGTGCTTTCTGTGATTCTTAGCTTATCGCAAATTAATTCAACGGAGAATACACGACAAGAGATGAAAGGATGGAGACATACTTGAAGACCGTCCAAAAGTTGGCCAAGGAGTTCAAAGAGTTCGAGCTGATGACCCCAGGGAAAAAATTCTCCAACTGACGCCTTGGCAACACTAGCCTCGTCATCGTATCCAAGATTGAGAAGAGTCATTCCGGTGGAGTTTATCGAGCAATCAAGTATTGAAACTCCTGAAACTATCAACCTGATCAACCCTGTATAAGGAGAACCCGAACGTCACGATGAACAAGATGACGTTCAAACCGAGATGGAAATAGATTAATCGCAAGAAAACAAGTACGTATGCGATCGATAATGTATGGGAGCAATCCGGACGTACATAATGGACGGAGAGGTTCCAACGGACAAGTGGGCAGCTCATAAATTCAAAGCCCAAGCGGTCCAGTACATTCTACTAGACTAAGAAGTGTTCAAATGGAGATTTTCCTGACCACTAATGACATTTGTCGAAGGCAAGCAGGCAAGGAGAGTCTTGGAGGAAGTTCATGGGGGCTCGTGCGGCAACCACTCCGGCAGAAGATCTCTGGCCATTAAAATAAAGCGTCACGGCTATTACTGGCAGACCATGATAAAAAATTGTGAGAAATTTTCTGCAAAATACGAAAATGCCAACGCCACACCCCGACGATCCATCAGCCCACCAAACTATTATCTTCCATTTCGGCCTCTTATCCGGTTATGCGATGATCAATGGACATCGTTGGGCCGCTGCATCCGTCGAAGTAAAAAAGATTTTTGTTAGTCTTAACCGACTACTTTTCCAAATGAGTCGAAGCGGACTCTTCTGCCAGTTTAAAGACGTCCAGGTGAAAAACAAATTGTATGGAAAATATCATTTGCCGACACAGAGTCTTGATATGTCTATATTTTGCATCATATTTCCCTCCATTTAGTGTAAGTTTCTTATCATTTAGGAACCTAATTAAGCATCATTGTATTGCATTTTGATCATTTAGATTTCTAGGTGTCTTTGCATATTCTTTGCATATTTTGTTGCATTTGGACTCTTGATAGGGTGATATGGATGCTATGGAGGGATAAATGGAGTTGGAGAAGGATGGCATAGCACTTGGACGGGCAAGAAGTCACCAAGAAGATGAAGAAGAAGATTTCTCGTACTGGATCAATGAGTTGGATCGACGAGCTGCTCGAACCACTCATCCAGGGGTTGGGATCGACGAGCAGCTCAAACCATATTTCCAGGGGTTCGGATCGACCTGTTGGATCGACCAGCCAGGTCAATCCGAACCAAGACGCCAAGAAGAAGAAGCCAAGAAAGCAGGGGTCGGGATCGAGCAACCGGATCGACGAGATACCTCGATCCGAACACTAACGAATCCTTTCTTGTCACTTTTATGGGTCCCCCTATAAATACTCAAATGACCTAATTTTTGGGTCAACTTTGATTCTCTATTGTCTTAGCCTGAACTTTTATCCTCTTTGGGAGAAAACCTTGTATTTTGCTTGGATCTTTAAGTTTAATGCATTATCTCTCTTAGATTTTCTGTTATCATTTCTCTAATCATGTTTAGTTTATCACTTATCTTTGATTTGATGTGCTTAACTATGATTAGTGAGTAGTTTCTTAGGAACTTGAGGATGGGTTAGATTTAGGGTTTTCTAATGGTTCAATCTTGCAATCTAGGATAGATTCTTTCATCTCTCTTCTTATTAAGGAGTTCTTAATGCTAAATAGCTAATCTTTTGCTATTTGGATCATAAGCATTTCATACACCCACCAAGTGTTTGATGAAATGCTTGAACCACCTTTCTAAAAGATTTACATTCCTAGCCTAAGATATTAGTTTCCTAGGGTGTTTATCATGCCATTTAGACTTGTGATTAATGCTTGCTAATCTTTTTAATGCTAAAATATCATTGGTTCATTTGGGTGATTAGGAAAGGGATTAGTGCCACACATCATGGATTAGTCTTTATTAAGTGTTCTAGGCATAGAGATGGCTTGATTAGTTGCTTAAATGATTGCAAGGTTGTCCATTTGATTACCCAAATCAATGATTCCATCCCTAGGTTTCGTTTTTAGTAACTTGATATCTTGCTTAGTAGTTAATCGCTTAATTAGTGTTTGATTAGTGTTAATTAAGGTTTTAAGTCATATTCTTAGTCTTCTAGTGTTTCCTTTAGCTAGTAGCTTGCTTTTAATTGTCCCTTGTCACTTAATTTCGAATTTGGCTTAGCTTAGACCAAACTTTATATTCCTTTTGCATCAAACTCACAAGATGGATTGATATCTCAAGTATTGCAATGATATGAGCAATTGAGAAATTGCTTCAAGAGATTAAAACTCTTGTTTCAATTTGGCGCCGTTGCCATATTGGGATTATTTGATCACTAGGATTTAAGTTTAGTTTGAGACTAAGTTCTTCTTTTGTGTTTATTGACCATCTCTTTTTCTAGATTTCAGTTGACCTTGAATGCATTTTAGATCACAAGGAGACAACAACTTCCAAGGCTTTCAAGACATTGATCAATTGGAAAGGGTTGCTATGATTGTAAGAAGTGAAGCTGAAAGGTTAGAGAGGTTGAGAATGGAAGAGCAACAAAGGGATCAAGCTCCTCAAGGTGTTGCTCCACCAAACATGGCGCAAGCACCAAGGGCAATGGAAACCCCTTGCATGTGCCTAGACAAGGGAGGACAATTGGGGCTGGTGATGCTCCAAATATTCATAAAAATGGATATGGTATTCAACCTCCACCAGTTCACAACAACACCTTTGAGGTCAAGCCAGCTTTCATCTCCATGGTTCAACAAGACAAGTTCCATGGTTTGCCAATGGAGGATCCACTTGATCACTTGGATAATATTGATAGAGTTTGTGGGTTGTTCAAGATGAATGGTGTGAGTGAGGATGCTTTCAAACTAAGACTTTTTCCCTTCTCTCTTGGGGATAGAGCAAGGCAATGGGAGAAAACCTTGCCTCAAGGAACCATCACCTCTTGGGATGAATGCAAGAAGGCATTCCTATCTAAGTTCTTCTCCAACTCAATGACTGCCAAGCTGAGGAATGAAATCTCAAGTTTCACTCAAAAGAATAATGAGTCTTTTAATGAAGCATGGGATAGGTTCAAGGGCTACACAATTCAATTCCCTCATCATGGCTTCACCCAAGAGTCTCTACTAAGCACCATCTATAGAGGGGTCCTTCCAAAGATTAGAATGCTTCTTGATACATCAAGTAATGGAAACTTCTTAGGAAAAGAAGTAGAAGATGGTTTGGAGCTTGTAGAGAATCTTGCCTTGAGTTATGGTAATTACAATGAAGACTATGATAGAGCCCCAAGGGGAGGTGAATATGAATCTCACAAGAGAGAAATGAAGTCTCTACATGACAAGATGGACAAGTTCATGTCCTCCACGTAAAGGCATGTACATTTTGTTAGTGAGAATCAAGAAAATTGTGATGATCAAGTTGAGTCTCAAGAGTGTCAAGAAGTGGTAAATTTCGTGGGAGGCCAAGGAGGCTACAACAATAACTATAAGGGGAATAACAACATCTCTTATAAAATTACTAATGTCGCCAACCCCGAAGACCAAGTCTACCCTCCACAAGCTACTCAAAGCACACATTTAGTACCTTACAACAATCAACAAAAGGGTTATGCACCAAGGTCTAACTACCAAGGAGGAAACTAAGGCAACTATGGTGGTCGTAAGTACAATGTTCCACCAGGTTTTACTCAAGCTTCACAAGGTCCTCCACAAGACAACATTCCACTAATGCTTCAACAAATACTTCAAGGCCAAGCCAATAGTGATGCTAATGTGGGAAAGAAGATTGCTGAGATTAACACAAGGATGGATTCTACACTTAATGAAGAAGAAGACTTCTCGTACTGGATCGATGAGTTGGATCGACGAGCTGCTCGAACCACTCATCCAGGGATTGGGATCGACGACACGGATCGACGAGCAGCTCGAACCATATTTCCAGGGGTTCGGATCGACCTGTTGGATCGACCAGCCAGGTCAATCCGAACCAAGACGCCAAGAAAAGAAGCCAAGAAAGCAGGGGTCGGGATCGAGCAACCGGATCGACGAGATACCTTGATCCGAACACTGACGAATCCTTTCTTGTCACTTTTATGGGTCCCCCAATAAATACTCAAATGACCTAATTTTTGGGTCAACTTTGATTATCTATTGTCTTAGCATAAACTTTTATCCTCTTTGGGAGAAAAACTTGTATTTTGCTTGGATCTTTAAGTTTAATGCAATATCTCTCTTAGATTTCTTGTTATCATTTCTCTAATCATGTTTAGCTTATCACTTATCTTTGATTTGATGTTCTTAACTATGATTAGTGAGTAGTTTCTTAGGAACTTGGGGATGAGTTAGATTTAGGGTTTTCTAATGGTTCAATCTTGCAATCTATGATAGATTCTTTCATCTCTCTTCTTATTAAGGAGTTCTTAATGCTAAATAGCTAATTTTTTGCTATTTGGACCATAAGCATTTCATACACCCACCAAGTGTTTGATGAAATGCTTGAACCACCTTTCTAAGAGTTTACATTCCTAGCCTAAGATATTAGTTGCCTAGGGTGTTTATCATGCCATTTAAACTTGTGATTAATGCTTGCTAATCATTTTAATGCTAAAACATCATTAGTTCATTAGGGTGATTAGGAAAGGGATTAGTGCCACACATCATGGATTAGTCTTTATTAAGTGTTTAGGCATAGAGATGGCTTGATTAGTTGCTTAATTGATTGCAAGGTTGTCCATTTGATTGCCCAAATCAATGATTCCACCACTAGGTTTCATTTTTAGTAATTTGGTAATCTTGCTTAGTAGTTAATCGCTTATTTAGTGCTTGATTAGTGTTAATTAAGGTTTTAAGTCATATTCTTAGTCTTGTATGTTTCCTTTAGCTAGTGGCATGCTTTTAATTGTCCCTTGTCACCTAATTTCGAATTTGGCTTAGCTTAGACCAAACTTTGTATTCCTTTTGCATCAAACTCCCAAGATGGATTGATATCTAAAGTATTGTAATGATATGAGCAATTGAAAAATTGCTTCAAGAGATAAAAACTCTTGTTTCAAGTCTCACATGAAATCGTCACCGACAACAGCTCTCAGTTCATCTCAACTAGCTTCAAAATATTCTGCGAAAAATGGAAAATAAGGCTAAGCTAAACCTCACCATTAAAGGCCTTTTTCACCTTACCTTGTTGAATCTCGCTTAATATCCCTTGACAAGAATCACACGAACATTAATATTGCATATAGAGCTAGTTGACAGGAATTTGAAGTTTAGATAGTGAAATTTTCGAACGGACTAGTATTTAAGAAACTATAGTAAGAATTTTCTAGACTAAACTTCGATTGATATGCTTCGATGGATTATGGTTTAGAAGGACGGTCACTGAGATTTGCTAGTTCCCGTGATTTTCAAACCTCTCTTCCATGCTTAAATTTTTGTTTTTTTAAGACAAACAAAGGTTTAAGTCTCGGGGAGTTGTTAACACTTTTTACCATCATAAGTGAATGCTTTAATAAGCATTTCACTAAAGTTTTAATGCATAAATAGCATATTTCGAGTATTTCTATGGTTAAGACTCTTTTCAGGTAAATTTAACAAAAAGATGCAAAACGGAGCAACACGGACATTTTCGGATCATGTGCGAAATGACAGAAGTTTAGGCAGATGGAGACCTTCCCACCACGAGATCAAGCTGAATTTAGGTGACAAGATAGCCTGATCTGCTATCTTTCATGCCGAAGTGGTTTGAGGTCAATCCCATGGTTAGATCTCAAGTTACAAGGAAGTAGGCTGGCCGCACCAGGCAAGTTCAGACTTGCATTGGCCGGGCCACAGCACACGCTCGCGCGGCCACAACAAGTGACGAATCCCGAGCCCGTTTTCAATCCCAAAAATCGTCAAACTCGGTCGCAAAAACTCATTGTTCTTCATTGTTTCTCAACCTCTCTAAGGGAGATAGATCTATTCTTAAACCCTCTTTGTTTTATCTCTCTGATTTTGTTTATGCAAATTCTCTTCATCTATGATTATGTCTTGTGTAACCATGTCTGAGTAGTTTATCTTCGTTGGGCGTTCTTTAAAGGGATCTATGAGAAATTTCATTACCTGTTCTTAAATTGCCTGCATCGATTACATAGGTCCTAGATTAGGATTTTATTTCGTGTTTAAGTTGGTTCTTATTGCATGAGTCTAGCGTCGCAAACTAGAGTTTGATCTTAGGATGTTAAGAGCTACTAACGTGCTGAATTTTACTACCAGAAATAGCTTGACCGAGCCAAGCTTCAAGGAATGTTAACGCATATCCGCGAAGTGACGTGGACGTTTATGAACTTGATCTGATATCGCGTGTTTGTCTACAACGTAGGAATACGAAAAAGGTCATCCCTACGAAGTTTTCATAACATAGACGATCTAGCTTGAAAGAGTTAGGTCATGAAACTAGTGATTCCAGTTTAGGGAAAATCGCCTAGTCTCGTTTGCCTGATCCGATGTGTGTTTGATTTCTAGTTAGAACCCCATAGATTTCCCGAGAAGATCCCCAACATGTTCCAACCCTTGCTTTTTAATCGTAATTTACGCACTTCCATACTTTACGTTTTCTGCCCTGCTTTACTATAATTTTCGTTCCGTTTGATATAAGCTTAGGCGAGAGCCGAGTTCTATATAAACGTTGTTTTTCAATTCTTGCATTCATTTGATACCAAAATCGTGACACCAAAACCCCAACAACCTCTTTCCGTCTTTGGTCGCTCTAACCATCTTTGTTTTGCAGTGGACCACCTCCGTGGTTCGACCCCTAAGTACTACAACGCACGATGTGCACTTGTAGATTAGGATTTTTACTAATTTAAAATTCAAGAAGTCCCTAAGAGGCGCTCCACATTTTGGATCACAACTTTCGACCCCATCAGTGCTCCTAGACGACCTAGACCTAGTCAATGAAAGGCGCGATCAAGCACTCGTCATGATTCAAAACTACCAACAAGCTACTACCAAGTATTATAACTCTAACGTCCAAAGCTGGTCCTTCGAAAAGTCTTCCAGAACACTGTAAACTAGGAGCTAAATGGGAATGATCCTATCGAATCACCAAGGTACTTCGACCCGGAGTGCATGAGCTCGTCAACAATGCAACCGACGTCCCAGTACCACGATCCTTGAACGTAACACACTTGAAGAACTACTATCACTAAATTTATCAATCATTACCGTGAACTACATGGCAATTTGATCAACGAAGGCAACCCATCTCATGATGGGTTCAATTCCCCCTCCCAAAAATGGACGGTACGTATACTTGTATTCTCGCACAATTTGTAACACTTCAATGATTTTAAAACAAGTTCTATACAACCTACTTTTCAATACTCGACACTTTGTCTTTTGTTGGCACAACACACGAACTTTTACATCTTTTACGGATTCTTTAACATCACTTTCTATACGGATTATGGGTTCTCTACATCCTCCTCGGATTTAATAAGCGCGCTATATAAATTCTGACCATGTATATCCTTGTAAAATATATGTCGGATATATTCCAGCCGATATTCACATGCTTACTATCGACACTAACCTGTAAGTCGTTAACCACGTGAGCCCTAAAACCAAAGTAAAACTTTCTAAACCCAGCAACAGGTCATTCATAAGCAACGTTTGTCTTCAACATCTAGAGAACATAATGCTAGACGTATATCACCTAGTACGAGATACCTAAATATGTTCGATCTGAAACCCAGTATATAAATCGCTTCTTAGCATCACATGTCATCTACGTTCCTAGAATTAACATGTTCTTCTCTAAGTAAATATTCAAAGCAAAACATGTTAAACCCAGCATCAGCTCGTTCTTAGCATTGCTGGTAAAAGTTGCTAAGTAAAAGTTGGTAAGAACAACAAGGAGTTAAAAGTCATTGCACATATTAAAAGTGGATAAAGTCATCCAGACATCTTTTTCACATAAATCATAAGAAATTACATAAGCTGAAAGAAAAAAAAAGTTTTCAATCGCCTCGACGGCTATCGGAAGTTGGCTCAAAGTTTTTGGCCGCCTCATGCATCGTCGTCACCAGCTTCTCGGAAGTCTTTTCGGAAATTAAGTCAGCGACCCCACATACCAGCGTTCGAACTAGCGAGATCTTCGACGCCAACTTTCATAGCTAAAGCCTCAATCGGCTCGATGCCAAGAAGGGTAGCAACCGAGTCAGAAGAAATTGCTGATAATCGCAGATCATCCCGAAGGACTATCGCGAGCCGTTCGAACTCTGCATTTGCGTCTCCCAAGGCAGCCTTCCACCCCGTCCATTTCTCCTTCTATGCGTCCAAAGCCGGTGGATCGCTTCCTTGAAGTATGTCGAGAAACTGAAGGTTGCTTTCCACGTGCGGAGAAACCTTTCTCTAGCACCACCTTTCAAAGTCGGCGGGTAATCCGACCCTGGAATTTCTCAGCAAGCTCTCGTTTCGCAGCATTACAAGCCTTCTCAATGTTTGCTTCGAGGAAGGCTCTATCATAAGTAATCCGCCTCTTGAGCAAGGCAATCTACACGTCTCACCTAAGCTTCTGTTCATTGAGCCGGACCGCGAGAGCATCGGTTTCCTCGCGTTTGCGTCGGAGCTCCTCTTTTTTAGTTTCAAGAGCCTTGATCTGAGACGAAGCTTTCTCCAGCTCGGTAGCACGTCTGCCCTCCACCTCGGCGAGTTTCATCTTTAAAACAGAAGCGTCTTTTCGAGCATCTTCGAGACTTTGCTGATCAACACAACCGTCGATCTCATGTCCCAGGAGAACTTTGTTGATCGAAATTTGCACCAAGAGTTTATACTACTTTCACGAATATAAAAACGCTTCAAAGAAAATTACATTTTGTATTTGGATATGCGCACTGTTGGACGGATCCCTTACTAACGTGTCGCTTCCAGATTATCTCCGATAATATCGATTCCAACACCTATAATCTTTTGTATTTTTTTCCTTTTTTATAAAATTTTTGTTTTAAATTAAAGTATATTCTATTAATTTATAATCTGAACGACCTGTTTATTTTTTTTCTTATGTTAAGAATTAGTAATCATAGACTTACCATTATTGTTTCAGATTAAATTCGTTTAATGTATTTGCGTAATTTCTTATAGTATTTAAAATTTTTTTTAGTATATTTGCTTAATTTCCTTATAGTGTTTTCTTATTTTTATAGACATTATCATAATATATAAAACTAAGGTGACACGTATCAAAATTGAATTGGACAAAAAATACATTTGACAAATATGATCGACCGATTAACAAATCTTGCGATAAGGTTCATTACAAAATAAATGCATATAGTTTTATATAATAAAATTTATTAATAATAGAACTTTAGACATAGCTACATATTTTGTGATAGTAAAAAATTATTGCAATTTTTTGCGATAAATTGATGGGGAGATTGCTTTTTATGACATATTAATTGGTTTTGTTTGCAAAAGTAATCTCTTTATTGCATGTTTGGCAAAAGTAATCCAAACGGGTAGTAAAATTACAAATCACTCCCTTATGACCAAACAAAAAAATATTTGTCACAATGACAGTTTTAACCCGCAGAAGTCTGTTTACGAAGTCTACGCTGTGTATACTTCTAAAGAAGACTTCGTTTGTAGACTTCATTAAAGAAGTCTACTCCGTAGTTATTTATTAAATTTTAATCATAAATATCATAAAAAAATAATTTGATAAAATTTTTGTATACATAAACAAAACATATACATTTTGTATCTATAAAAAACCAAAATTTCATACTAATGATTCAATTTAAACCAACAAAGACGAATTATGTTAGAAACCAATGCACCCCTCTCTAGATTTCTAAAGAAGACTTCATTTGTAGACTTCTTCGTAATTATTTCTTAAATTTTAATTATAAAAATCATAAAAAAATAGTTTGATAAAAAATTTGTATTCATAAACATAACATATACATTTTGCATCTGTAAAAAACAAAATTTCATACTAATGATTCAATTTAAAGCAACAAAGACGAATTAGGTTAGAAACCAATACAACCCTATGTAGACTTCTATAGAAGACTTCATTTGTAGACTTCTTTTCTTTTAAAGAAGTTTACTCCGTAATTATTTCTAATAGTTTAATTATAAAAATCATAAAAAATAATTTGATAAAAATATTGTATACATAAACAAAACATATACATTTTGCATTGATAAAAAACAAAATTTCATACAAATTAATCAATTTAAATCAACAAAGTCAAATTAGGTTAGAAACCAATACAACCCTATGAAGTCTGCTAAAGAAGTCTACTAAATAACTAAATTTTAAATTTTAATTATAAAAATTATAAAAAATATTTTTATAAAAAATTATATACATAAAAAAACATAGACAATTCTCATCTAAATAAAATAAAATATATTGAAAATGAATCAATTTATAAGTTTCATGAGTATACGGTTCAAAAGGGTTAGGGTTTGAGGTTTAAAGTTTAGGGTATAAGAGAGTTATTGTTATGGTAATGAGTCAAATTCTATATGAATCATAGTTTATGGTTCGGTTAATGAATATGCTAACAAAATTAATGTATCATATAAATTTTAACTTAAAATATTCGATTTAGGGTTTAGAGTTAAGAAGACTTCATCGGAAGACTTCGTTTGTATACTTTAAAATGAAGTCTGAAGTTCAAATTAAACCTAGCGGGAAATCGAATGTTTTAACTAAATGGGCGTGAACCGGATATTGAGACTTCTTCAGTAGACTTCTTGTGTAGACTTCAAAAGAAGTCTACTTACCCTCATATATAAAGAGAGTTTAACCTAAATGTGTTAAAAACAAAATATGTCTCTCTCTCTAAAACGGCGCCTCCCTATACTCTCCCTCCTCTCAAGCCGTGAATCTCCTCTCATTCCTCTTTCGCCGTCAATCTCATATCCGTCTTCCCCTTGCTTTTGTGTTCATACTATTCAGTGGATCTAATTTTCTTTGTGTGTCTTCATCTCGTCTTCATCTTTTCGAATTTTATAATATCAAGATCTGAGTTTCAACATTTCCCTTTTCTTATGGTTGCAGATATGTGTCCATAGTAATAAGTTTTGGAAAACTTATTTTGTAATACTTTATTGTTTAATTGTACACAAAAATGGGGCGATTCAGGTACAGTCAACCTTCAAGTGATTCTACAAGGTTGTGGAGTAACGGAGGACCAGAAGTAAGCTCTACTCCTCTGCATCGATCTATAGATTTTGGAATTCCTAACAGATGCTACTGTGGTTTGCTTTCGGTGATGAAACAAATGGACAAAACACACGAGTATCAGGGTAGGATGTTCTTTGGATGCAAGGATTATAAGGTAAGTAGACTGTTTTGATTTTTGTTGTTATTTGTTTATATTTAAATACAAAAAACTAAATTTATGTTTTCTATTATTCTTGTATAGTACGGTCCCCACCATCTAGTCAAGTGGTTGGATAAGGCTATGATGAAGGAATTTTAAGAGCTACGATGTGCCTTAGACAACCAAGGAGACCGCATGCGTGCCCTCGCAAATGGTGATGGGCAGGAAGCACATACTCGAATTGAGGCAAAGATAGCTCAACTAAAGGAGCTTGTTCTGGAGAAGAACCGTTTCAGATGCCTCGAGCTGAGGAATGTGATGGTGTCTGCTGTAGACCTTGTAGGTTTGATCATCTACCTTTGTGCTAGCTTGAGTAGATCTTAGATTGTTGGATTATGTAAATGTTTTGTACCATATTCCTAAATCATGTGTATTTTTTGTATTCTGCAAAATTCAGACTTCATTATGAGACTTCATTATCAGACTTCTTTCCCAGACTTATGTCGCAGACTTCTGTCGATTAACATGTTCTGTATTTAGATATTTTATATAAATTAATGTTTCATATAAATTTTAATCTAAAATATTCGCTTTAGGGATTAGGGTTAAGAAGACTTCTTTGGAAGACTTCACTTGTTGACTTCTGAAAATCAAATTAAACCGATGAGAATTGAATCATCTTAGAGTTTTGATTATTTTGATAAAAAATATTCGATATGGTTAGGCTTAAGTAAACTTATTTGGAAGACTTCATTTGTAGACTTGGAAAGAAGTCTGAAATTCAAATTAAACCAATGGGAATTGAATCATCTTAGAGTTTTGAATATTTTCATAAAAAATATTCGATTTAAGGTTTAGGGTTAAGAAGACTTCTTCGAAAGACTTTGTAAAGAAGTCTAAAATTCAAATTAACCCTAGCGGCAATCTAATTTTTTTAACTACCTGGAGACTTCCTCAGTAAACTTCGTTTGTACATTTCAAAAAGAAGTCTGAAATTCAAATTAACCCTAGCGGCCAATCGAAATTTTTAACTATCTGGAGACTTCTTAAGTAAACTTCATTTGTTCAAAGAAGTCTACTTAACCGAAATTTTTTAATTATCTCGAGACTCCTTCAGTAGACTTCTTGTGCAGACTTCAAAAGAAGTCTACTTAACCAAAATTTTTTACTGCTCTAAAAAATTTACGGTGCCTCCATCAATCCTCCCTCCTCTCTCACCGTGAATCTCCTCTCCATCCTCTCTCGCCGTCAGTCTCATCTATGTCATCGCCGCTGGGTCTACTTTCTCCGTCTCCGCCGCCTCTTCTTAGTGATTTCAGGTTATTATGTAGACTGCGTATCAGACTTCATTTTTAGACTTCATTTTTAGACTTCAGTAGACTTCTTGTGTAGATTTCAATTGCAGGCATCTTTTTAACAAGTTTGGTCGATTTTGCTCAGACATATCTAATTTTCACCCTTTGTTGACCAGAATGGAGAAGGTCAAATTTTCAAAGAGATTATACACAATGTGAGATGAGCCCCAGCCGGCAAAAAAGCATAGGCTACTACAGCAATGACTCGAAGCTGTTTCCTGCCTTGGAAACAGTACTGAGAGAGGATGATTGGGAAGAGCTTTTGGATTCAAAGTTGGGTGTTTTTCTAAAGTTCTACAAACTGAATTTTGTTTGGGCATCGAGGGTGGTTCACTATATACTCGGTTTTCAGCTTTTTTGCGAGAGAAAGTACGAGATATGGAGTTTGATCGGTGTAAACCCATTGAGGTTTTCACTAAATGAGTTTCAACTGTGAGTATGTAAAGGATCTGGTGGATCCAGATGTTAAAGTTCCCCCTGAGACTGGATAATTTTGGGAGAAGCTTGGCATGAATGTAGAGCTTGGTCCGAGTGTTGAACAACTTACAGAAGCGTGTATGTATGCTTGAGAGCTGACCGGGGAGGATAGGATTAGGTTAGGATTTGTATCCATCTACACTGGATTCATTAAGGCACGGAGAAGGGATTCACCCACACCGATTAACATGGCAAGGCTAGTCATGGATTTAGAGGCATTTGAAAATTACCCGTTGGGAAGAGTGCCTTTCAAAAACCTCATAGAGTCTGTAAGAAAAGCGAATTTTACCAAGACATTTTCGCTTACAGGGTTTGCTGAAGTGCTCCTAGTTTGGGCGTATTATGCTATGCCGAAATTCGGAGGTGTATTCGGAAATCCCTTTCCCAACAAACCAACTCTCCCGGTACTGATGTACAGCGGTTGCCGAGGACGAAAATACATCAAGGAGACTATGCTGAAACAGGTATGGAGACTTCTTTTGACCTCTTTTACAATATTCAGACTTCTTGTGTAGACTTCTTGTGTAGATTTCTTGTGTAGATTTTTTGTGTAGATTTTTTGTGAAGACTTCATTTGTAGACTTCTTGTGTAGACTTCATTTGTAGACTTCTTGTGTAGACTTCTGGTGTAAACTTCTTTCGCTTACAAATGCCTCAATTGTTTTGCAGGTCAGTTTCAACCATTTCAACTTTCTGGAAATGGAGGATATGTTCCCAACTTGGGATGGTGATGTCGAAGATCCTCTGATCCAGAACATAGTCAAAGCCATGTTTGGGGAGTTTGGTGGAGTCATTTGGAACTGGAAGTTAAGTGATTGGCGGGTGAAAGGTGTTATGGTGTCTCCCATAGTGAAGTCAAATGCCACGGCCGGCAAAAAAAAGAAGCGTTGCATCGGACGATGAAAACCGGAAGAGGTCTTGTTCAGAGAGTCCTTCTGTGGATAAGGAGGTTTTCAAGAGTCTGGTCGACACGATGAAGCAACATTTCGAGAAATGCTGCTCAGCATTGTCTGACGAAATGAACGCTGGATTTGAGCCGTGCAATAAGAAGTTCAAACTCCTGACTGACAAGTTTGTGGTTGTGGAGCATACCATTGTCAAGATTAAGGATGCAAAGAATGAGGAGCAGGTCAAGTCGAACAATGGCACCCCTAAAGAGGATGCACCTTCTGGTCGGTTTAGTTCTGATCCCTCTCCCAAACATACTAAAAAGACCTCTAAGACTTCTAAGACTGCTAAGACTTCTAAGCCTTCCTTGACTCCAGTCATTCCTAGGGCAAGAACGAGGATTAAGAAGTAGAATGCTAAGCCGATTTCATGTTATTGTAGTCTCATAACCATTATTGTTTCTTTCTTGTTGGTGGGTGGTTTGTTGATGTTTTTCTTGTACCTTCCGAATTTTGTGATGCGTAGTTACGTCATCATGAACCAAATAAAATTTATAAAGCCTTTTTGTCAATTCTTTTCCTTGACATATACAATGCGTAATTGTAGAAAAAACAAGCAACTCCATGTGAGAGTGTGAACTGCGGCGACGATCCAAGTCTCGTCTTTGTAGGGACTGTCAAAGAAAGATATGGAAATTCAGTTAAAGAAACAAAAGTCTGTGAAGAGGGCGGCACAAATTGTGGTCCGAGCTAAGACCGATATGCTAAGGAGGCAAGATTTTAGAAATAGCACCCCTATTGCTCCCATTCATACCAAGGTAAAAGAAGGTAGTGGATATAATCCTATTGCTCCCATTGACAAAGAGAAGAGTAGGGCTCTGCTTGATTGGCTGAAAAGTCTTCCGTAAGTCGTCACTATCGAAAAAAATTCTTTATAGTCTATATATTGAGTAATATTAGTCTATATAGTCTGAATGTTATCTACTCGTTACGTCTCTGCAGTAACTGGTCGAAAAAGGACAATAAGAAGTTCGCATTAAACAAGTGGTGGTGGCTCTTGAGGACTACACAAAAGTGGATGTTAGACACGGTAGGCTTCTTTTTCAGACTTCTTTTTCAGACTTCTTTTTTAGACTTCTTGTTCACACAAAAGTGGTTCATGATGTTAGTTGTTGATAATTTGTACTTACTAATTATGGTATTTTGTAAGAAAGTGATATGGTGGGTAAAGTTTTTGTTGTAACCCACCAATTAACGCTGTTATTCTTTTGTACATGTTGATGTGGTAGGAAAGTTTTGTTCTAACCTGTCAATTAACATTACAGGTTCGATAATATAACAAGGTTTAACTAAAGTATTAAACAGACTTCTATGTCAGACTTCTTTTCAGACTACCTGAATAGACTTCTTAAATAGATAAAACACAACAAGATTACAGGCTCAATACCCATATAACAAGGCATAACTTAGGTATTCTACATAGATTTCTTAAACAGACTTCTATTTCAGACTTCTATGTCAGACTTATTTTTCAGACTTCTTGAATAGACTTCTTAAATAGATAAAACACAACAAGATTACAGGTTCGATACCCATATAACAAGGCATAACTAAGGTATTCTAAATAGACTTCTTAAACTGACTTCTAATTCAGACTTCTATGTCAGACTTCTTTTTTAGACTTCTTGAATAGACTTCTGAAATAGATAAAATACAACAATAGTTCAGGCTCGGTACCCATATAATTAGGTATTCTAAATAGACTTCTTAAACATACTTCTCTTTGAGACTTATATGTTACACTTCTCTTAATACTTCTTAAGTAGACTTTAACTTACACAATGGGGTCGAGTATGTCCATGTTGCTTGCACTTTGAACAACTGCATTTCTTGTGCATCTTTCTCTGTCTGGTGCCTCTCTTCCTTGATATTTCTAGCTAAGTTTTCCACCTCAACTTTTTTTTTCTTCCCGGAACAATCTTCACGACCGGAACACCACATGGTTCCTTCTTGATGTCTTAGTCATCCGAAATTGGGGGGAGGGGGGGTTAAATGGGATGCGAATAAGTTGGACACACGAATGTCAACATTAACATATCGGCCTCTGTTGCCGCTACAATGACATGTGAGCAAAAAACAATTTCAACATCGAAAACACCACACGAACACTTTCTTTGTTCCAAATCGACAATACAATCCTTAACAAAGAAACGCCAGCCATCTATGCGTTCTACCTTCATCTTTCCTGCATAATGTTCTCGAATTGCCAATAGATATTCTACTCCTCGGGTATGCCTAGTTGTGAGACCTAGAGCATCTTCATGTCTTTTATTATACCATCTTCCGAGCTTCTCTCTAATAAACTTCAACAGAAATGTGAAGAGAAACCCTTTCGCTTGCTTAATCTCCGAGTTTGATCGATTCTGCGATGTTACTCGCCTTTAAGTTGTATCTATTTCCCAGGAAATGAACTCGTGACCATAACATCGGGTCCGCTTCCTCCAAGTATGTTGCAAGAGCGGGGTTTACATCTCGGAGTGCGTCCATGTATCGATTATAATCGAAAAGTGTATGCGCGTAGGCAGCGCCTTTCACAAAGTACATAAGTTGCTTCCCGTGAAAGTGTGTCGCTATGTTTTGCTGTAGATGATAGTAACATACGCCTCGTGTTGCCCAAGGTATCACATTATTACATGCGTTAGCGATGGAGTCATGCCGATCAGAAACTATGACCATCATATATTCGTCTAAAAAACATCTACTCAATTTGGTGAAAAACCAATTCCACGAAGCATGGCACTAAAAATATACAACTGCAAAAACCAACGGAAATATCTGAAAATTACCGACATGTCCGGCTTCCACTAGCAAAACACCTCCGTATTTCCCATTTAGATGAGTCCCATGCACCACAATCACTCGTCTCAAGTACCAAAAATCAGCTATGGAAGCTCCAAAAGAGATGAATAGATATTTAAAATGATTCATCTCATCGCATACATGGTCCGTGACACTTCCCGGATTGGCTCTCTCAATTTGGCGCAAATAAAAAGCAGCTTCTCATATCCATCTTCTGCTGTACCCCTCACCAATTGTTGGGCATACATTAAAGCTCTATAAAAAGTGGTGTAATCGATGTTTAGACCAAACACCACCTTCATAGAATCTTTGATATGCTTTGGCACAATTCCATCGATTATGTCAACACGTTATGTAAGCAAATCTCCAACGTACTTAGGTGTACAACGTCTACGGTGAGCTGATCTGTCTGACACAGAACAAGTATGAACCTTCAAATATTTTGTCACCCAGAATGTGTTTGCTTCGTTCTTCTCATCCGCTCTAAGCTTCCATGCGCATCCATTGACAGAACATTTTGCGACAAACAAAATCTGGGTAGACTTAGATACTTCAAACACAAATCTTCCCATCAACGCCGTCAATCGCAACTCTGATACAAGCTTCTCCTTGCTAGAAAAACTGTTATTGACAAAAATATTAGAGGACCAACGTTCTACTTGACCACCACAACGCGCTTTCAAACCATCACCAACAAAAGACATATCCGCTTCATCCTCCTCATCCTCATCCTCATCTTTCACTTTCCCGTACTCACTGTAATTCACATCCGAGTCATCGGACTCATCTTTGGCTTTCACATTTGCATTATCATCGTTCTAATTAACATCCCCATAATCATCAGCGTCTTCATCCCAATCTTCTTCACCATCTTCACTCGCACCATCATAACAGTCATATGCCTGTCCACGCACATCATCATTCTCATACTCTATTATCCTACTCGAAACGCAAAGGCGTACACCATGCATCCTACTCAACTCAAGCAAGCTCTGAACGTGTCTATCATTTGTGACATAAATAGGAGGAGAATCATGAGGCATTTGTTGAAGCATCACAGGTGATAATGGATAGGATAAGTCCACAAACTCTGCTTCCTTTTCCAACATATAATTCTCTTGCGCCATTTTAAGAAGCTCACCGTGTGTGCAACCATCTCTCAAGAATAACATTCGCCCTCCTTTGCGATTATCCACCTCGAAATGCCACAACATTTCCTTCCTCGCCCATTCTCCAAAAAATATTGGGTATGTGAACCATTCTCTATAAGAAAATCAAATTCAAACCACATTAGAAATCAATGTCGAATAAGTAGACTTCTACATGAAGTCTGCTACTAATAAGCTAAATGCCTAAAAACACAAGAAAATTAATTAAAGCTCAATTATAACAAACAAACATGTCAAACTCATACATAAGAAAGACCAATAAATAACAAAAACTCTATAGTCAAATAACCATTTTTTGTTACAAATTTCAGGTAAATGAATTTTATAAAAAAGTTGATGTCGGAGACTAACAAAGAAGACTACTTTAGTAGACTTCTTCACGAAGTCTGCGACTAATAAGTTAATTGCCTTAAAAAATAAAAAATATGATTCCACCATACCTATAAAACTCTATAGTCAAATAACCATTTTTTGTTACAAATTTCAGGTAAATAAATTTTATAAAAAAGTTGATGTCGGAGACTAACAAAGAAGACTACTTTAGTAGACTTCTTCACGAAGTCTGCGACTAATAAGTTGATTGCCTTAAAAAATAAAAAATATGATTCCACCATACCTATAAAACATTATCATGTAAAACTGATACAGAAGCAAGTAAACTTACTAACACAAGCGCATGACCAAAAAAATCTTTAAAATTCGTTTTAAATTTGATTAAAATGCGTTTTTAAAAAATTTAGCAAAATCAAACTTCACAGCGACGTCTACTATAGTAGTATACCAAAGAAGTCTACTATAGTAGTCTACCGAAGAAGTCTATATTTTAGGTTACTTTTGCAATTGATCAAGTTTGACTTTTCAAGTAGACTTCTCCGAGAAGTCTACCTTGCGTGAAGAAGTCTACTATGAACATTAGACTTCTTGGAGGTTAGTTTTGCAATCGAAATTTTGTTTTGTACTTTATGTACTTTTCGGAGTAGACTTCTCGAAGGGTAGTAGACTTCTTGGAGGTTAGTTTTTCAATTGACCAAGTTTGACTTTTCAAGTAGACTTCCCCACTCCAAACGAAGTCTACAATGGGTTAGTTTTGGGGTTGACCAAACATTGAATTAATTAATTAGTAGACTTCATTTAGAAGTCTGCGAGGAGAGTAGATTTCTCTATGAAGTCTCCTAATTAAATAATATTTTCGTCACCCCAAAATTAGCCTCTGAAGTCTACTCAAGAAGTTTGCAGAAAAGTCAAATATTGGTCAATTGCAAAACTAACTTCTCTTTTTTATAGACTTCTTGAGTAGACTTCGTTAAAAAAGTGTTCGTTTTGGTCAATTGCAAAACTAACATTTTCTCAAGAAGTTATTTTTAGAAGTCTACGCCAGTTTTTTTGTTCTCGAAGAAAGACGCATACTTCAACACGAAGTCTACTCGGAGTAGACTTCTCCAAGAAGTCTGCTGTCGCGGCACAGATCAGAAAATTCACGAAAATCAACTGAAAAATTACCTAGAAGTGGTCTTTAAGTTCTTCAACGGCCGAGAACTACGATTCTAGCCACCTCCAAAGAAGCCCAATCGCTATGCACGAACAAATCACCGGATATGGCAATATCTTAGAACCTCAAGTTTGGAAAAGGTAAATTGGAGAGTTTTGAGATAAAAATAGATAGAAAATTGAAGAATATAAGGTTATGAGAGGAGCTAATGAGTTTAAAGAGCTTAAAAATCGGTTGTAGAAGCTTTAAAAGCTTCAAATTGGTTAAAAATGGTGGTTGGGTGAATTGAAGATGATGCCATTTTCGTGAATAAGTGAGGAGGATGAGGATTGTTTGGTCAATTGGATTTTCGAAAAAAAAAACCAAAACCGATTGAAATTTTGTGAATAAGTGGAACTGAGAGTGGTGGTTTTGGAAGAAAGTTGTTAATATTAAAGAGGGTTGAAATGTGGGTTAGTTAAGCATTTGACCAATAATTTTGGGTCATTTTTTGCAAGAACCCCTAAATTGATACATGGATAAAATAACTATAGAAGTTGTAGTTATTTTGTGAGGATCTCGCATTAATTTATGACAAGTTAACTATGGTTTAAGGTTGTATCAAATTTTCTACTAATTTGTGACAATACAATTATATTTAAAAGACAAAATTTCACTTTTTTGTTTTTCTCTAAAATAATCTCGCAAAAAATTAAGTTCACATTCTTGCAATCCGTTGATAACTTAAGGAGTGATTGGCAAAGTGAAAAAGAGACGAGTAGAGAAGGCAGACTGACCCAAAACACTTCAAGAGCTATATAAGCACAACTTTTATATGGATTTTAGACACACATCAATATGAACACTTGTTTTCGCATCATATCATAAATTTAATGATGTTTTGGTCTGTTACGTCTGTGGTAGTTTATTTGTTAGGTTTAAGAGGTAAATTGAATGAGTTCATTTTAAATTTATAGACATATTATAAGTACTATAGTTCGTTTTGTGCGTGTTCATACCGCATTTTGTTTGATTGATCAACTAGTAACTGATCTTAGGAATATAAACTAGATTAGACGAACAATTATGCTATAACCTGCGAAAGCGGAGTTATAGAGCTTTGTTAGCGCAAATTATGTTTAATCTCTTAATTACTTGCGAAGTTGAGTAATTAGTTTTTTTTATATAAATAGTTAATTTTTCATGAATATATTTATTCATCTGTGTTCGAGTTTTAGAGCTTACATATATTTATCTATTTAATAGTTAATTCTATAAGAGTATATTTATTTATCTGTGTTCGAGTTCCAGAACCTATAAATATTTTAAAATTTTTGTAACTTGTAGATATCTGTTATATATTGCTTACATATAATTTGCACTAAATAGCAGTTACATATTGCTGGCACAAAATAATTAAATATATGTTAATTATTAATATATTGGGTGATATCAATAGATATCATCAGTTGACCCATAAATTAAGTAAATGGGAAAGAAAAATTAAAAATTAGATATATAGGAAAGAGAATCAAATTTTAAACCAAAAAACTCCTTCCCTGTTCGAATTAATTACAACAATGCCATTGACCTGGAAACTCTGTTAGCGACGTAAAATCTCGACAACACTGTTCACTTCTTGCCCGACAACACTGTTCACAACCCTTCGGAAAACATTGTTCACATCTGTCTGGAACACTGTTTACACAAATCGGTATTGTTATCATGTAATTAACATGTTAAACAAGTTAACAAATTATGAAAATATACATGTTACACCAGTTATCTATTTACATGTTAACCTAATTATCAATTTTAAAACATGCTAAACGAGTTATACAAATAAAATTATCATGCTAATCGTGTTATCGAACTAATATTATCGGGTTAATCGTGTTATCTAACCAATATTATCATGCTAATTCGATTATCATATCAAGAAAAATATAAATTATTGATTATATAAGATCATATCATATAAAAAAATATAAGTTATCATATCATGCTAATTCAGTTTTCCTCGTCGTCGTAGCCACCACCGTTACTGTCGTTAACATTGTCACGACTATAAGCGTAGTCACCATCCTCGTCGTCTATCACCACCGTCGCCCATTTGAAGCTTTCGGTCAGCATAATCCTTTCGTGTAAGATTTACATTAAATATTGTTACATTATTACTTCTTTGTTTTTTTTTGGGTTAAATTATTACTTCATGTTCTACAACTTTGGCAAAATGAGAATTTTTTAATGTTTTCTTATGAGTTCTTTAATATTCTCTCTCAAAAATTTGTAGTCCTCCCAATATGTTGGCTCCGAACATTTATAACCATGGACTAGCACCTCATGGAAGTCAACTATGTCCTTANTATACAAATAAAATTATCATGCTAATCGTGTTATCGAACTAATATTATCGGGTTAATCGTGTTATCTAACCAATATTATCATGCTAATTCGATTATCATATCAAGAAAAATATAAATTATTGATTATATAAGATCATATCATATAAAAAAATATAAGTTATCATATCATGCTAATTCAGTTTTCCTCGTCGTCGTAGCCACCACCGTTACTGTCGTTAACATTGTCACGACTATAAGCGTAGTCACCATCCTCGTCGTCTATCACCACCGTCGCCCATTTGAAGCTTTCGGTCAGCATAATCCTTTCGTGTAAGATTTACATTAAATATTGTTACATTATTACTTCTTTGTTTTTTTTTGGGTTAAATTATTACTTCATGTTCTACAAGTTTGGCAAAATGAGAATTTTTTAATGTTTTCTTATGAGTGCTTTAATATTCTCTCTCAAAAATTTGTAGTCCTCCCAATATGTTGGCTCCGAACATTTATAACCATGGACTAGCACCTCATGGAAGTCAACTATGTCCTTACATAGAGTATAATGTCATATTTCCTCCCTCCCTTACTGTTGTTGTCTCTCATCGCTCATACCCATCTCATCTGCTAATTCCGCTAGCTAGTTCACCGACTAATCCAAGACTTTTCCAAAGTATCTTAGAGCCAGGGGTGATCATAGCAAGATACTACTCTACCCATCCAATTTTCGATCACGGGTAAATTTTCTGTTTTTTTTTTTAACTATTGTCAATTAAAATGTATGCTTCTTTTTTCTGTGTCAAAACAAAAAAAACAAAAAAGGTATGCTTCTATTTCTGGTTTTTTCATAGCTTGAAAAAAGAGAATGAGTTAATAGTACTTAGAAAAGAATTTTTCTACATGGTTTAAATGTTTTTTGAGATGAGAATCTTGAGAATTTAAGATTATGTGGTTGTACAAAATTCACTCATCTATGTTTTGAATACACCTTAATAGGTTTTGTTTATTTATATTATGCTTACGGTTAGAAGTAAAAATAAATAAGTTTTTAGGTTCTCTTCACTAAATATTAAACATTCAAAAACACTAACTGAGACTGTTTTTCTTTTTGTGACAGTGCCGGAAGTTTAATGGTTAACGTTCCGGTGGCTCCAATGGCTAATGTTCCAACCGTTCCTCCTTATATAGGCAGCAACTTAGTCACTAATACCCCTGTGACTAATGCTCCATTGGCTAATGTGTAACGAACCGGGCCCAATAAATATGAGAGGCCCAATTGTTTAGTAAAGCCCAAGTGAGCCCAACCCTAGAGACGCCTCCATCTTCTTCTTCGTTTAAAAGCTGCGGAAAGAAAGCCGTCGAGCCGCAAGCACCAACAATGACACCGAACCCCTGCCGGAATTCCGAGAGCGCTGCCACCGTCGTTTCTGATCGAGCCGCACCGTCCTTTGCTCGCCGAGATTCACGTGAACCCGTGGACGTGAGGAGAAGCGGTCGTGAGATCATCCCGACACGTCGCGTCCTCGACTCCACCGCCAACGCTCGCCACCACCGGCGATCTACAGTTGCGAGTCATCCTCATCATCCGTGAATCATTTCTGTGGTAAGAGATCTGAGTTCCATCGTCATCTTCTTCGTTTTGTTTTTCCGAGAATATCCGTATCCATGGCTGAACCTCCATTGTTGTAGTTGCTTAAGCCACAAGTTTCGTCGTCACCATTAGAGTTGTTGCTGCGTGGATTGAAGTTTGCTATTGTCTTTGGTAAGCGGAATCTCATTGTTACGTTTTCCCGAGAGTTCATGTCACGTAACGTGATATATGGGTTGTCTTCAACTGTTGCTTGCGTTCTAAGCTACCTTTGGACATCATATTTATTTCAGATCCGGTTGTTAATTGCAAGTCGTCGTTCAGCCTGTCCATTTCCGTTTCGTTTTCCGCAAGGCTAAGGTGAGGGCGGGATCCGTGGATATCTACTAATCATTTAGTGTTAATAAATACTAGGTCTAGGTAATTGTTTGGTTGTGTGATTGGTGATATGTGATGATGTGTGACGATTAATGTTAGTTGTTGTGATGATGGTATATGGTGGATAGTATGTGATGATTGTGTGTAGTCGAACTGAGGACGAGGACATGGCGATCCCGTCGAAGCCCATAAACCGGCTGACGAGCCAAAGGTGGTGGAAGACCTTTCGAGGTGCCCGACCAGCCTAGTGTGTCAGGTGTCAGTGTCATATGTGATGTGAATGAAGTCGTGATGTGATTATTATTTTGATATGTGTGAATTTGAAAAGTGATTCTTGTTGTGTGAATGATTGTCTAGAGTTAGTAATTATTAATGCAATGATCATTAATGCTAAGTATCGTGTGGACGGAAATGATTTTCCTCACTGAGTGACTTTGTTACTCACCCCTCTTTCCCCTTTCAGATGAGTTTGCTACGGCGGAGTAAAAGTTCGAGGCGAGGATCGTTCGGGTGCCGGATTTTGGGAAAGGGTTAATTTATGGTTTTAATCGTTTTTATTCGTTTTAAGACAAAGATCTAGTTTGCTCCTAAGTTATTTCTTGATATTTTTTTATGATTTAAATTGGTTAAGTTATTACTTTATGACAATTGTTTAAGTAATAAACGGATGGATTTCATAAGAGTATTTATTTAAGAATTGTTAAGTTGAAAATGCCCTATTTAATGCGTAACTTGCCGTCTAAGTCAAGTTAGAGAGACGGATATTACATAATGTTCCAATAGGTCAGCCTTATCTAGGTAGCATCTTATGTGCTAATGCTGTTGCTGTCGCTAATACTTCAATGGCTCCGCCTAATTTAAATGGCAACTTAGTCACTAATGCTCCAGTTGCTAATACTCCAGTGGCTAATGCTGCTGTCGCTAATACTTCAATGGCTCCGCCTCATCTAAACGGCAACTTAGTCGCTAATGCTCCAGTGTCTAATGTACCAATAGCTCAACCCTATTTAGGCAGCACCTTAGGGGCTAATGATGCTGTCGCTAATGCTTCAGTGGCTTCACCTTATCAAGGCGGTAACTTAGTCATTAATGCTCCAATGGCTAATGCTCCAGTGGCTAATGTTCCAATAGCTCAGCATTATCTAGGCAACAACTTATGGGCTAATGATGTTCCTTCTTATCCAGGCGGCAGCTCAGTAGCTAATGCTCCAGTGGCTAATAATCCAATAGCTCAGCCTTATCTAGGCAGCAACTTATGGGCTACTGGTGCTATAGCTAATGCTTCAATGGCTCTTATGCCTCCCCCTTATTTAGGCGGAAACTTAGTAGCTAATGCTCTAGTGCCTCCCCCTTATTTAGGCAACAACGTGATGCCAAATAGCTGGGTTCCTCAGTTACCTGTGGGAGATTTAACGTCGGTTTCATCAGGCATGGGCAGTTTAACAGCATCGGTCTTGCATGGTCATGTGTTCCCGAATGGTCAGGAACAACTTGATAGAGGAGTCTTAGATTCAACGCGACAACATCATATGGAAAGAAACTTATCAGGTCTTGCTGCTATAAACTTCACGGAAGGTGGTGGAAGCGGTAACGACGTTGGGGGTGGTGGAGAAAGCAGTAACAGTGTTGGCGGGGGAAGTGGCGGAAGCAATGGAAACAGAGGAAACGGAAGCAACGGTGTTTGATGAAAGCAGAACCGGCTGAGACATACGCTGGTGCTAGAGACAGGAACCATATTCATGAAACTTTTGAGAAAAGAAAGTGAACTTTTACTTTGTTTTTTTTCTTGCTAAAAAAACTTTTACTTTGTTTTATTTATGTTTTAACAAAACTTGAAATTGCTTTGAAGTTTATGTTGGTTAATAATTTGAGAAACCTAGAAAAAAATATAGGTATCATTTTGGAGAGAGAGGTTTTTGTTGCCAACAACTAAGCCGTAGCTCGAACTCGATCTGGTTTAGACCGGATTGACTTCGTTTCGTTCGATTCGAGCTTAGGCAAAAATGATCATTTTGTAGTTTCTTTTTTCATTTAGGTTTTATTAGGTTATCAAAACTATTAAATTTCATAGTGCTTTCCTTTATTTTCTTGAAGAATTTGATCATGGGTACCATTAATTTTTATAGTTACTTTTTATGCTATACTATTAGGATCCATATGTGGATTCATAATAACTATGAAAAAAGTTTCTGACTGAAAAAAAGTTCTTTACATTATTGTTTTAGATTTAATATTTGTTTAATTTTTTATATTTTTTTGTTACCCATTTTTATAAAATTTCAAATTTAAATCCTATAATATTTTATATTTTTTTCCTTTTTTTAATTAAAGTATATTGTATTAATTATATAATCTGACTACAATTTACTTTTTTTTGGTTTTATGTAAGAATTAGTAATCCTACACTTACCATTATTGTTTCAGATTTAAATTCGTTTTAATATATTTCCTTAGTTTCTTATAGTATTTAAATTTGTTTTTAATATATTTTCTTAATTTTTTATAGTGTTTTCTTATATTTATTGAAATTTTTTATAAAAGATAAAACTCGTGTGATACATATCAAAATCGAGTTGGACAGGAATTTACAAAATATGATCGACTGATTAACACATGTTACGATCAGGTTAATTAAAAAATAAATGCATAAAATTTTATATAATAATACATATTAATAAACTAACCCAAGTTCTGTTTATATTTCAAGAAATAAAAAAATTATGAATGGTTTCTTATACAGATTCACTACAACAAAATGGGTGTATTACTTCATTAAATAGTATCATAAAATTAAATGATATTATTTTGAATCACTTATTACTAAATGATACAAAATATGTGATTTAACATCATTTATGATAATTGATGCTATTACTGATTATTTCAACATCATTTATTCAAAATTGATACAAATCTTTATCATTTTGCATCACTGTAAAAACAATTGATGCAAAAATACGAATTTGCATCAATTAAATAATCGACATATATACTAATTTTGTATCAATTATTATTAAATGATAAAAAATATCTGATTTAAAAGTTATGATAAGTGATGCTTTTATTGATTATTTTTAACATCATTTATTTTATTTTTTTAGAACCATCATTATTTTAATTTTAATACAAATATTTATTAATACAAACTTTTTAAAAAAATTTGATACAAAAATAAAAATTTATACCAATTTAATAAGCGACGTAAATACTAGTTTTGTTAAAATCATTTAGAAAATGATACAATTTTAATTTTTGTATAATATAATAATAAGTAAAATATAAATTATTTATGTATACTTTAAAAAAATTACTATGTATAAGTGTTAAATATCTTGATTTTGGAAAATATTTTACGCTAGTTACACTTTAAAATTTTCTAACTAATGTAAAATTTATTAAATTATATGTATTATACTAGTATCATTTATGAAATTTGATTAGCCAAAAATATAAATTAGTCAACCCCCATAAAATGTTAATTAGGTTAAATAAGTTGTAAAGTTATTAAAATAAAACAATATATTGTAAATTATGCATTATTTAATTATTCTACACATCCCACATTAATAAGTCGATTCTAGGCCACGAGGGTGGTATTATCGAATAAGATAGTTTTTTGAGCTCTATGACAAAAATACTTGTGTTTATCTATACTTGTTAGAACCTGAATAATTTAAACCATAACCCAAAAAATTACCCAATGTCCCAACGTTTTAGTTTATAAGTTTACATCGATTTAATTTTGTTGCTTGCATGCGTTTACATTCGTGTCACACCACCATCAAATTATATTTAAGCTTGGCTCTAGTTTCAATTCGAGAATCATTCTCCTAGAGTGTCGTACGGCCTGCTAGAAGATTCACCATCAAACCCCTCTCTCTCTCTTTCGTTTTAGTTTTCTTTTGCTTTATGAGCCGTCTTTGAAGCCCTCGGAATCCAAGATTAGATCTTCCTTGATTGAACGTTTGTATTTATAACAAAGGAACCTTTCTAGCCTTCTACATTGAGGTAAAATCCTATTGATTGAATCCAAATTTGAAACAAGGCTTGTACAAGTCTAAGTGGTAGTCCAAACCGTGAGTTGGTTGAAGCCCAATGACCCACACCTCCTTATTTTTCTAACAATAAAAGTAGTGAAGAAGATCAAGAGAGGAAGATCATGAAAGTTGTGATCCAAAATATGGATGCTTCTTAGAGACTTTTCGAGTTTTAAATTTATATGACACTAAGTTGCAAGTGCACATTTGACATGTAAAATTTAGGGTGACGATCCATGGGAAAGACCTACTGCGAAACGAAAGAAACGTTAAAGTAACCAAAGACACAAATAGGTTTTAGGGTTTGTTATGTCACGGTTTGGGGGTTGCAAAAAAAGAAAATATTAGAAGCAAAGAAACGTTTATATAGAGCTTGGCTCTCGCCTAAGCCTATAACAAACAGAAAAAGAAAATTAACTTAAAGCAAAAAGTAAAGACGATGCGGAAAGTAAATCAATTGAAACTACAATATTAAAAGTGTGTATTTGAATTGCGATATTGAAGTGCGTAAAGTGCGGAAAATCAACGGGGGGGGGGGGGGGGGTTGGGTTNGGGGGGGGGGGGGACGTTGGGTTCCTTCCGGGAATTCTTAGGGGTTCTAAATAGAAGTCAAACAAACTATCACAAGCAAACAAGACTAGGCTAAAAAAATTTAAAACTTGAATCACGGTTTTACAATCAATATACATTCGTAAATAGATTGACTATGCTTTGATCACTCCGTAGGTATGCAGTTACATCTCACGACGCAATCAAGCATACAGTATTAGATATCGAGTTCGTTCTAATGATCACGAACGCTCCGTGAGTGTGCAATTAGCACCTCACGACGCGATGCTCGGCTGAGTTGGTTTCGATGATTGGATTCAACACGTTAGCGGCTCTAATCAATCCTTGGATCAGTCCCTAGTTCATGACGCTAGATCCATGCATTAAAAATAAACTTAGGCGAAAGAAATCCCTAGAATACGGCTAAACGAACATATGCATAAAAACAGTTAATGAAATTCCCCTTAAGAACTCTTTGGGAATCGTCCAACGAAAATAAACTACTCACGCATGATAAATTGAAGCCAAAACATTATTAACTATGCAAACTTCGATTAATCAATAAGAAAATATAGAGGGTTTAAGAAGAATCTATCTCCCTCGAAAAACAAAGAACAAGAACTATAAAACCTCTAAAATGAATCGCGGCTCAAGATGTTTGTGGTGGCTCACGAAAAAATTATGAAATAAATCCCTAGGATCTATGTATTTATAGGTCTTGAAGTCTTCTTAGGCGTCACTTAGGTTAGACTTGAGTTTGATGGCTGCATGATTAAGTTGGGCTCGCAAATGGGCTCGAGAACGTCGTGTGAGTCGGCCGTGCGAGCGTCTTCATGAGGCGCTGCCAATGTGATATCTCTGTAAATTGCATGTTTTTAGCACACATTTCATGATAGTTAGGACCCCATTCATGCACTTTAATCTTAGTTTTCATCACATATTCACTCATGTTAAGTCTAGATGCATTAGGATAGGTCTTTGCATATTCTTGCATGTTTTGGAGTGTTTTCTCAGGTCCTATGAGAATGAGGATGGTCTGAAGAAGAAATCAAGAAGGGAGATCCCAAAAGGAGGACAGACAGATGATATCGAGCATGGATCACGACCCCGTAGCCGATATGGACAAGCGCATGATGAACCTCGACGAGTAGTAGCGATCCCGAAAGAGACACCCCGGAGCAAAGATCCAGCAAGAGGATTCAATAAAGATGGATATCGGAGCAAGGCAACGAGAAGTCCCCGATCCAAGCGGAAAGGAAGACGAGTCATCACGACATGATCCCGAAGCACTTGCCCGATATGGAGACTGCTCGGAGAATCACGAAGAAATAGCATATCGGCTTCCTCACCACGACATGAAGTCGATACACTACAGTCCAAAAGAGTACCATTTCGGGAAAGTGGTACCAACATTTTAGGTTTTTCCTCTTTCATGTATAAATACTTTGTCCTCCACGCCTATCTCTCTATCACTCATTCCAATTTTAGTTTTCTGTCTTTTTGTAAACCGAGAACTTCTAGTTTTTTTCCGCCATTAAAGTTTGTTTCAAGCTTTGATCTTTTATGATATTTTTGAAGTCTACAAGTATTGTTTCATAGCATTTTCTTGTAAAAGCTTCTTTCTCTTCTTGTTTTCGATTATCTCGCAAGCCATGAGTAACCTTCTTATCCTCATGGATCTTGAGGTTTCTCAAATGGTGCGTGAGTAGTCTTTTTAGGATTTTGATGGGTTAAAAGGACCAAGGGACTCTCGGATTTAGCTTTCTTGCTCAGCTAAAACATAAAGTTAGATTCTTTCTTGTTTATTATTCCCAAAGCTTAGTCTAGTTTGGCCATCTAGTCTAAAGTTCACAGGCGGCTTGACGCGAAAACCATGTGCTTGTTTAGCCGGATCTTTGAACAAGATTTTGACTCCTTAGGCTCAGACGAACCATCTGTCTAAGGGTCTTACGGTTCAATAGGGACGTTGTAGATGCTTGTTTCTTCTATTGTACCGCTATGCGAGAGCTAGTCTATGTTGATAGAGATTCAAACAGTTTAGACCCAAAAACCATGGGCTAAACTATTTAGGGATCCCTTTACCTAAGAATCACCATCTGAGACCAAGTCTTGATGTGATCCAAAAGCTTTAGCTTGATAAATAACCCGAGAGTTACCTAGTACGCAAAACTCATCAAGATCCTTCTTTTACTTAGGAAGTTTATCTCTTTGTCGTTTAAATCTTTACTTCTTGCTTGAATAGTTTAAAGTTCGTCTATTTATGGTCTTGAGTGACACAAGATCCAACCTTTAGTTTCTTTTAGTAGTAAAATCTCCATCTTTCACCAAATCGACTTGACTTATACGACCGAAATAACCGATTTGTTACTAACGCTCCCAAATGGATTGATACCCATACACTATATTGCATATGGTTGACAGTGTTGGGTGATTGACCCACTAGGCCTAAAAAAACTAGTTGTCAATTGGCGTCGTGGCCGGGGAGATTAGTTTAGTCATTTCGGTTCTTGGTAGTTACAAGGACAAGTTTTTTATTTTACACGCTATTTAACACTTTTACTCTGGTTTCTGTGTTGAAACAGGTACATGAACCTACGTTCACACGGTACAACAAATCTTATTCCCCCAATCGACGATATTCACCTGCTCGAAAGATCAGCCAGACGAAATCGGGAACAAGCCGATATTGTAAACCGTGTGACGATGGATAACCAACAAGGTGCTCAAGGAGCTGCTGGCGCAGCTGGTGCACAAGGCCAACAAGGCCACCAAAAACCTCAGGGTCCACAAGGCGCACAAGGCGTACAAGGCATTCAAGGACAGCCTGGTGTTGCAGCTGGTCCAAGGGTTGTAAGACAAATCGATGCAGGAAATGCACCGATATCGACGGAGGCCGACACGGTATCCAACCACCACCAGTGCAGAACAACAACTTCGAGATCAAAAGTGGTCTCATCTCCATGGTGCAGAATAACCGATTCTTCGGTCTGCCTTTAGAAGACCCACTCGACCATCTCGACCAGTTCGACCGTGTCTGCGCCATGACAAAGATCAACGGAGTAAGCGAAGACGTATTCAAGCTGCGTTTGTTTCCCTTCTCGTTAGGAGACAAGGCACACGCATGGGAGAAGACACTGTCCCACGGATCCATCACCTCGTGGGCAGAATGCAAGAAGACTTTCTTGACCAAGTTCTTCTCCACATCGAGGACTGCCCGATTAAGGAACGAAATCAGTGGATTCACTCAGAAATCCAATAAGACCTTCGGTGAAGCCTGGGAGTGATTCAAGGGTTACACTACTCAATGCCCTCACCATGGATTCAGCCAAGAATCACTTCTCAGTACACTATACCGAGGTGTCATTCCCAAGATTCGGATGCTGCTCGATACGGCGAGTAATGGAAATTTCATAGCAAAAGACGTAGAAGATGGTCTCGAGCTGGTTGAAAACTTAGCTCAGAGTGACTCCTCTTACCCCGAAGACTATGACAGATCCAACCGTGGTTCCAAAGAAGAAGTAGATGGAAGCCGGAAAGTGATCAAAGAGCTAATTGAAAAGCTTGACAAGTTACTACTTGTCCAAACTCAAAAAGAAGTCCATTTCATGGAAGAACTCACTCAAGTCCAAGAAGGGGAGGACATTCAGTATGAAGATGTTAACTACATCAACGCTCAAGGAGGTTACAACACTTGGAAACCCAACAACAACCTTTCTTACCGGAGCACAAACGTCGCTAACCCACAGGACCAGACCTACCCTCAGCAACAAGGAGAAGGAGCAAAACAATTAGCGACTTACACGAATCAACAAGGCTTTGTACCACGATTCCCATTTCAAGGCGGCTACCCGCCACGACAACAAGCTGGTGCACCTTCTGGTTTCCAACAACAACAAGGAAACCCACCTGCTCAAGCTGGTTTTGACTTGGAAGTCACTCTAAAGCAACTTCTCCAAGGTCAAACACATATCCAGGCGGATATACACAAACGTTTTGCTGAAGTGCATAACAAAATAGATGGTGTCAACACAGAACTATTCAGGAAGATTGAAGCCTTGGCCGCTCGTGTCAAGACACTTGAAAACAACAAAGGCATTGCATCAACAAGCCTGCCAAGCAACCTTCCTGGAAAATCCGTCATGAACCCAAAGGAGTATTGCCAAATGATCACCACTTTCGACGAGGAAAAACGGGATCTACCCGAAATCACTTCTCCAAAACGGGCTCAAGTCGATGAAGACATCGACATCCTAAGAAGGGGAGGGAGTTCTAAAAATTTGAAAGTCCGTGAAGAGAAAGCTGCAGCTGATCCACCGAAAGCACCATTCCTGCGAGTTTACAAACCGCCAATGTCATACCCCCAGAGGCATAAGAAGCGTCTCATAGAGGAACAAGAGGCCGAATTGATCGAAACATTGAAGAAAGTTGAAGATTTATTCAACAATGCCGACGAGACCAAGCCTATTCCAGCTTTCCTAGTAACTTTGAAGAACAAACTCTATGCCGATGCAATGGCAACCATATGAAGAAATGCAGCTGCTCGTGAAGAGAAACCTAAGGAAGAAACCGTGGTAGTGAAGAAGCTAGAGGAGCTGGGGTCGTTCACTCTACCATGACACTCGGAGGAATCACCTTTGATAACTGTCTGTGTGATCTCGGTGCAAGCATCAATGTGATGAGCCTAGCCACGGCTAAGCGTCTTGGCTACGACACTTATACCGACTGTAAGAAGCCGTTATCACTGGCCGATGGGAGTGAAAGAAAAACTGTTGGGAAGCTGCTGGACTTACCTCTCATGATTGGGAACGTGCTTCTGCCAAGCGATTTCCTGGCGATAGAAATGGATCAAGATGTCAAAGAGACCCTCCTATTGGGAAGACCATTCCTAGCTTCTGCCGGTTGCATGTTTGATTGCAAAAGCGGCAAGGTAGAGCTAAGACTAACCGGAAGCTTGGTAATGCATTTTGACACAAAGGGGAAAAGGATCAATGAAAGGAAGCATGCATACTCCCTTGAGCTCAAGAAGACGGTTGAGAAGACCAAAGATCCATCCTTGGAGATATGCTATGATGGAGCTAGCTTTGATGGAGTCTGTCTCAATGCAATATTCGAGAGACAGCCAGAAGAAGTCCAAGAAGAACCAAAAGAGGTGATCACTTGCAAGAAATCCTATGTGAAAGGACCAACCCTCGGTGATCTTCTGGAAGGTATGACTCTCAAACCTGTTCTCTCTGCTGGTGGTGAGATGAGATACAAGCTGAAATGCAAGTGAAATGTTAGACCCTTTGCTTACCTTAAGGTGATAAGAGACACCGATTTGACCAATCAAGAGGGTTCTAAGGAAAGCAAAGAGGGAACCTCCCATGTATCTCTAGCTGATTTCATCTCGGTAATCAAGGAAAGTAAGGATCCTCCCACAGGATCGAGGGGTGCTCATTTCCCCCCCTTCACACTGAAAACAGAATCAAGAAAAGTCAAGCTAAGTGACTCAAAACAAAGCGCTCTTGGGAGGCACCCCAAGCTTATCCATGTACATATTAATACTTTTTCTAGTCTAGTTTAATGTTTTCAGGATCCCATGAGAGATAAGGAGGGATCACTTGTACACAAAGAGAAACAAAAACCAATGTGAGGATTGTCTAGCACGGCAACGGGATGCAATATCGGTTTAAACACCGAGATATCATCCCAGGGCATTCCATGTCGAGCAGGCACAACGGTGTGTAGCCGATATGGAATAAAGCCCAAGCCAGATAATCTTTACCATGGTTAAATATCGGGAACAAACCGATATCCAGACTGACACTCATACCATATCGGGCTCAATCCGATATGGCCATCCAGGTAATAGGGTTTTTAGACTTAGCCAATCCGTGAAAAGCGCTCAAATTAATGGCCCTCTTTTTCGGATAAGGCAAGAATACTTGGTTGGGGTTAGTCAAACCCTTTTCATTCTTTGTCTCCTCTTATTAAATGCTATCACTATCACCTCTCTCGTTTTCATTCCCCATCACTCTAAAATCAGAAAATTGTTTCTAGCTTTTAAATTCGCAACTCAGTCCTCTGCAATTTTTTTTCTTCCAAGGAGAATCTGCAAAATCGAGCTAGGTAATTATTTACTCTTGCACGATATGATTTAGGATTGTTCAGATTCGTTGCATTTAGGATTTGAGAGTTGATGGAGGAACATTTGGTAGACTGTTTGCATAATCACTTAGGAATTTTTGTAGGATTTTCTAAATCTTTAGCATTTTTATTTGTGAGGATAGCTTCACGGCTAAACTCTTTTGAAGTGTCAAGTTTTTAGAAAAACTCCTTTCTCACCCTAGATAGATGCATGCCTTGTCTAAGAACTTGAATCGGTGAAGAAACCACTTATAAGAAAAATTTTGCCTTTCACGATTTAGGTTTACCCCGGTCTTGAAAAAAATCAAACATGTTTGCTTAAGTCTGTCTAGTCATGAATAGAGTAGCCTTAGAGTTTAAACATGCATGCAAGATAACTTTTGCTCTTGATGTCTTTCCTTGTACTTACACACTTTCGAGTTTTTTTGTTTGATAGGTACAATGGTAGGAGCAACAAGAAGTGGAGCTGTTCTTGGAAGGTCAAGGGATTACCAAACGGAGAAGAGAGATGGAAAGAGACCAGTGGGAAGTTTCAGCCGAGCTGTTACAGTTCTCTCACCCACACGTGCATCGGGAAGAAGAAGTGTGAATTCCCGACCCACACTGGCCGATATGTGTGCAGCATTCAGGCGAATGGAGTTCAAGGCCACACGCTACCCCCATGAGGAAACAATGATCGAGCTGGGCATCTACGAAGACTGCCAGATCCTTTTCAATGTGATGGGTCTAAAGAGATTCACGGAGAACGCATATGCGTTTCACGACGAAGCAACCTTCCAGTTCCTGGCAACACTGGAAGTGACCTTCTATGCCTTTGGAGAGGAGACTCCAGAGGAAGATGGAGACGGCTACATCCGTTTCAAGTATGGAAGCGAGACACACCGAATGTCATTTCGGGATCTCGAGTCGATATTCGGATTCAGCAAAGGCGATATGCGCGAGATGACCCTCAATATCGAGAGGGAGGAGTTGGAGGCACTCTGGGGGCACATTAGAGTGGTCACTTACAAGCCCGGAGTGAATAAGAGCACCAGGATAAGGCACCCAGTCTTGAGATATGTGCAAAGAGCTATTGCACATACCTTCTTTGAAAGGAAAGAATGTGGAGCCGTCCTGACCAAGGAGCTGGAGATAATGGATGACGGTCTGGTAGAGATCATCCAAGAGACCCGAAATGGGACCGAGCTGAAGGGAAGCAGGCGGAGCACCGGGCTAATCACGATTTTGCTCAAAGAGCTCCTCCACTACAAAACATGGATGATCTCCACGCCAAGCGAAAGGTCTCAAGTAGGCTGTGGGGGAGTCGTATCTGTCATTTTGAAGGGAGCTGGTGTCGATCTTGAGGAGCCAACACACGGAATCTTCTGGATAGACATCGGGTACTTGAAGAAGTGCCAGTTTCTCGGGAAGCCATATCGGCATGGACACCGATATCAGTTCACCCTCCCATCTGAGAGAGCAGCCGTGCTATTCCTGCCAAACCCGTATCTGACGTCAATAAGGGAACCTTTGCATCTGGATTTTGAGCCGCAGGACGAGCACCTTTTCCCCTATGGAGCTGACTTATATGGGGACTACGAGGAAGAATATCGGGAGGAAGCCGAAATGGTCGCTGAAGAGGAACAAGAAGATGACGATGGCTATGAAGATCCTACGGACGAGTATGGTTTTCTTCTCTATGGAGCGGATCGTTACCATTTTAAGCCAATCACGAGTGCGACGCACCGAACCCGCAAGACGGCTCACGATCGAATCAACGTGCTTCAGAGGTACTGCAAATGGCAAGATCGCTCGATTAAGAAGCTAGTTTCCACGGTGAAGGGGATTAAAGGACACGTAAAGGGTCTGAAAGGCCAAATCAATTCGCTCACCTTGAAGCTGAAGGGGTCGACACCATCACCACGACTTGAAGCCGATATGTCATCCGGAGAACCCGAAGGAGAAAAAGAAGAAGGGTCTGACAAAGCAGACAGCCAAATGCTCCAAGAGAGGCATTCCTTCTCGTTTTTGCCAAGGGAGCACGAGCTAAGTGATCCAGGAAGGCATTCTTACCAAGAAGGAAGCATATCTAGGAAAAGACGTGCGAGGCAGTCCCCGATATCCGAATTGGACAACTCTTCTTTCTCGACCAGTGAGGACACCACGTCCTCACATCACACCGAACAATGAGGTACCACTCCAGAACCATTATACATAAGCGTTTTTCCTTTTCTTTTTGCTTTTTGCTTTGAATTTTTGCATTTTCCTAGGACCGTATTCTTCCTCTCTTCTATCACACAGGGACTGTGTGATTTAAGTTTGGGGGAGTACGTAGTACATGCATTCACATAGATTAGACATCATGCATTCATTAAATTTGCATAGAAAAACACAAAAAAATTAAAAAATTTTGAAAATTTATCCCACAAAAAGATTCATATAGTTGCATTTCCATACTAGGATTGAGTCTAGATGCATTCATTTAGGATTCATAAGCATTCACATAAGGTGTTAAGTATGAGGAATCCTTGTAAATAGCCATTTTTAAGTCATGAATTCAATGCCTTATTTGTTTGAATTTCATAAGGTGTTATGTATGATGAATCAAGCTAATTAGTTCTTGTTTGTTTGATGCATTTTGAATTAGACTGAGCTTAAGGCAGCACCACATTTGGAATTCTACTTGTGAAATTCGGTCTTAGCTTGATGCATTGTGATTTGAACCCATTCCCTAATTAACTTGCACCGTTAAACTGAAAATTTAATTATCTTGTTCATATTTGTCAATTAACTCATAGATTTCACTTGGACTCTCTTTCTCTTTTTACCACTCTTCTGCTAGTCCAAGTACCAGACCACACCCGAGACCTAAACCTTTGTTTTTAAACCTTAAACATTTTTGTGAGAGCATGTGAGGCCTTTGCACCATTTTTGAATCTTCCGAGGCAAAAAGTGTTGGGTTTAGGCCGGCAAGGTTGGATTTCCACGTAGACGTTGGCTCACATCTCGAGTCAACACTAGGTTAGGTGGTGTAGATACTGAAATGGCTTGATACCGAAATTGGGAGCCGATATTACTGGTTAGACTAGGAAGAAGGGGTTGGTTCCGATTGATTATATATTGACAAGAGGGGAAAAGAAGAAAACCGCTGAAGTCAGAGGGGGACACATATAAAGGAGATGGCGGCATCAAACGAGGCTCGAAACCAAAAGAAGAAAAAGGCGATTCCAAAAAGAAGCAAAGAAGGCCAATCAACAGAGTCTAAATCCGGCCAACAACAGCAAAGGTGAATCACAAGGAACGCACACAAGGAGCCATAAAGCCGAAACCGATCTCCAACAAAGAAGAAGTCCCCCGAAAATGACCAGGAAAGGTAATATCGAGGAGCAAAACGGGTATAAGGCGAAATGCCAAAGCAAAGGGTAGCTTAGGAAGGGAGAGATTAGACTAAGGTAGAAAACGAGATAGGTCCTTGGGTAGATGGGAATCTAACCTTGTATGCATCCATTGGTTTTTACCCTTACCATTTTGCATTAAGAAGATTCCTTTCATGAGTGATCCCATTTAAACACTTAACCCGATCGCACTACGAATTCATATTTAGCTCGTGACCTCACCCTGAACCAAGGGAGTTGATTGATAGGCATGAATAAGATCCACGCTTTAAATTTTCTAATAAATGTGAAAGGGAATTAAGAATTTGAATGTGCATCTAAGTTGAGATTGATTTTGCTTGATGTTGAGATGAATTTTGCTAAGACTTTTTGGTTAGGTAGAATTCAACCTGCATCCTAGAAACCTGAACTTAGACATTGAGTTGATTTACTTTAAATGGCGTTTTCGATTCGAACTTACACCTTTTCTTTTAAAACATCACCCCTCCGGTTGGCTTTTGCTTGAGGACAAGTAAAAAGACAAGTTTGGGGGTGTTGATATCTCTGTAAATTGCATGTTTTTCACACATTTCATGATAGTTAGGACCCCATTCATGCACTTTCATCTTAGTTTTCATCACATATTCACTCATGTTAAGTCTAGATGCATTAGGATAGGTCTTTGCATATTCTTGCATGTTTTGGAGTGTTTTCTCAGGTGCTATGAGAATGAGGATGGTCCGAAGAGAAATCAAGAAGGGAGATCCCAAAAGGAGGACGGACAGATGATATCGAGCATGGATCACGACCTCGTAGCCGATATGGACAAGCGCATGATGAACCTCGACGAATAGCAGCGACTTGATCCCGAAAGACACACCCCGGAGCGAAGATCCAGCAAGAGAATTCAATGAAGATGGATATCGGAGCAAGGCAACGAGAAGTCCCCGATCCAAGCGGAAAGGAAGACGAGTCATCACGTCATGATCCCGAAGCACTTGCCCGATATGGAGACTGCTCGGAGAATCACGAAGAGATAGCATATCGGCTTCCTCACCACGACATGAAGTCGATACACTACAGTCCAAAAGAGTACCATTTCGGGAAAGTGGTCCCAACGTTTTAGGTTTTTCCTCTTTCATGTATAAATACTTTGTCCTCCACGCCTATCTCTCTATCACTCATTCCAGTTTTAGTTTTCTGTCTTTTTTTAAACTGAGAACTTCTAGTTTTTTTTCGCCATTAAAGTTTGTTTCAAGCTTTGATCTTTTATGATATTTTTGAAGTCTACAAGTATAGTTTCATAGCATTTTCTTGTAAAAGCTTCTTTCTCTTCTTGTTTTCGATTATCTCGCAAGCCCTGAGTAACCTTCTTATCCTCATGGATCTTGAGGTTTCTCAAATTGCGCGTGAGTAGTCTTTTTAGGATTTTGATGGGTTAAAAAGACCAAGGGACTCTCGGATTTACCTTTCTTGCTCAGCTAAAACATAAAGTTAGATTCTTTCTTGTTTATTATTCCCAAAGCTTAGTCTAGTTTGGCCATCTAGTCTAAAGACCATAGGCGGCTTGACGCGAAAAACACGTGCTTGCTTAGCCGGATCTGTGAACAAGAGTTTGACTCCTTAGGCTCAGACGAACCATCTGTATAAGAGTCTTACGGTTCAATAGGGACGTTGTAGATGCTTGTTTCTTCTATTGTACCGCTATGCGAGAGCTAGTCTATGGTGATAGAGATTCAAAGAGTTTAGACCCAAAAACCATGGGCTAAACGATTTGAGGATCCCTTTACCTAAGAATCACCATCTGAGACCAAGTCTTGATGTCGTTGCGTCTTGAAGATTGCATCACCTCAGAAACTTGAAGTTTGGGTCTATGCTGGTGTATCCGGTGATGTGTTCGGGATCCCGGAAGACAAGTGTTGCTAGTTCTAACTTCAATGTCATATGAAATTCTTACTTGGCTTCGGTAAAGGTCTCGGTCGCGGAAGAGAGAAGCTAGTCTTCGGGAACTTTTCTCTTCGCGGTTTGGTGAAGGAAGTTGCATCTTCTTCCTTTTGGAGCTTGCACAACGGTTTTCATCCTTCATAGCCATTGTATTCTTCTTCATCTTCGTGGATACACGTCCGTTGAACGTACTGGAAGAAATATGTAGAGAGATGGATCATTGACTTAACTTGACTTGGATGGAGTCTTGTCTTGTCTCGCCGTCTTTGATGCAACAGCAATATACCGCGTTTGTGGAAGTTGTATTTGCGGTCTTCATGACGTGTAATGGAACCCTTGGATGGATTATGCTCTTTGTTGGTGCGTCGGATAGATTGGATAGATGGATAGTTGGTGGATCGAATGAGACCGTCAAGAGATGCGGAAGTCTCTTGGTATTCTCCACTCCACGGAACCGAGGAAGTAACCCTTAACCACGGATCTTAGGAGGTTTGCTGCGTTTGGAAGTAACCCTTGCCAAACTCAACGAAATGTTCAAGATGAACAAAGAGATTTCTCTCAAGAAGAAGATGATAAAAACTTGGATATTTTATTAGAATGAATTCTTACAATACTTATAGAATTCTTAACACAGAAAAAGAAAAGAGAAATTAAGTTTGTGGATTTCCTAAACATAGAAAATGAAAACAAAGACTAGAATTAATTCCTTGGTCAAAGACCTTGAATTCACGCCCAATGCTAGGAATGACTCCTCGGCTGCTTTTGCTTCCCATCCAGAAGTCTGCTGTGTATTTGAGAAGTCTGCTGTGTATTTCACAAGTCTGCCGAACATTCAGAAGTCTGCCGAATGGAACAAACATAAGCATTCTCGGCCATAATGCAATCAGCTTGTTCAAGCCGAGTTATCTCACGTTCGATCTCTTCCTTCAATCTTTTAGCTCGGATAGAGAGCTTTTGACCGGAAGAAAAGTCGAATGGATCGAGAAAACACTTATCGTTTGATCTTGGCTCGGTGATCGGCTGCTTGGCTTGAACAATCTGATTTCTAGAATGAACACGAGTTGGTCGAGTGACTCGTGCATCAGAACGGAGCTCCCTTTGTAGATTATTTCCGGATAGTGTTGGATCAAAGCGGAACACGGCTGTGTCGGACTGAACACGATCGCGGCCAATGCTGGTTTTTCCTCGATGAACCTCACTCGTACCGCCCATAACCTGCTCTGGTACATGTTGCTCGTCATCATCCGAACCATCCGTGGATGTCTGGCTTGGTGCTCCGCCACGAAATCTATCATTCCCCTCCTCTTGAAAAGGATTTGTCCTCAAATCTGGATCATCTGAAACAAAAGGAGATAAATCAGAAACATTAAAGCTTGGGGNGAAACGCTAAAAGCCAAAATAGTACCATTTCGGGAAAGTGGTCCCAACGTTTATGTTTTTCCCTTTTTGTGTATAAATACCTACTCCCTCACTCTTTATCTCTTCATCACGCTTTCTACTTTTATTTTTCTGTCTTCTCTTTCAAGAGCCGAGACTTTGTATTTTTCCACCATTGAAGCTTGTTTAAAGCTTTGATTTTTATGCAATCTTGAAGTTTTAAGACTTATAGCTTAGTGTTATTTTCTTAAAGCTTCTTCCTTTTCTTGTTCTTGACTACCTCGCAGCTTATGAATTACTCTCTCATCCTTATGGATCTTGAGGTTTCTCAAATGGCTTGTGAGTAGTCTTTTTAGGACCTTGATGGGTTAAAAGGACCAAGGGACTCTCGGATTTATATTTCTTGCTTAGCTAAAACATAAAGTTAGATTCTTTCTTGTTTATCATTCCCAAAGCTTAGTCTAGTTTGGCCATCTAGGCTAAAGTCCTTAGGCGGCTTGACACGAACATCACGTGCTTGCTTAGCCGGATCTATGAACAAGAGTTTGATCTCTTAGGCTAAGACTAACCATCTGTCTAAGAATCTTACGGTTCAATAGGGACGTTGTAGATGCTTGTTTCTTTTATTGTACCGCTATGCGAGAGCTAGTCTATGGTGATAGAGATTCAAAGAGTTTAGACCCAAACATCATGGGCTAAACGATTTGAGGATCCCTTTACCTAAGAATCACCATCAAAAGACCATGTCTTGATGTGATCCAAAAGCTTTAGCTTGATAAGTCGAACCGAGAGTTACCTAGTTCATGATACTCATCAAGATCCTTCCTTTATCTTGAAAGTTTATCTTTTTACCGTTTAAATATCTATTTCTTGCTTAGCATCTTTAAAGTTTTCTTATTTATGATCTTGAGTGACACAAGATCAATCCTTTAGTCGTTTTTAGTAGTAAAGTCTTAGTCTTTGCCCGATTTGAACTTGACTTATAACACCGATATGACCGTTATGTTCACTAACGCTCCCAAAATGGTTTGATACCCCATACGATGTACTGCATTCGGTTGATAGTGTTGGGACATTGCTAAAAAGGCTAAAAACCTTATTTGTCAATACGCTGCTAAAGAACTTCTCCAAAGCTTGTGTCGAGCTTGGTAGCTCGATATGATTGCTCAATACGCCATCTTCAGAACTTCGTCTGGCTTCGTATCGAACTTAGTAGCTCGATAAAAACGTCTGATACGCTGCTTCCAAAACTCCGGGTAGATTCGTATCGAGCTTGGTAGCTCGATACAGATGTCTGATACGCTGCTCTCGTTCATCCTGCCAGGCTGTATTGACCTTGATAGGTCGATATGAAGGCCGATATGCTCCCAAAAGAACTCTTCTCCTTGTTTGGCCATTCCTCTTCCTCCTCTTTGTCATCCATCTCTCCATAGAGGTCCTTCAAGCCTCCAAAGCACCTAACAAGGACTCAATATGTACAAACATGCAACATCCTAAGCTAAAATCACTAAACTCCCCCAAACTTGCATTTTGCTTGCCCTCAAGCAAACAAACATGAAAAATCTAAGAGAGAGGTTTGAAAGTGGGAGCTCAATATCCAAGAATGCCAACAAAAACAATAAACTCAATGTCGTAGTTCTTAATTCTTAGATACACTTGAATTCATCCTACTCCAAAAGAGTTAGCCATGCTCATCTCATCAATCAAATGCACAAAGAACTCAATCTAGATAAGTCTCCCTATTCAACCAACACTTTAACATTCATTAATTTGCAAACCGTGAATCATGAAAATGCAATGCAAGGAATTCATTTGGCTAAGGGACTAGGCTTTGAGATAAGAATGATCTCAATTCATGTGGCTTCCAATTCGCATAAGGGTTTTCACTCAAAGAGGATTGAACTTCATGCATAATTCTAAAGGTAAAAGACAAGTGATGCATACAAGACTAGACTCTCATCTACCCATAATGCTATCAATGGCCCTAAACCCCTCTCATTTATTCTTTTCAAGCTCACTCAACCCTCTAAAGCTACCATTTTCTCTCAAGGCTCTTTGTGCCTTGCTAAACCCATGAATCTCTTTTCTTTTAAAGCTCTAAGGGGAATCTTCTTCGATCTTTATCTCATAGCGAATGGTGTGATCTTTTACAAACTTAGCTCTTCTTTTTATCCATAGGTAGCCTTTTTTGTCTTTGGCTTTTTGCCTCTTTTGATTTTTTTTTCTTTTTCCTTTCTTAAGGCTACCTATAACTTTTCAAACTTAGAGCTATACAATTAATCACACAAGATCCACCATTTCAAATTATGCTTCCCTTATTTCCTTCCAAGCCTTTTATCACCCTTATCTTTCTACTCCTTTCCACAACTCAACATGCCAAATGCAAGCATATAATTCCAAAATTAAAGCACCTAGCAACACCACGACCCATACCCCAAATCCTAAGCCTACAACTAGCCCCAAAATGCCAGAGCTAGAATCTACATGAGAGCCTAAACTTGTCGTCTCAAACGTAACACTTTATGCTAAGTTCAATCAAAATAATGTCTCAACAGTATTAAGACTAGAACATTTGGCTTCAAAGGAGGTAAGGTAAGGTGGGGGGTACTACTTGAGCTAGCAAGAGGGTGGCAAAGTGAGTAAGAAAGCTCAAATATGTATATTATCCATGAATTCACTTTCAATGAAAGGCATGATAATTAGATGTCAAAATTCGGTTCAAGTGAGTAGAGTTGGTTATCAAATTCAAGACCCTATTTCGACAAAGTTATAGGTGACAAGTGAAGTGATCCAAACATGGTTCTTCCTTACTTTCAAGACTAGTTCAAATGCATCAAAGAACTACTAATTAGGGCATTGAATTGATTACATGAGTTGGCACTCTACAAGGATAAGCTCATCATTACTCCCAATGCATATGAATGCAAATCCTGCATGAATTGCAACTAGACTCAATCCTAAAATGAAATGCAACATCTAAATGACTTTCTTTTTTGGAAATTTTTAAAATTTTCGATTTTTTTTTGTTTTTTTTCTATGCCATATATGAAATGCATGAGACTCAAAATGCATGAAAGAAAAATAAGACTCACAAAACACAATGTCAAATCTCTCAACCTCTCCCCCAAACTTAAATTACACAGTTCCTTGGGTAATAAAAGTCTAGAGGAGACCTCAATCAACATGACATAAAATCAAAATGAAAAGCTAAAAGACATACATACAAGGAAGGTGGAAGTACTTCAAAACTGTGAAGAGGAGGAGGATCCTAGGGAGAGTGACTGATTGCTCGAAGATGTGGTGGGGGAGCGGCTTGGCTTTCTCTTCCTCCGGCGCGCCTCATGAGAAGAAGAACGAGGTGGATCCTCATGGACATCTCCTCGTGGTTGCACATGGAACGAATGGCGTCTATCAAGCTCCATCTCAGCTCCTTCTTCACCTTCTTCCTCAAGTGAAGCTTCTTGTTCAGCTCTTGTGGAGGATGAACCCTTAAGCCTAACCTTTAGCCCTTTGACAGTTTTCTTCAAACCCTTCACAGTTTCAGCTAGGTTCTTGGTTGCACTATCTTGGTGCATGTTCCACCGTTTGAGAAGACCAATGTGAAGGTGAGCCTCACGAAAAGTTGGGCTTGGCATTGGGTCTATGCAAGAGGGGAAGTAGTACCTTTCACTACAATAAATCGGACTTGCAGCCTCTTGCTCTTCTTCCTCTACTTCCTCTTCTTCTTGGGGAACTTGGCTAGGGTCAAAATCGAATGTTCCTCTCTTGGCAATGGACTCAAGAGGAGGGTTCACGGCTGGATTACTGAGATGCTCATATGGAGGATGAAAGTCAATGTTGGAGAGGTCTTGAAATGAGGTTGCTTGTGGGCATGGGAGGCAAATCTTGGCCTCGGTTTCCAAGTCAATTGAGAACTTGTAGGCGAACCTGCAGCATAGCCTTCCCGAAAGAAAGAAAGTCCTCCCGAGGTAGAAAATGTTCATCCACTCGGGCTCAAGTCCATCCGTCCCTAGCTTATGCCCACATGCCTCAAGGATTTGGGTTATTATTCCACCAATACTAAGCTCGGGATCTTTGTCCTTCATTTGGGGAACCCAATCTTGGTAGGAGAGCAGCTGCTGAACAAACAAGCTGACCATACCCGCTCCCGTTCTATCCCCGCGAACTCTTGTGCCTCCTCTTGTTTGAAAACCAATGAGCCTAGCGAGACCTACATCCAACAGCTCGAGCTCTTCTTGGCTCACTTTTCCGGTCTCCTTCCTTGCATAGAAGGTATGAGTAAGAGCTTTGTGTGCATACCTCAACACCGGATGCCTTATCAAGCTTTCCATGCTTCCTCCCGCCTTGAATTTCCCAAGCGCAATTGTTTCCCACAAGCCCCTCAACTTACACTCATCAATTTGTGAGCGTCTTTATCCTCCTTTCACCCTCCTTGAAGCCAAAGATCTCATTCAACTAGCGGAAGGTCATTGTGTAGATGGTCCTATGGATCTTGAACTTGATGTAGCCATGGCCATGCTCCAGAGGTGACTTCTCTTTTTCATACTAGAAGTGTGCGGTGAGGGATGAGAGGAACTCACATGTCGCGAGCTTGTAGGAGGGGTGTGCCATGGTGACAAACTTTGCCAAACCCATGTTGGAGAATTGAGTTTGGAAATCCTCAAAGATCCCCAAAGCTCTAAGTATCTGCTCATGCGGGTACTTTGTGCTCTTGAAGCGCATGGCCATGAAGAACTTGAGAAGTTCCGCGGGTGTGAGCTTACTCTTTGGAGCTTCCTTTGTAGCCTTAGATGACCCCTTGGAAACTTTCTTAGACCCCTTTCTTGCAGACCCCAGCACCAACTGTTCCTCCTCACTTCCAACCTCTTGATCCTACACCACTTTCTTCTTCCCTTGGCTCTTAGAAGATCTTGCTTGAGAGCTTGCTCCTCGGGTGGTTTGTTCTCCTCTAGTTCTTCCCATTGTACCTATAAGAGAAACAAAGCTCATAGAGGGAGTTAGAAACTCATTTTGAACACCCAACAATAGCATTAAGCAAACAACAAACAAGATCAAATGCCAAATTTTCGAATTTCAACTCAATTCTACACTTAGCAAAATTTTGGCAAACACAAAATTTTACAAAAATTCAAATTGCCTAATTTCGAATGCTATCAATTGGTAATCTATAAGCTTGGTTAATACAAGCTAATGCAAGTGAAAGCCCCAAATCTAACAAGGTCTAAGAGAGTAATTTAAATTTTTGCACCATGAACCCTAAGTGTCAAATTTTCGAAAATTAACCATGGAAATCTACTCTCTAACTATAATCAAGTAATGCCCAATCCACAAACAACCAATTCGAACATCATATACCATCAATCCCCAAATTTTCCACCATTAGAGCAAAAAAGAGAAAACTTGGTATTTGGATTGTTTACCTTGTAAATGCGTGCAAGGATGAACGAAAATGGCATATGGATTAAAACTAGCACAAGAATTCGGGCTAGTAGCACTTGAAATAATGAAAATTACTTGAGGATAGAGAGAGAGAGAGCTAAAATCGCAAGTGTACGAAATAGAGGAGGAGTTTTCGAGTTTTTGGGGCAGAAGAAGAGGGGAAACCGGTTTAATTCGAGTGAATTAAACCGGTTAAACCCTGTTGACTTACCTGGAAAAGGAGTGTATCGAGCTATGTAGGTAGATACAAAGCTGGATACGATTATAAAAATCGTATTGAGCTTAGTAGTTCGATACAAATGCTCGATACACTTTGTTGAGAATCCCTGGTTGATTTGTATCGAGCTACTAAGCTCGATACAAAAGCCGGATATGGCTCCTCCGAAATCCATGTGAGAGCTGTATCGAGCTTAGTAGCTCGATACACAGCTCGACACGATGCCAGAAAATTTCTTGCAAGCTTTTTGCTCATGGTTCAACCTCCTTAGTCAAAACCTATCATCCACAAACACTATAAAACACATTATTGAAATAAAAAGTGCAATTATATACGAAGATAGACATGGGAGTGCCTCCCAAGTGCGCTTGTTTAAAGTCACTAAGCTTGACTTTTCAAACCCTTAGGTATGGGGGTGAACAAGGAGTGGAATTAGCTTTCCATCTCCTTTCTTGATATACATGGTGCTTGCTCCAACTTGCAACACGTTCTTCTTCTTCTTAGACCTCTTTGGTGGCTCAACAATAGGCTCCATAATCTTGAGTCCATCAAACATGGCTTGAAGACTCTCACCATTAAAGCTTGGCCCATCATACTTATTGTGATCAAGGGCTTCATTCTCACTAATCACCACACAAGTGAGACCCATCAGCTGCTCCTTTGGTGGTCCTTCTTCAGCCTCCTTAGTGTCACATTTGATGATTCCACATAGGCTCAAAATAGAAGGTTTCATAGGATAGAAAACCTTTGCATCTACATTCTTGAGAATCACCCTCTTGTTGATGTAGTCAAGACTTGCACCAGCTATGTTGAGGAAGGGTGTCCCTAGAAGAAGAGGTAGCCTTGCTGCTTGAACAATGTCCATGACAATAAAGTCAGTTGGGACTAGACATTCGCCAACTCTTAATGGATAATCTTCTACAAGGCCTAGTAGTTGTCTTGAGGACGCATCAACAAAGGTGATGTGTGATGAATACTTCTTCATAGTAGTGATCCTAATATTCTTGAACATCTCAAGGGACATCACATTGACACTTGAGCCAGAGTCACACAAAGCTTCATCAATCTTCAAGTCCCCAAGAGAACAAGAAATCAAAAAATTTCCCGGATTACCAAGCTTTGTGATAACCTTGGACTCCTTCCTTGTTGCGCTTGGTGGATCTAGACCTTCAATCAGCTTCTCAACCTTCTCTATGTTGTCAAGCAAGTCCTTGATGAACCTTATTTGACCCTTGACTTGGGGCAAGTTCTCCACTTTAGGCAAAGGTGCACCAACTTTCTCCATACTCCCTCTAAAGCTTGAGAGTATCTTCTTTTGTGCCTTTGTCAACACCGGTTAAGGAAAAGGGAGTAGTGGCTTGTAGACAAGGAGATCATAAGCCTCAACTTCAGTCTTCTTAGCCACTTCTCTTTCCTTCTCAACAACTCTTGCTTGTGTAGAAATCACATCCTCTTCAAGCTCTTCTTTACCCATTGATTTAGCAACTACCAAATGGTCATTTCCAATGACCTCCTCACCCACTATAACTTCAATGTCCTCATTGATTATTGCTGCATCATTGGGACATTCAAAGAGTTGCTCAAATTAATCCACCACACGCTCATACTCTTCTTCATCAATAGGATGACATTGCAATATTCCTTGGGATTTGGCTCGGGTTTACCGGGCAAAGAAGCTTGAGCTTGTGTAGAAGAGGAAGCAATACCCTTGTTGTTCTCCATTTGCTTGATCTTGGAGCTCAAAGTGTCAAACTTGGAGTTCAGGTCATTGTAAAGCTTGAGAGTACCTTCTTTTGTGCCTTTGTCAACACCAGTTAAGGAAAAGGGAGTGGTGGCTTGTAGACAAGGAGATCCTAAGCCTCAACTCCAGTCTTCTTAGCCACTTCTCTTTCCTTCTCTACAACTCTTGCTTGTGTAGAAATCACATCCACTTCAAGCTCTTCTTTACCCATTGATTTAGCAACTACCAAATGGTCATTTCCATTGACCTCCTCCCCCACTATAACTTTAATGTCCTCATTGATTATTGCTGCATCATTGGGACATTCAAAGAGTTGCTCAAATTCAGCCACTACACGCTCATACTCTTCTTCATCAATAGGATGACATTGCAATATTCCTTGGGATTTGGCTCGGGTTTACCGGGCAAAGAAGCTTGAGCTCGTGTAGAAGAGGAAGCAATACCCTTGTTGTTCTCCATTTGCTTGATCTTGGAGCTCAATGTGTCAAACTTGGAGTTAAGGTCATTGTAAGAGCAGTCTACCTTGTTGTGAATTTCAGCCATCTTCTTACTCAAATCCGTAGCACTACTTGCTTGACCTTGGAGAATTTGTAGGACCACATTCCTCATATCCCAATCTTGTGTAAAACTCGATGGAGTACCTTGCTTGGACTGAAAATTCCCTTGATAGTTCCCTTGGTTCCCTTGATAGTTGTTCTTGGGAACATAACCTTGTTGTAGTTTGAAAAGGACAAATGGTTTTTGTTGCCCTCCTTGGCCTTGGTTTTGTTGTGGGTAGACTTGATCTTGGGGGTTCTCCACACTGGTGCTTCTTTAGGAAAGATTGTTGTTGTTCCTATAGTTGTTGAATCTTTGTTGATAGCCTTGGCCACCCACATAGTTGACCTCTTCTTGGCAATCCTCATCCAACTCTTGTTTAGCCCCTTGACCATCATCACAATCACCGACAAAGTGAACATGTTTTTGTGAGGCTTGAAGCAACTTATCCATTTTTTCATTAAGAAATTTCATCTCCTTCCTCCGTTGGTCCTCATAAGCACCACCATCTCTTGAAGATCTATCATAGTCTTCACCATAATTGCCATCTCTTTGGGCTCCACAAGCTCTAGACCTTCTTCTACATCTTTACCCAAGAAGTTTCCATTACTTGCTCTGTCTAGAAGCATCCTAAACTTGGGGAGAACACCACGGTAGAGAGTGCTCAAGAGAGTCTCTTCGGAGAAGCCATGATGAGGGCATTGGGTAGTGTATCCCATGAACCTTTCACATGCTTCACAAAAGCTCTCATTGTTCTTTTGGGTGAAGCTAGATAGCTCACTCCTCAATCTTTCTGTCGTTGTGTTGGAGAAGAACTTTGCAAGGAAAGCCTTCTTGCATTGGTCCCATGAAGTGATGAAACCTCTTGAAAGTGTCTTCTCCCATTGATGCGCTTTGTCGCCTAGGGAGAAAGGAAACAGCCTCAACATGAAACCATCCTTGGGTATGCCATTGATCTTGGTCATATCACAAATTTTATCAAATTCATCCAAATGGTCAAGAGGATCCTCCAAAGTTAACCCATGGAACTTGTTGTGTTGCACCATATTGATCAATCCACTCTTGATCTCAAAGTTGTTGTTCTCAACTGGAGGAGGGAGGATACCTTGGCGATTGGCATGAGTTTTAGGAGCATCTCCCGCCCCCAATGTGCCTAGGTTGGCGTTGAAGATGTTGAGGCACTCTAGGAGCTTGAGCCTCATTCCCTTGAGCTCCTTGTTGTGGTCCATTACCACACAATCCTTGTTGGTTATTCATACCCAAACGCTCTATGTGTGCTATGCGTTCTTGCTCTCTTCTTACAAAAGCTCCTCTAGTCACTCGGTGGATGTTGTCTAGAGGCTCAACTAGATTGTTGTTTCCACTAGATCGCAAGTTCATACACCTATAAGAAAAAAGCAAAGCAAGAAAGAGAGATTAGTAAACAAAATGAAAAACAAAGCGTAGTCTCAGGTAGAATTAAAATCCTAATGCATAAACCAAAACCCAAATGGCAACGGCGCCAAATTGATAAGAGGATTTTTCCTTGTTCTTAAACAATTACTCAAACCCCACTCATGTCATTGTAGTGTTTGAGGACCAATCCATATGGGTATGATTGTGACAATGGGAATGCATAAAACTTCTTAATCTAAGCTAGCATAATAGTTTTGGAGTTTAACAAACCAAACAAAAGTAACTAAGACCTTAATTAAGCAATCAAGTTCATGTAAACTTCCATGTGCTTGATATGGGAGAAGACAAGGACAAGCCTTTGATACTTGGGCGGCCTTTCTTAGGCATGATAGGGGCAATGATCGATTACGTGAACAACTACGTTGTTTTCTGAAACGTAAGTCGGAAGAAATTCTACCATAAGAAGCAAGAAGCCTTATTTGAAAAAGGAGAGAACAAATCGAGTAAGAGGAAGAAAAAGGGCCTCATGCACATAGTAGAACAATTATATTCAAGACTCTTCTCGAAAATCGAAATTCTCATTCCTTCGGAGCTAGGAGAGACAGCGAAGAAGAAATAGCTAAAGTGGTCGAGAAGACCAAACAAGATCCTTAAAGCCAAAGTTCTTAGGAACGGAAATTGAGGTACATTGCTGATTGATAAGTAGTTTTTCTTGCTTGTTCTACTTGGTCAATGACTCACTACTTATAACCGAATGTAGTATATGTTATGGGTCTTATCAATCCGATGGGAAGGTTCAAGATACTGCGTTTATGAGATTTTTGTACAAGTTAAGAGCAATCTAGAACCTTAAAAGAGGAAATCTATCAACCTAAATGTCACAATGATAGAAAGCTAATAACATAAACTAGATCTAGCGAAAGAAGGAAGGAAATAACAATTTAAGAAACAAGCTTGCAAGATAAAATAAGAATCAGTTCAAGGGATAAGGTGTTTTAAGGACAAATATGATAAAGGTCTCTCTTTGATGCACAAGTTAACTACCAATGAGGCTAATCCTTCAGCATAGAGTTCAAGAACTAGATAAATCCACCGTCGTGGTATAAATCACTTTGCTAATCCACAACCTAACCTCGCTCCCGCGTGGTGATCCATGAAACTAGCAAGCACGAATAAACAACTCTATTATTGCCAAAACGCTCCCTAGACATCTAATCTCTTAGGCTAGGATGAGCGGATCTCTTATGAGATTGGTTCTTGCAATCATTCCAACATGGCATTTTCTTGTAGAAGCTTGATGGCATAAATCAAATAGCGAAGATGATTAAGCATTAAAAGCATCAAATAAGAAAGGATTAAGATGTTTTAAGCATAGACAAGCATCAAAGATTAAACCTTTAACTCATTTTCCCTAACCTCATCCCTAAAACCGAGATGGACTACTCACGCGCCATTAGAGAAACCTCAAGATCCATAAGGATAAGAAGGTAACTCATGGGTTGCAAGATAGTCAAAAACAAGGAAAGGGTGAAGCTTTTACAAGAAATGCTATGAAACAAGACTTGATAACTTCAAAATAGCATAAAAGATTCAAGCTTTAGAAACAAGCTTCAATGGTGAAAAAGACTAAGAGTTTTGGTTACAAGAAAGACAGAAAAACTAATTGTGGAACGAGAGAGAGAGAGAGAGAGGCGTGTGGAACAAAGTATTTATACATAAAAGAGGAAAAACCTAAAGCCTTGGGACCACTTGCCCGAAATGGGTACTCTTTTGGACTGTAGCGAATCGGCTTTACGTCGTGGGAAGCAAGCCGAAATGCCAACTTCTTGTGATCTCCGAGCAACCTCCATATCGGGGAAACATATCAAGACTAAGCCGTCGTGACTCTTCTCGCTCCTGCTTGTATCGGGGTCTTCTCGCTCCCTTGCGCCAATATCCGTCTTCAGTGAATCCTCTTGCTGGACCTTCGTTTCGGGGTGCTTCTTTCGGGACCAAGTCGCTGCTACTCATCGAGGTTCGTTCATGTGCTCGCCCATATCGGCTAAGGAGCCGTGATCTATGCTCGATATCATCCGTTCACCCTCCTTTCAAGATCTCTCTCCATGATTTCTTCTTCGGACCATCCTCATTCACCATAGCACCTGAGAAAATATTCCAAAACATGCAAGAATATGCAAAGACCTAACCTAATGCATCTAGATCTAACATGAGTGAAAATGAGATAAAAGCTAAGACGAAAGTGGATGAATGGGGTCCTAACTAGTATGAAATGTATGCTAAAAAGATGCAATTTACAGAGATATCAACACCCCCCCAAACTTGCCTTTTTGTTTGTCCTCAAGCAAAAGCCAACCGGAGGGGTGAGGGTTAAAAGAAAAGGTGTAAGTTTGAATCCAAAATGTCATTTAAAAGAAACCAAGTCAATGTCTAAGTTCAGGTTTCTAGGATGCAGATTGAATTCTACCTACCCAAAAAGCCTTAGCCAGATTCATCACAACATCAAGCAAAATCAATCTCAACTTAGATGCACATTCAAATTCCCAATTACCTTTAACATTCATTATAAAATTTTAAAGCGTGGATGATAGGGCTCAAGTTTTACCCAAATAAAACTACTGCAAGTGCACAGCAAACGCAATCGAAGTATAAGGGGTATCGAATCCCAAGAGAAGTAGATGCTACACTAAAGTTTCTAAATTCAGATTATGCTAGATCGAATAATGTAAAAGCAAACTAAGCAGCTAGGCGAAATAAGTAAACGAGATTAATGCGGTGTAAGTTCAGGAGACGAAGACGCTAGGCAAGGATAATTATCAGGTTGAATCCAAGAATGCAGAATCTAAGTTTATTAGGGATTTATTAAGAACCGTCTAGAACTCGAATCACTAAGTTAAAACCAATCAACTCTCGTTGCAGAAGTTATCTATGCCTAGATTCCTAAATCCCAAATCTCTTTGCGAATTTAAACAACTAAAGCAAGTAATAAGAACAGGTTCGATTTGTTCACAAAATACCTAAACCAAATCTATTTGCGAATAGATATTTTGCTCACCTATGATTAATTCAAGTTACTAATAATGCTCTCGCATCTATTAAATAACCTAACGTTTGATTTCTAAGTGATCAATTTCAGAAATCAAGTTAAACACAAATCAAGGTGAAGATCCTATTGATTTCCCTAAAAGTTCTAATGATTCTACAAACTCTTCATCAAACCCTAAATCACCCTAACCTAACTAGCAAACTACTCAGACATAATTATGCAAACACAAATCATGACTGAAATAATTTGCATAAAAAGAATAGAGAATGATACAGGGGTTCAAAATCTGGCTCAGATGAGTTAGAATTGTCTCCCTAAAAGCTCAGGATCAATCTCTCTCTAAGTCTCAAAAACAGAAAATAATGATAAGGTATTTGCCTAAACAATGCTTGAAAACTATTTATAGATGAGGATTTTCGTCAGGGGCAGTCTTGTAATTTCTTCAAACTTGAGACAATTTTCTTTTTCTGATGGAAGTCGGCAAAACTTGGCAGTCTCGTTTGGTGTCGATCGACACCCTTTGTGTAAATCCAGCTTCGACTTCATCACTTCGGCTGTTTCTCTAAAATGCTCCAAAAAGTACCAGAATCTCCCATTTAGCTCTAAATGCTCTCCATCCTGTAAAGACTCTAACATGACTCTAAAACTAACAAAAGACTCTATAAAAACACTTATATCATGGTCCAAAAACGGGTAAAAACCATGATATATCAACTCCCCCAGACTTAGCTTTTGCTTGCCTTCAAGCAAAACAGAAACTTAGAATGAAGTAGAAGTTTGAAAACAGAAACTTTCGAGTACCTTTTCAGAACGATTAACACTTCTTGAATCCACATGCTATAGAGCCAACCTTAGGTAATATTTCAGCATACTTACCACAAGCTTAGCAATCTCCCAGTTTGAATCCAGATCCTTTCCTTGGTGAAATTTCGAACTCTAAAAGTGGTATTGCCACATAACTTTTCAGATTCTTTTCCCTTCCTTAGTGCCTGAACAAGACATTCTTCATACAGCTCTCCTGTTTTCTCTTCCCTTAGTCAACTGCTGCCCATTTTCAGGGTGTTCTAAGATCTTTTCATTGACTCTTCTTATTCTTTTGAAGTCTCGGGAAATAGTGCTACTCTCTACTTGTGTTCCTTGTGAGGAGACATGTTCAAGAGCACTCACTAATATTGTTCTTTGTGAGGAGACAGACTCATGAGGTTCTTTGCACTATTCCCAGACTTAGACTCTTTTTCTTTCTTTTCTTAAGGGAAGATCAAGGAGAGACTGCAATTGCTTATCTGTTCAGACTGAAAGAGGAATCTTGTTATGCGCATACCTAGTTCTTATAAGGGGATCTGAACTCGCTCTGTTAGACTGATTCCACTTGCGGCTTTTTACTTAGTAAAACCTGCAATCAATTCTTATAGCAATGGTTCTTTCAAGTGTCAACTTCCTGCGGTTAGTTCCAAGAAAAACTGAAAGTTCCAACTGATTTTGACTCAATAAAAAAATTTTTTGAATTTTTTTGACTCAAGACAGACTCAAATGACTCTCAAAACAAAACATAACGTTAGCAACTACCTCCCCCAGACTTGAACAACACTGTCCCCAGTGTTATTAAGAATGAGTTTGGTTAGAAAAAAGTAGAGTGAAACTGTTACAGAACCAAGAGAAAACGGATTACCTGCCCTTTCGTGCAGCGTCGATCGACACCTGGTTGGGTGTCGATCGTTGTTGTGTGGTGATGGTGTCGATCGACACACTAAGGAGTGTCGATCGACACTCTGTCCGTAATCAGAGATTTACGACACGAACAGGAATGTTGCCAAGTTAGATTGTTGTTAGAGTCATCCAAGCTGTTAGAAAACTCAAACACACGGTTAAGAGCACAAGATAATCCAATAAACTCAAAAGTTGCAACAAGTTTCGAATCAAAGTACAAAGGCAAATGGAAACAAAAATTGACTCAAGAAAAATAAAAAAACTGACTCAAAGAAAAAAGAAAAACTAAACCAGGAATGGAGATGCTACTCGTCATCATCAGAACGTGGTGGTGTGGGTGGACGGACGCAGCCACAGTTGGACAAAACTGTGATAGCGTTCCAAATGGCCTGGAAGCTCTGAATCACGTAGCGCTGGAAAACATCTGGCTCCATAGTAATCTCAGGAGCAACTGGAAGGTGATGAGAACCAATAGGCTGAGGCGCGTATCTCGAAGATGAAACTCGCAGAGGATCCTCAGCTGGCCCATCCTCTGCGTGTGAAGCTGCAGCTCGGGAGGAGGCACCTCTGCGTCTGGCGACGGGAGCAGTCCTCAGTTTTTTTGGACTGGGCTGAAAGGCGAGGCGGCCTGGATCAGTGGTGAAGTGAGTGAGGTCTCTGTCAGGTAACTGCACTATAAGCTGCGTCCTCTGCGTGTCAGTGAAAACCCATAATCTATCCGGATTCACCCAATGAGTCCTCTTCAAGTACTCCATATCAACCAAGGCACGCGCAGTCACAATGGAGCATGTGGAAGTGTCAATCCTGAAGTGCTGGAAGATAGGAGTAAGAAGGCTACCAATGATCTCGGGCTTGATCTTGGATCCAACAAAAGGCTTGGTCTTCAAGGAGACCAAGTGATGGGCAAACACCACGCCCAAGTTGACGTTCTCTGTCAACCAGGGCTCCTCATAAATCAAAGACCAGATGGCGTAATACATCAGCACCAAGTCAGAGACACGCATCTTCCCTGGCTCATGCTTACACAAGAGTGTAGTAGCGAATAGACGAGAAAGGTAGCGAAGAGTAGGGTGTCGAATGTCTGTCTGTGAAGAGGTCTTAGAGTCATACCTCCCATTCCCAAAATGTGCCCAGAAGTCCTGGCTATCGGGAAACTGCTGAGGAAGGTAGACACCTGTAGCATGCGGGTTCTCAAACCCATAGATCTCGTAGAGCTCTGGAAGAGAAAGCCTGTATCGAACCCCGCGAATGAGGAACGTCAATGTGCCTTCCAAAGCGCTCTTCACCACTTCATTCCTGTAATATACTCGAACGGTGGAGAGGAACTGGCGGACCAAGTCTGGGTAAAGATCGTACTGTCTGGTCGCCATAGTCCCCATCCCAACTCTGCTCAGCAAGTGTAGGATATCGTCCTTGATGCCTAGCTCATGCATCGTCTTCTCACATGCAAACCGAGTAGGTGCGATTTCCACCTTGAGCCACGCATTGTAGAATAGCGTGTCATAATCATTCCAAGCTTCGCTGATGTCTCTGTAGACACACTCATCTTTCTCAACTTCCACTGCAGGTGGATCGTCCCAATTCCTCGCAATTCGAATCCTTGCGTTTTCATGCTTTGGCCAGGGAGGAAGAGAGGGAATCGCCTCATCATTAGCAGTCCCTGAGGCGGACGCTTCAGTGCGGCGTGGTCTCTTAGTCACTGGTGGCATCTGCAATCAAAAGAATCCAAAATCAAATCCAACTTCTGATGAACAAAACGCTATGTGCGGATAATGGATGGGTGTCGATCGACACTACTAGTGGTGTCGATCGACACTCTGTGTGTAATCACAATTGCGACCTGAAAATCATGATTTTAACACTAAACGTGCAACAATCAACAGTGCTCACAGTCTCATAACAACGAATTAACCAAGTCTTAGTCATAAAATCAAAGAAATATTCCAAATTCGCAACATGCATGACCAACTTCCAAATTTTCAAAAATTTCAATTTTTTGCAAATTAAAGGATAAAAATCGGTTGGGTAATGATCTAAATCATGGTAGACGACATAAATAAGGATCATTCAAGCAAGAAATCAAGCTAAAGAGGTCGAATTCGAGATTTTTCACCTTAGGGTCGAAAATGAAATTGGGAGATTTGAAGAACATACCTTGGCAGATCGAATGAATGGTTAATCGACAAAGAAGGAGGGTGAAAATCCGCACGGAATAGAGTTTTGAATCACTCAATTCCATTGAGAAATGAAGATTTGGTGATTTGGGGGAATTTCTTTCTAAAGCTCGGGTTTTGAAAGTATGAGGAAGAAAAAGAAAAAGTCGGGGTTTTGAAGACTTACCTGCGTCCCGTGTGGGTGTCGATCGACACTGTTGTTGGTGTCGATCGACACTCGTCGTGGTCGTGCTCAATCCTTTTTTTTTTTTATAAAGAGAAAACCAAGATTAGTAAAACCAAAACTAAAACAAAATAAATACGTACCAGTGGGTTGCCTCCCACTAAGCGCTTATTTAACGTCAATAGCTTGATTGTTCACGTGTTTAGGCGGTGGGTGCATCATCCAAAGACACAATGTGTCCGTCTGGAATCTCAGCTTGAGCCCAATAGTGTTTCACCCTTTGTCCATTCACAACGAACTCTTCTCCTTTGGAGTTTGTCAAGACAATTGCTCCATATGGTCTAACCTCTTTGATGGTGAAGGGACCTGACCAACATGAACGCAATTTACCAGGAAACAATTGTAAACGAGAGTTGTATAGTTGTATAGAAGTACCTGGTCATTTGGTTCGAAGTGTGTAGAGACAATCTTTTTGTCATGATATGCCATTGTCCTCTCCTTGTAGAGCTTCGAGTTTTCATAGGCATGTTGGCGAAGTTCGTCGAGCTCGTTGAGTTGCACTAGGCGTCTTTCTGCAGCTGGCTTCAAGTCAAAGTTCATCTTCTTGATAGCCCAATGCGCCTTGTATTCCAGTTCCACAGGAAGATGACAAGCCTTGCCATAAAGTAGCTGGAATGGTGTAGTCCCAAGCGGCGTTTTGTAGGCAGTCCTGTAGGCCCAAAGTGTGTCATCCAATTTCGCAGCTCAATCCTTCCTTGTCTTGCCCACTGTCTTTTCCAGGATTTGCTTGATCTGTCTGTTGGAGACTTCAACTTGTCCACTTGTTTGGGGATGATAAGGAGTAGCCACACGATGCTGAACATCATGCTTCTTCTGCAGCTTGTTGAAAATCTTGCTAATGAAGTGAGAACCACCATCACTTATAACAATCCGAGGCACTCCGAATCTTGGAAAAATGATGGTTCGAAACAGCTTAAGAACCACTGCAGCATCATTGGTCTTAGAAGCAATTGCTTCTATCCACTTGGAGACATAGTCCACAGCAACCAAGATGTACTTGTTCCCAAAAGATGAAGGAAACGGTCCCATGAAATCAATACCCCTCCAATCAAAGACTTCAGCTTCAAGGATGAAGTTCTGTGGCATCTCATGTCTCTTGCTGATCTTCCCTCTCCTTTGACACACATCACATTGAGTGATGAACAACTGTGCATCCTTGAACTTAGTAGGCCACCAAAATCCTGCTTGAGAACCTTGGACACTGTCTTGAAGGTTGTGAAATGTCCAGCATACTCAGAACCATGACAATGGAACAGCACATCTCGAACTTCACTCTCTGCAATGCATCTTCGGTAAACATTGTCTAAACAATGCTTATACAAGTAAGGTTCATCCCAATAGTACCTCATATGCTCTCTCATGAACTTCTTCTTCTCATAGTCTTTGAGATGTTTAGGCTCAATGTCAGCAGCCAAGAAGTTCACAATATCAGCATACCACGGCCTATTTGCATCAGATAGAGCAAAGATTGGTTGTCGAAATACCTCGTCCAATAGCTTCTGAAGTGATGTTGCTGTTCCCGTATGGTGTCGATCGACACTACTGTTGGTGTCGATCGACACTCTTGATTTTTGTTGTTTGTTCGTATCGATCAGAAGTGAATCACGAATTTCCTCAAAGTCTGCAAAGGGGGTGTCGATCGACACCCGCCTGGTGTCGATCGACACTAGGCTCGTATCTGCAGATTTTTGCAAGTTCTCCGAACTCATGTCTTGAAAACGAGTTTCAACCAAGTAGACATTCTCTTCATGCAGAAAATCATCAATAGGGACGTCATCTTCGATCCTAATCCTTGAAAGATGATCAGCTACCCCATTCTCAACTCCTTTCTTGTCCTTAACTTCTATGTCAAACTCTTGGAGAAGTAGAATCCATCTTAGCAACCTTGGCTTGGCATCCTTCTTCTGCATCAAGTACTTCAATGCAGAATGATCTGTATGGACAATCACCTTAGAGCCAACGAGATACTGGCGAAATTTCTCAAAGGCAAAGACCACATCAAGCAATTCTTTCTCCGTTGTTGCGTAATTCTTCTGAGCATCATCCAACGTTCTACTGGCATAGTAAATGGCATGAAGTTTCTTGTCCTTCTTCTGTCCCAACACGGATCCTACTGCGAAATCATTGGCATCGCACATCACCTCAAGAGGTAAGTCCCAGTCCGGAGGTTGAGCAATTGGGGCACTCACCAAAGCTTGCTTGATCTGTTCAAAGGCTGAATGGCATTTCGTAGTGAAATCGAACTTCACGTCCTTGCAGAGAAGAGCAGTGAGTGGTCTTGCAATCTTACTGAAGTCCTTAATGAATCTTCTGTAGAACCCTGCATGACCCAGAAAACTCCTCACTGATTTCACAGAATCATGTGCTTGCAAAGTCATCATAACTTCAATCTTGGCGCGATCAACTACGATTCCATCTGCTGAAACTTTCTGCCAAGTACAATTCCATCTTGAACCATAAAGTGACACTTTTCCCAGTTCAGGACCAAGTGTTTCTCTTCACACCGCTGCAATACCGCGCACAAGTTGTCCAAGCAGTCTTTGAAGGATGACCCATAAACAGAAAAGTCATCCATAAAGACCTCCATAAACTTCTCAATTATGTCTGTGAAGATGGATATCATGCATCGCTGAAAGGTCGTAGGAGCATTACAAAGTCCGAATGGCATTCTGCGATAGGCAAATGTACCATAAGGACTTGTAAACGTGGTCTTCTCTTGATCATCTGGATAGATTGGAATTTGGAAGAACCCTGAATAGTCATCAAGGAAGCAGTAGTAAGGATGATTCGCCAATCTTTCCAGCATTTGATCGATGAAAGGCAAAGGAAAGTGATCCTTTCTGGTCGCAGCATTCAGCTTCCTGTAGTCTATGCACATCCTGTGTCCAGTCACAGTCCTTGTGGGAATCACCTCGTTCTTCTCATTCTTCATCACTGTGACTCCTCCTTTCTTAGGAACCACATGAACTGGACTGACCCTAGCACTGTCTGAAATGGGATAGATGATCCCAGCCTCCAATAGCTTCATGATCTCCTTCTTTACAACTTCTTTCAGGTTCGGATTCAGCCTTCTTTGGTGTTCAATGGATGACTTTGTCTCATCCTCAAGGTAAATCTGATGCATGCACAAGTCTGGTGAGATACCTGAAATGTCATCAAGAGAATAGCCAAGAGCCTTACGATATTTGCGCAGCTTGCTTAGCAACAAAGTGAGCTCTGCATTGTTTAAGGAAGCATTCACTATTACATGATAAGTTGAATTAGGACCAAGAAAAGCGTACCTTAGCCCGGCAGGGAGCTGTTTAAGCTCAACTTTAGGAGCCTTGATTTCGCTCTAGTCTTCCAATGTTGCAGGTGTCGCAGATTTCGCAGAGTGTCGATCGACACCAATCCTCTTGGGCGACCAACTGCAGCACTTGCTCAATTGCGTCCATCATCTTTGTGTATCCACTTGCTCAATTGCGTTGCGTATCCAGCAGCAGCGTCGTCTAGGTCTTCAGCCTCTGTCGTAGAAGTTGCCAGGGCTCTTTCCAAAGGATATGTAGGATGGTCCTCTTGGAAAATCTCTTCAGCAAGAATTGTGAGTGAAATGACATAGAAGGTATGTCCATCAATGGTAGGTCTCTTAATCAGTTTCTCCATGTCGAAATTCATCACCAAGTCACCAACATTCAGCGCAATCCTCCCCTTCCTGACGTCAATGATGGCTCCAGCTGTAGCCAAGAATGGTCTCCCAAGTATGAGAGGGTCTTAGGCTTCCTCATCATAAGCTAATACCACAAAGTCTGTGGGAATCAAGCAATCTCCCACTTTGATAGGAACATCTTCCAAGACACCTTCAGGGATCCTGACAGAGCGATCAACAAGGACTAAGGAGATTCTTGTGGCCTTGAAGTCTGTCATATCTAGCCGAAGAGCAACTGAAAGAGGCATCAAGTTGACACTTGATCCTAAGTCACACAGAGATCTCCCAAACTTGTCTGAAAAGATGGAGCAATCTAGAAAAAAGCTTCCCGGATCGGAGAGCTTTTCTGGAAGCCTGTTCTGAATGACAGCACTAACTTACTCTGATATCATCATCACTCCTTCCTCCATATCCATGTTATTTGTCATCATCTATTTCAAGTATCTCTTTATCACTGGAGTAGTTCTAATGGCATCCATCAAAGAGATTTTAACCACCAGTCTATTCATGATACCCTTGCATCTCGCATCTAGTAGCTCCTTCTTAGACTTCTTTGGTATCAAGGGGAAAGAAATCTTCGGTTTATAGACCCTTTCTGCTGCATCTTTCGCGATCTTGGCCTGATCTGGTGTCGTCTGAGAGGGGCGTCGATCGACACCCTCCTGGTGTCGATCGACACTCGTCTTTGAAGTCGAGCCTTTGGCGTTGAGTTTGTTCGATCCGTCTGGCTTCCCCATGGGTGTCGATCGACACTCTTTAGTGGTGTCAATCGACACTGGCTCCGCAGCATCTTCAACATCTTCAAGCTCCTCGAATTCTTCAACACTAAGCTCTCTGGTCTTCACAGGCTGAAGGTTCTTTCTATTCCTCAATGTGATGGAGTTCACATGACGTTTGGGATTAGTATCAGTCTTTCCTGGAAGAAATCCTTCTTGCCTGTTAACAGCTCCTGCAGTTTGAGCAACTTGAACATCCAGCTTCTTCACATGAGAGGCTAAGCTCTTAATCTTCCCGTTCAGGTCCTGGTACAGTGAATCAATCTTGCCATTGAAATCCACTGTTATCTTCTGCTGTCCTTCCAAAAGTTGCTCTAGCATAGACTCCACTTTATTTTCTTGTGCAGGAGGCTTTTGGTAGGAAGATGAACCATAGTTCCTTGTGTAGTTGCTGTTCTGGAACTAGAGCCATAGGCTCAGGGTTTCTGGTGTTGAAGTTGCCATTGCTCGCAGCGTCTAGAGCCATCTGGTACCTCCAATCGATCCCGCGGTAAAAGATTCCGATGAGCTGCGGCTCGCTGAAACCGTAATGTGGGCAATCTCTCTGGTAAGCCTTGAATCTCACCCAAGAAGCTTTGAATGCTTCAGTGGGTCCTTGAAAAAATGCAGTGATCTTTGTCCTCAACTCTTCGGACCTCGCGTCATCAAAGAAGTTGCATAAAAATGCATTCTTTGTGTCTTCCCAAGTAGTCAGGGATCCTGGATCCAACTGCTTCAGCCAGTATGACGCATCTCCAGCAAGCGAGTAAGGGAAAAGCTTGCAGAAGAGATAGTCATAAGTCACTCCATTAGCCTTAATGCTGGATGTCATATCCTCGAATCACTCAATATGGTCCATAGGGTGCTCATTAGGAAGACCATGGAACGGATGCTGAGCCACCAATGTGAAGTAAGCAGGCTTCAGCTCGAAGTCGTTCCTTTGGAATGCAGGAGGACAAATCGCAGCTCTGTTAGCATAGAACTGGTCTGGGCGGTTGTATTCGCCAAGCGTTCTTCCACGTCCAGCTTCTGCATGGGCGATTTGTATGGCTGGTTCGACGATGACAGCGCCAGCCTCATCAATTCTCTGTCCACGATTGTTTCTTCTATTTCTGTCCAAATCCGTGAAGTTGCCAGCCTCGTCACGAATCATAATCACAAGTTCTGCCATCTCGTTCTGCGCAGGTTGTCGATCGATGCTATATGTGGTGTCGATCGACACTCGGGCAGTCTTTCGGTTCGTACGTTCGAGACGGCCTAGTTCCTGGTTGAGTGCGATTAGTTCCTTGTCCTTGTTGCTTCTGGTACTGCGATTAAGCATGCACCTGAAAAACAAAAATTAGAAACTAAATCAGTAACCAAAAATAAAAACAAAACCTAGTCAAAATCCTAGTACTAGATTCCGTAGCCAGCTATTACTTCCCCGACAACGGCGCCAAAAACTTGATAGGGCTCAGGTTTTACCCAAATAAAACTACAGCAAGTGCACAACAAACGCAATCGAAGTATAAGGGGTATCGAATCCCAAGGAAAGTAGATGCTACACTAAGGTTTCTAAATTCAAATTATGCTAGGTCGAATAATGTAAAAGTAAACTAAGCAGCTAGGCGAAATAAGTAAACGAGATTAATGTGGTGTAAGTTCAGGAGACGAAGACGCTAGGCAAGGGTAATTATCAGGTTGAATCCAAGAATGCAGATTCTAAGTTTATTAGGGATTTATTAAGAACCGTCTAGAACTCGAATCACTAAGTTAAAATCAATCAACTCTCGTTGCAGAAGTTATCTATGCCTAGATTCCTAAATCCCAAATCTCTTTGCGAATTTAAACAACTAAGTCAAGCAATAAGAAAAGGTTCGATTTGTTCACAAAATACCTAAACCAAATCTCTTTGCGAATAGATATTTCGCTCACCTATGATTATTCAAGTTACTAATAATCCTCTCGCATCTATTAAATAACCTAAGGTTTGATTTCTAAGTGATCAACTTCAGAAATCAAGTTAAGCACAAATCAAGGTGAAGATCCTATTGATTTTCCTAAAAGTTCTAATGATTCTACAAACTCTTCATCAAACCATAAATCACCCTAACCTAACTAGCAAACTACTCAGACATAATTATGCAAACACAAATCATGACTGAAATAAATTGCATAAAATAATAGAGAATGATACAGGGGTTCGAAATCTGGCCCAGATGAGTTAGAAATACAGGGGTTCAAGTTCTTCAAACTTGAGATAATTTCCTTTTTCTGATGGAAGTCGGCAAAACTTGGCGGTCTCGTTTAGTGTCGATCGACACCAAGGGTAGTGTTGATCGACACCCTTCGTGTAAATCCAGCTTCGACTTCATAACTTCGGCTGCTTCTCCAAAATGCTCCAAAAAGTACCAGAATCTCCCATTTAGCTCTAAATGCTCTCCATCCTGTAAAGACTCTAATAGGACTCTAAAACTAACAAAAGACTCTATAAAAACACTTATATCATGGTCCAAAAACGGGTAAAAACCATTATATATCAGTGGATCCTATTCATGCCTATCAATCAACTCATTTGGTTCAGGGTAAGGTCACGAGCTAAAGATGAACTCGTATTGCGAACGGGCTAAGTGTTTAAATGGGATCACTTATGAAAAGAACCTTCTTAATGCAAAATACTAAGGGTAAAAACTAATGGATGCATACAAGTGGTATATCATGGTTTTTACCGGTTTTTGACCATGATATAAGTCCGTTTTATAGAGTCTTTTGATCTTTTTAGAGTCGTATTAGAGTCTTTGCAGGTTGAACTACGTTTGGAGCATAATTGGAGATTTTGGAGCATTGTGGAAGAAGCTGCGAAGTGATGAAGTCAAGAGCCAGATTTTACAAGGGGTGTCGGTCGACACCGATCGTGGATTCACAAAGGCGCCTGATTTTACAAGTCTTGAAAAAAAGGAAATTGCCCATAACTTTTCCTTATTTGCAAAAGTACCCCAGCTCGTGTTTCTACCCTTATATTTAGTTCTCAAAGCCATTGTTTATGCATTATCTCATATTTTAAGAATCATAGAAGTTTAGGTTTTTGGAGAGAAGAATCAGACTCCTTTAGAGCAGATTTGAAACTCCTTTATTTATTCTATTTGATTTCTTTTATGCTTTCTATTCAAATAATGATTTATGTTTCATTGATCATGTCTGAAATAATTATTTCTAAAATCATTATTTGATTAGTTCAGGCAATCAATAATACTCTCGCAACTATTAATTAACCTAAGATCAGATTCTAGGTCGCGAAGTTAGAATAAGCATTAATCATAAATCCAGATGAAGAACTCTAATGATTTTATCCTAACAATTCAATTCAACCTAACAATTCATCAATCACCTTTGAAAAACCCTAAACCTAACAAGCAAACTACCCATATATGATCAATGAAACATAAATCAGTATTTGAATAGAAAGCATAAAAGAAATCAAATAGAATAAATAAAGGAGTTCCAAATCTGCTTTAAAGGAGTCTGATTCTTCTCTCCAAAAACCTAAACTTCTATGATTCTTAAAATATGAGATAATGCCTAAACAATGGCTTTAAGAACTATATAAACTCCCATCTATCCAAGCACCTATTTCGCTTTCTACCCTAGTCTAATCTGCCCTTTCCTAAGCTACCCTTTTTCTTTGGCATTTCGCCTTATACCTGTTATTCCTTCTCAAATTACCCTTTTTTGGTCATCTTCGGGGGATTTTTTCTTGCTGGAGATCGGTTTTGGCTTTACTTTCAACTCCTTTTTAGCGTTCCTTGTATTTCACCTTTGGTGTTGTTGGCACTACAAGAAAACAGCGATTTTGTGACAAAATTTTGCGACTCCGGTTTTGGTCGCAAAGAAGTGTGACGCGTATGTGACGACGAAGCTAAATAGTCGTAAATTTACGACTAAAGGGTGTAGTCGGCAATCCGTCTCTTATTAACGACTATTTCCGGACTCTTTGGCGACTATACTGTTTTAGTTGCAAAACAATCACAAGTTAAGACGCATTAGCGACTACTGTTTTAGTCGAAAACTTGGGTCACAAAAATAGTCTGTAATTGGCGACTAATCTGCGACCCATAAATATAGTTACAACTTCGTCGCATTTTAGTCGGGTAATAAGTTGGTAAAAACGTGAAAAATAAGAAAGTTAGTTAGGTACAACGAACTTTTGCGACTCTGAATGTTGTCAGAAAATAGTCGGTAAAGGGTGGCAAAAGAGTGGGTAATTGGTGACGTTAGGGTGGTTGTCGCAAAATCGTCACATTTGTGTTTACTATATATAAGCCTCACTGGTTGCTTCATTTGTATTAAAGAGGAAAAAAACCAGAGAAAAAAAAAAGAAGAGAAAAAAAAACGAGAGAAAAAAAACCGAGAGAAAAAAAGAAACGAGAGGAAAAAAGAAACAAGAAAAAAAAAACAAGAGAAAAAAAAATAATGTGAAATTCATCAAGAGAGTGGATGTATAATAGAATATGTGCGTGCTGGACGAATTATCTGTTAAGAAAGTAAGAGAGGACGCAAAGATTCTAAGTAAGAAACCGAAACAAAGATCCAAAGATGGTGATTTTTATTCGAGTCGCTGTGATAAGCTTTTAGGGTACAAGTGTTTTCTAGGTAAAATTGCAGATCCCCTTCCGAATAAATTAAGAATCCTATTTATACATTTTTATTCATAAATCTAAGTGAAGATCACGAAGAATCTTCTCGTAGATTCTTCTCTATCTCCCCTTGGTGGCGCTCCCTTCCACAAGACTTCGTCTCCTAGGGGGAACCTCGCTTCAGACTTCCTTGTGGGCTAGGAATCGGTCCATTTGCATGACAATCTGTCTTGGGCTCGGCCTCGCGCCTTTTCTTGGGTTTGGATTACTTCGTGGGCATGCTGCTCGGATTATCAAGGGGAGATTTTGGTTTGGTTCGGCTCGTGCACAATTCGCATATTCCTCGGTTCGGTTCGGTTTCCGCAGGATTTATGCACCGAGCTGAGCTCGGACCGTGCTCGGTTTGTGCACGGTTCGGTTCGGCTCTGTTTTCGCACAGTTTGTGCACCGAGCCGAGCCCAGATCGTGCTCGGTTTGTGCACGGTTCGGTTCGGCTCTGTTTTCGCACAGTTTGTGCACCGAGCCGAGCCCAGATCGTGCTCGGTTTGTGCACGGTTCGGTTCGGCTCGGTTTCCGCACAGTTTGTGCACCGAGCCGAGCCCAGATCGTGCTTGGTTTGTGCATCGAGCCGATCCCGGTACGTGCTCGGTTTGTGCACGCTTTGGAAATCTCCTTCCATACTTAGTCGTTTCCTCGATCAATCTTGCCTGGGTGAAAACCGACCCCAACAGGTAGCCCCACAGCTCGTTAGACGCATGAGTGTGTGTGACGAGGTGTTAAGTTAGGCAAGATCGATGTCCGAGGTGTTTGGCCTCGTCTCCTCGACGTCTCACTTTGTTCCGAGGCATTTTCACTTCGTTCCCAAAATATTCTGATTAGGCGACGAAGTGAATGATTTTGTGCCAAGACATTTTTGTACTTGAGTGCCGAGGTGAACGGCTTGTTACCGAAACGTTTTTGTTGTTTTTTTTTTTTCTTTTTTTTTTTTTTGCCCCAAGTGCCGAGGTGAACGATTTTGCTGCCGAGGTGTTTAAGTGATTGGTTAACTTATCACCGAAGTGTGTAACCTATTGTCGAGACGTTTCCAAGTGATCGGCTCGGCTCTTAACTTCTTACCAAGATGACCTTGTTTGCCGAGGCGAGGTGTGAAACTCGTAACCGAAGTGTCGACGTTTCTGCTCGGCTTCCCAGGATGCTTAACTCGTTTGCCAAAGCGTGTAAGTCGCAATCGAGGTGTTTTTTTTTTGAACCGGGCTTTCGCCTCGTCTTTTTCCTGCGGGAAACATGCGCCTCGGCGTGTCTGACACTTGGGGAATTTTCTTTTCTGATTTTTCCTCGTGTGGGCTTTCAATTCTGGGCTGATATCGTTCGACTTGGGCCTTCAATCATCTCTTATGGCCCACTACCCAGCCTAAAGATTTGGGCTCGTCTTGGGAAGCGGAACCGACTTGCGGGTTCCCGAGCCGACGCGCTGGTTCGTCTATAAAACCCCGAGGTTCCTCTCGACTCCCTCATTATCATCATCTCTCAAAAATTTCTCAAAGGTTTGTTTCTCTCTTCTCTCGTTTATGTTTAGATTTCGATTAGGGTTCTTCAGATTTCTACCGAGCCGCCGTCACCCGCCTTAATTCTACGGTTGATCTTCGAATATTCCGGCTGTTCTTCGGATTCTCCGATCCACCTTCAAATGATCTCCGAGGAATCGACTAGTCTTCAATGTCTTCATCCAGTGTCTGAACCGAAGTGATACCCGAGGCGATCGTAACGCCTTCGCGCTACAAATCTTGGACTGAGGCTGTCCCCGAGGTGAGCACAAATAAATCTCGAGGTGCCTCTTTCTCCACCTCCCGAGGTGCGACAAACACTCCGATACTTTCTCTCCGAAGCGAGCTGAGCACGCAGCCTTCTTCGCCCCGAGGTGATTCGGTCCCTGAGGACTCCGTCGGCTCGATTAATTCTCCGACTAAGTTAGGGAGAAATATATTCTCTTCTCTCGTTTGTCATTCCGCCAAGCTCACAGCTACCAATCACGACGAAGAGCATGTCTCGGGGTCTAGAAAACCATCCGATCCGAAACCCGAGGATGAGGACTGGAACTGGCATCCAGTCAAGGCGAAGCGAGAGTTGGACGAGCTAGTGCAGCTTAAAAAGGAGAAAGCACCGAGGCGTCAAAAAAAGAAGATAGTTGCCGACCCGCCCGGTTCTTCTCTCTCGACACCGAGGTCTTTGGCAGTCATCCGAGCTCGTTTCGGGATTAGTGAGGGTGATGAGTTTCGGCTTCCTTCCAAAACGGACCGAGCAGACAGCCCGCCAGACGGTTATTTCATGATATACGAAGTCTTCCTTGTCGAATGCTGGCTATGGTTCCCGATCCCGAAGCTTATCTCGGAGTATTTATGGTCCCACAGTCTTGCCCTACCTCAACTGACGCCGCGGGCGTTGCGACATCTAGTGGGGTTGTTGACTCTGAGCTACGAGTGCTGGATAGAGCTTTCGCTGGGTCATCTCGAGAATCTCTTGGATATCCCACGCAAACCCAAAGCCGAGGTGTACTATATTTCGAAAAAGAAAGATTGTAGGATAATTCAGGACTTCCCGAGCAAGGATGCAGACTGGGAAAGGAGATTTTTCTACGTGCTTATAAACGATGCGTCCGTTTCAGAGGATTGGCTTGAGAGAACTAAGGCGGACTGGGGTCGAATTGGTAGAAGACCGAAGCGATTCTAGGGATTTTTTCACATGCTCCGGCTCGGTTTTTGCCCTTATAATATTCCTTGTTTTTTTTTGTTTCGCAGCTCCCCGCCTCGTGCTTAGGTGCCCGGAAGATATTTGGGAAGTCGCGAAGGTCTTTAATCAAGGGAGAGTCCGTTGGAAGAAGACCTTCTCTCTTCAGCGAATCGAACGCGCCCGAGCCTTGTACCTTAGTGGTTATCAAGCAGGTGGTTCCGAATCTTCCAGTGCGTCCGAAGACACCCGGATAGAGATGGCAAAACGGCTAACCCTTCGCGAGAGACAAGAGCTCGAAGCGAAGAAGCTCGCCGAGCGGAAGGAGAAGAATGGCTCGGGACATCGGGAATCTGTTTCCGCGCAGAGGGACGCGTGTGACGCTTCTGAGCTCGGGGATACGGAGAAGACCTCCGAGCGGGAACATGTGGCCCCTGACCCCAAGCAGAAGACCCCGAGCGGGCCCAAGGAGGTAGTTTCGGGTCTCAAATCTAGGACAAAACCTGGGGATACGATCCCTCCTTTCCCCCGAGACGGTGACCAATTCTCGGTCAAGGACAAGAAATCCGGGAAACGTCCCGCGGTTAATGCACCTGGGGCGCCCGAGGCAAAGAAAATGAAGAAGGCGAGGCGGGGGTCGAGGAACGCAAAGCAGGCCAGCGTTCCCGAGGCCGATCCCAAAGTGACCGAAGAGGCTTACAATGACCCCGAGGGCGCAGCCACTCTTTTCTCGAAAATCCTTGCCCCGGGCAGTTCCTTTCCTCCTCCGGATACACTCATCAAGCGGAGGAAGTACGCATAGATGGCTCTCAAAGCGGCTAAGGTGAAGATTGTTTTTCATGGGATAGTCATTTATTGTTCCGACGCGTCTCGCTTTTCGTGCTTACGCTTTTCTTCGTGCAGTTCGCCGCAGCAGCCAATGAGATGGTTCTCAGGTACGAGGCGGACGCCCGGGATGACCAAAGGTGGATTGAGAATGATCGAGGTGTCGCTGCTTCCCTGAAGACGAAGCTTGACGAGGCGGAGGCTACCCATGTCAGGAAAGAGGAGGAATCTGTGAAGCGCGTCAAGGTTCTCCAAACCAAAAGAGATATCTTCAAGCGTCAGCGCGATGAATCAGAGAAAAAGACGTCGCGTCTCTTGGATCAAAGGACTCAGCTGGAGGCCGACTTGGCTTCCTTGGAGAGGCAGGTTTCGTCCGAGCGGGAGATGCATGAGGCGAATCTTGAGAAGGCGCGTCAAGAGGCGAGACGTGAACTCGCCGATAAGTACCGGGAAAGGATCTCGCGTGCCGAGGCTAAAATGTCTTTTCTCAAGGGAGATGCTCGGGACCGGGTTGCCGATTTGGTCGAGGTCGAGGGGAACCTCCAGTTCATTGATGTTCTCCAGGTTCCCGATCCTCCTGCTCTTGAAGATGAAAAGACGAGGCTGACGAGGTGTAAAGCCGATATGGCGGGCGCCTACGAGGAGTTTGATCTGCTCACAACAGATTTTCATGAAGATTTGAATCCTTCTCCCGTACAGACGGATCCGTTGCCAACTCTCCCAGGTGGGGAGACGCTTGAAGTTTCGGCTTCGAAGGTTGGGGTGACGTGTCCCTCCGGGTCGAACGCCAACACTCCCCGAATAGAGGAGATGCTTTCCAAGAAGCGGCCCGCCGAGCTCCCTCCAAAGGATGATGTCGCCAAGGACGTAAATGCCGAATCTGCCGAGGGTGCTAACATCGAGGCTGCCGACCCAAACTCTGTTGCTTGATATATATATATATATGTTTTTTTAATTATTTCTGTTATCGTTGTCTTTTGGACAAAGTGTCTGGACGGTTTTATCCACCACATTATATTTATGCGATTATGGCTTTATATCCTGCTGAAATCTTTCTTAACTTGTGACTTCATCAAACCGAGGAAATTTGAAACCCTGAGTTTAGTTTTAAACAAGCCGCTTAGTGTTTGAAATAGTGCAAAGTTCGCGATATGTCTTAGTCCACCGTGTTGGGAGAGTCTGGGGTTTTGTCGTTTCTTGTTTTGGGTTTACTCCGAAGTGATTCAGTGTCTACTGAAGTCCTGATGTTAGACCGACATTGCTTAGGCCCGAGCGGTTTACCGGGCTTTAGCCGAACATGCTTAGTTACCTCGCATTTAGGCGAAGTAGTTTGAGTCGTCCAATGCTCGCGAGGTGGCGATAACCAACGTTATGTCCGAGTTGGGTTATAAGTGTTCTTCTAACTTAGTACTCGAGCATGTTAGTCGACTTATGAGTCTGTTTAGAGAACAGCCGTTAGGATACCTTTCGAGATATACCCAAAAGATATTATACCGAGATATACTCAGTTTGAATTTATATAACGCGCTTAAATCCGTGGAGGATGATACAAAGAACCTTACGATCCGTAACGAATGTGAAGGTTGAGACCCCGTTTTGGATGTAGACGTTCGTGTACTGTGGCCAACAGTAAACGAAGTGATAAAAGTTCAAAGTTGAATGAGCTATGTAAACTTTTATTCAAGGATAGTTTACATAGCGTGGGAGTATATGAATAAACGTACCCCACTCCCCCCTCCTTTTTAGGGAGGGGGGCAGTTGAACTCGTCATGAGACGAGCTGCCTACGTATCCCTTTCGGGGATTAAACCGCCCCGTAGTTCGTGTTTTTGTGACAAGTTACGTAGTAGTAATACTTCTTCAGATGCATCGCATTCCACGATCGTGGTACCGAAGCGTCTGTTGAGTGATTGGCGAGCTCGTATACTCTTGGGCGGACCACTTTGGTTATTCGATACGCTCCTTCCCAGTTAGCCCCCAGTTTTCGGCGTTGCGTTCTGCTGTGTTTTGGAAGACTTTGCGGAGGACCAGCTCTCCTTGGTGAAATCTCCGGCTTTTGACATTGGAGTTGTAGTATTTTGCAGTAGCTTGCTGATAATTTTGAATGCGAATGAGTGCTTGGTCGCGTCTTTCGTTGATTAGGTCTGTTTCGTCCAAAAGCATGAGATGGTTGAGGCCTTCCTGTCCTGGGAGGAGTCGTCGTCATATTCCTGGAAATTCTACTTCAGGAGGGATAACGCACTCCGTTCCGTAGACAAGTGCGAATGGTGTCTCGCCTCGGGGTCGTCCGGTGCGACCATAGGACTCCTTCGAGATCGTCTGCCCATCTTCCCTTCTTGGCATCGAGGCGTTTTTTCAAGCCGTCAAGTATCGTCTTGTTCGCTGCCTCGGCTTGTCCGTTGCCTTGCGGGTATCGAGGCGTTGACTTGCTTCGTCTGATTTTCTATTTTTCGCAGAAATATTCGAAACGTGTTGAGATGAATTACGAGCCGTTATCGGTCACGATTTCATACGGGACACCATGCCGGCAGATGATGTTCTTCCAGACAAAATTCTCGACCTGGACGTCTTTGATACTGGCGAAAGAGTCTGCCTCGTCCCACTTCGAGAAGTAATCCGTCAGAACTAGTAGGAATCTCTTCTGCTTGGAGCGATGCAGTGGGCCAACGATGTCCATCGACCATCGCATGAATGGGTAAGGGGACGAGATCGAGGAGAGCAGCTCGGTATGTTGGTGAATTGACGGGGCGTGGCGTTGACATTTTTCACATCTCCGTGAAAAAAATTTCGCAGTCTTTTACCATGGTCGACCAGTAGTAGCCGTGACGTTTTATCTTTATTGCCAAGGACTTTCCACCGCTGTGATTGCCGCAAGATCCTCCGTGAACTTCCCCCATCACTCTGCGAGCTTCCTTTCCTTCGACGCAAGTCATCAACGGTCCCGAGAACCTCCATTTGAGCCTTAAGCTTGTGTGCTGCCCACTTGTCTGTGGGGACCTCTCCGTCCATTATGTAAGTTTGAATTGCTCCCATCCACTCTTGGTCGAATCCGTACTCGATCTGTTGGTCTTGTTTTGTCGCGACCGTCTCTTGGCCGTCGCTTGGCTCCTCAAGAATTTAAGCTGGTTCGACCAGGTTAACAGTCTCGGAGCTTTCGATGCTGGGTCGTTCAATAAATTCTACTGGAATTACTCGCTTAAGTCCGGGATCGGATGATGAGGCGAGTGCCGCCAATGCATCGGCTTGAGCATTTTCGCCTCGGGGAATTCTCGTTAGTTCGAACTCAACGAATTCCTTTAAAAGTTTCTGGACCACGCTTAAGTATGCCTCCATTCTATCGTCCCTCGCAGTGTATTCCCCATTGAATTGGTTAGCGATGAGCTGAGAATCGCAGAAAGCCCGAATTTTTTTGAACTTTAATGCCTCGTGCTAGTCTGAGTCCCGCGATCAAAGCTTCGTACTCGGCCTCGTTGTTCGAAGCGTGGAAGGCTAGCTTAAAAGATTGCTCCAAGACTTCGCCAGTTGGAGATGTCAGGCGAATTCCGATTCCTGAACCTTGCCTTGATGATGAGCCGTCTACGTGAAGTATCCATGTAGAGTCCTCGGTTGGCTTGTCTGTTCCTTCGATCGAAAGCTCTATCAAAAAGTCAGCGAGGACTTGGGACTTGGCGCAGGTTTTGCTCCTATACTCGATATCGTATTCTCTGAGCCCAATCGCCCATTTCGCTAGTCTTCCGGATTGGCTTGGGCTGTGTAGTATATCTCGCAGTGGGAAGGATGTCAGGACTACGATAGAATGTGACTGGAAATATGGTCTTAACTTCCGTGCTGACATTACTACAGCGAGTGCCAATTTCTCCATTTGCGTGTATCTTGTTTCTGCATCCGCCAGTGTCTGACTCACGTAGAAGATTGGTCTATGTTTGCCTCGTTCTTCTCGGACAAGTACTCCGCTGACTGCGGTGTTAGAAACGGCGATGTATAAGTAGAGGGGCTCTCCCTCCACTGGTTTTGCGAGCACGGGTGGGGTAACAAGATACTGTTTTAGCTCCTGGAAAGCTGCCTCGCATCTTTCTGTTCATTCGAACTTTTTGTTGCCTCTGAGTGTGTCGTAGAAAGCTAGATATTTGTCGGTTGATCTTGATATGAAGCGATTTAGGGCAGCAACGCGTCCTGTTAGTCGTTGTACTTCTCGTTTGTTTTTGGGCGAGGCCATCTGGATTAATGCGTCGATCTGCTTTTGATTTGCCTCAATGCCTCGGCTCGTAACCAGATATCCTAGGAATTCCTCTGATGTTACCGCGAATCTGCATTTCGACGGGTTGAGCTTCATGTTGTGATGATTTAGCCGTTCGAATCATTCCGTTAGGTGGGTGATGTGGTTGCTCCCTTCTAGCGATTTTACCAGCATTTCGTCGATATACACTTCCATCGTTTTTTCCATTTGGTCGGCGAACATTTTATTGACCAATCGTTGGTATGTAGCCCCGGCGTTCTTCAATCCGAACGGTATTACTTTGTAACAGTAAATGCCTCGGTCGGTTATGAATGCTATTTTTTCTTGGTCGTCGGGCTTCATCAGGATCTGATTATACCCAGAAAAAACATCCATAAACGAGAGGAGCTTGTTCCCAGCGGTTGCTTTGACAAGACGATCGATGTGGGGGAGAGGGAAACTATCCTTCTGACACGCTTTGTTCAGATCGGTAAAGTCGACGCATATACGCCATTTTCCGTTTTTCTTTTTTACGACTACCGGATTTGCAAGCCAGTCTGGATATTTTGCCTCGGTGATGGATCCGACTTTAAGCAATCTGTCCACTTCGTCATTTACCGCTTTAGCTCGCTCGGGTCCGAGTTTTCTCCTCTTTTGCTTTATCTGTTTGAAAGTTGGATCCACATTGAGCTCGTGGCATGTAACTTTGATGTCGATCCCGGGCATGTCCTCTGTGGCCCAAACAAAAGTGTTGATATTCTTCTTCAGAAAGTCGATTAGCTCGGTTTTGATTGCGTTATCCAGCTCAGCTCCTACTTCTACGCATTTTTCTGAATGCTTGTCGTCTAAGCATACAGATATCACCGGGCGCACCGCGGCTGATTGTCTTCGGCCTGCTTGGGTTTCTGTAATTGCTACAAGAGTTTTTTGGTGCCGATCTTCGATTCTCGGTTGGTTTTTATTTTTTTATGCCTCGATTTTGGGGTTTCTCAGTTTGTGCTCGGTCATGAAGCATATTCGAGACTCCTTCTGATTTCTCCAAATTGTTCGGATCCCGTTGGATCCAGGAAATTTCAAACAGAGGTGGTAAGTCGAGACTATGGCTCTCATCGAATTAATCCATGGCGTTCCCATGATAATGTTGTACACCGGAGGGACCTTCGGTTACCGAGAAGTTGACGATCTTAGTTACATCTTCCTCCAGGACTGGTAATCTGATCGTTCCGATCGTCATAATTGTTTCTCCGGAGAAACCGGTCAATGGGCTCGGGATCGGTATTATTTCGGACGTATCGATTCCCATTTTCGCCAAAGTTTCGCGAAAAATGACATCTACCGAACTCCTGGTATCGATCAGGACTCGGGCCACTTCGTGATCCTTCACAATGAGTTCGATTACCAGGGGATCGTTGTGCGGTCTGTCTATGCCCGTTGTTTCTCTTTCCTCGAATGTGATGACATCATTTGGATTTTTGCTCAGAGTGGACCAGTTTATCTTGGCTTCGGCTTTTCGCTGAATGGCCTTTATCGCAGACACCGTGTCTCTGCAGTATTCCGATCCTCCCATAATCATGTTTATTCTCTGGCGCGGCCCACCGGACTCCGAGACGTTATTGTTTCTTCTTCCTCGCTTTTGCGGGCCGCCCGGTCGGTTTTCCAGGTCGGGTTGTTCTTCCTGCTCGGCATCGGTAATTTTCTCCTTCTCGAGGTCCTTTAAGCTGACCGAATTGCCGAGTTCTCCGGCGAGGAATTTCGCTCTGAGCTTGTCTCCTAAGATTCGACAGTTGGCCGTTAGATTTTCGTATGTCTTATGGATTTTGCAATAGGCCTTTTCGTCGTATGAACTCGAGTTCCTAGTCCATGTGTTTCCGTTCGTTCTTCCTCGGCCTCGTCCAGCTCCTTGTTCGGCGCTGATCTGATAGTTGTGTGCTCCGCCGAAGTTCGGTCCCTCGTGGTGGACATATGCGCTGTTCGGGCGATTCTTCGAGTGGCTCGGCTGGCTTGGCATCACTTGATTCTTGTTCGCCGATTTTGTTGGTCTGAAGCGTTGGTCCAGGATTCGGAATTCCTCCTTTTCAAGTATGAAATCCGAAGCCCGATGCATGGCGTCTTTGTTGGATTGGGGTTTGTTGCGCCAAATCTCCTTTCGGAATTCCGACTTATACCACAGGGACTTCTTTAATGCTTGGAGTGCTCCTTTGTCGCTCACGTCACCTACTTTCGACATCTCATGGACGGAGAGGTGGTAAGCCTTTTTCGAGTAGATGTACCTTAGTGCTGCATGATCATTGTATACAATCACCTTAGACCCTACCAAGTATGATCGGAACTTCTCAAACGCAAAGACAACCGCTAGGAGCTCCTTCTCGGTGGTTGCATATTTCACTTGTGCATCGTCTAAGTTGCGACTAGCATAGTAGATAACATGCAACCTCTTGTCTTTCCTCTGCCCCAAGACAACTCCTATAGCGTAGTCACTAGCGTCACACATGATTTCAAAGGGAAAGTCCCAATCCGGAGCTTGGACTAGTGGTGCGGTTACTAGCGTGTCCTTGATAGTTTTGAACGCTTGGTGGCATTCTTCATCAAAGTTGAACTTAGCTTCCTTGCATAGTAGCCTTGTGAGTGGACGTTCTAGCTTTGAGAAGTCTTTGATAAACCTCCTGTAGAAGCCAGCATGCCCCAAGAAGCTCCTTATTCCTTTCACGTTGACCGGAGGCTCCAAAGTGACCATCACTTCCACCTTTGCTCTATCCACTTCAATCCCTTTTCCTGAGATCTTGTGACCGAGGACAATCCCTTCTGTGACCTTGAAGTGGCACTTTTCCCAATTGAGTACAAGGTTGGTGATAGTGGTCAAATTTACCCTAAAGCAACTCTCTCAAATTAAGAGATCAGTTGTAGTACTTAGGGATCGAATCCACAGAGAAGGGATAGTCACACAGCAGTTTTCTAATTTCGAATTAAGCTAAGAAATAATATGGAATTAAAAGACAGAAAGCAATTAAAAACGGTGTAAGTTCAGGAGACGAAACGCTAGGTTCAGGGAAATTCTTAGGTGATCTAAATTGCAGGTCTAGACAGAATGTTAG
>JAHZTW010000003.1:20268781-20330604 GCA_020283515.1 Alliaria petiolata | reverse complement strand
TATTTTCTCTTCCCTTAGTCAACTTCTGCCCATTTTCAGGGTGTTCTAAGATCTTTTCATTGACTTTTCTTTTTTTTTTTGGGATCTCTGGAATAGTGCTACTCTCTACTTGTGTTCCTTGTGAGGAGACGTGTTCAAGAGCATCACTAATATTGTTCCTTGTGAGGAGACATGCTCATGACAAAGGCACTATTCCATACTTAGACTCTTTTTCTTTCTTTTCTTTTCTCTTAAGGGAAGATCAAGGAGAGATTGCAATTGCCTATCTGTTCGGACTGAAAAAGGAATCAAATTCTGCGCATACCTAGTTCTTATAAGGGGATCTGAACTCGCTCTGTTAGACTGATTCCACTTGCAGCTTTCTACTTAGTAAGACCTGCAATCAACTCTTATAGCAATGGTTATTTCAAGTGTCAACATCCTGTGGTTTAGTTCCTAGAAAAACTGAAAATTTCACCTTATTTTGACTCAATAAAACAAAAAAAAAATTTGAAAATTTTTTGACTCTCAAAACAAAACACAAAGTCAGTAATCACCTCCCCCAGACTTAAACAACACTGTCCCCAGTGTTATCAAGCCCGAAGTTGGCTAAAAGAAAGATTAGAAACAACATAAAAGACCAGATAGAAGACTTACCTTTGTCTGCGCATGGTGTCGATCGACACCTAGTAGTGTCGATCGACACTGGTCAAGGTCGAGTCCAATGTCTCCTTTTTCAACTAACTGAAACTAGGACTTAAGTAAAACCAAAAAAAAAAGAAAAACGTACCTAACAGTGGGTTGCCTCCCACTCAGCGCTCGTTTTCAGTCATTAGCTTGACTGTGTCGGGGTTCAGACGTCTGGTGGATCAGAGGGTGGCATCGAATGCTTCCCAGACGAATGTCTTCTCATCCATGGTGGTGTATAGGAATTAGGTGCATGAGATTGACCAAGGAATTGAGGAACAACAGCAGGGTGGGACTTGAGTTCGGGTGGGACACTTCGTTTTCCTGCAGCATCATCAAAAGAAATACCAAGCCTTCTACGAGAATCTCGTGGCTTGCATAAGTGTGCAACAGTTTTTGAACCTTTGGTATTCTTATGAAGAGGATCAGAAGGTTTGGAATTGATTCCAGGAAGTGCGTACCTTTGCTTTCTTCGAGGTTTTGGGGCAGAAGGATGTGGAGGCATCTGTTTGACAACATGTGATGGAAGTGCAGCATTTGAAACAGCTTCTGGTGTGATCCACGAAGGGTGTCGATCGACACTAGTGGTGTCGATCGACACCAACCCTGCAGCTCGCATCTCTGCACTTTTCTGCAGTTCATCTATGCAATCTTTGCTTCCATGATGAAAACGTCTTCCTCTATTGGTTTGTCATTGATTAGAGCTTCATCTTCGTCCACAGTCCTGAAGATATGATTGTTTCCACTCCAATCTTCAAGCTCCACAGCTTCCTGATGAGGACATCGACCTAGCCGAGACCAACGAGCTTATACCGACGGTCAAATCCTCACCAATGACACGGTCCAAGACCAGGAGACTTAGTGAAGGATTCAATGTAGCTGTGGAGACCCTCCTTAGCACAATGGAGCTGGGAGATACGTTCAAAAATCCACCACCACAAGCTGACCTCAAAGATAGCTCCAACGCACCCGAAATGGACATATTGGAGGATTTCGCAAAGCTGAGCCTCAAAGACGACCAGCCTCGTACACACCAAGGTATGTATGATTATTTGGCAGGAAATGGAGTCCAGGACAACAAGAATCTCACGGAGATCACACCTGAGCCTCAAGATGCCGCGGATACAAGTCTTGAAGCCGAGAGAGAGCAAATGGAGCAAGAAGACGTTTTGGGAGCTAACCACGGGAAGACACTTGAAGACTTCTATCATCTCGACTTCACTGGACATCAAGAAGATGGAATCATCAAGAAGCCAGCATGGAACGGCCAAGGACCGGACATGACCGCCAAGAAAGCATTTCCAGCCATCGCGCGCCAAAACCAGGTATACTCAATTTATACAATTTGTACAACTAATCTGACTTGTCTCAGCGGTTCTTAGCCCATCCAAGAGACCAAGGTTCGAGCCCCAGAAGAAGGCCACGCAGAATAGGCTTAGTTTTTATTTTCTTTTTAGTTTAAGAGAACTTTCCATTTTCATGTATTTTTGCCTTTTTGCGTTTTGTTTCTTTTAGTTTTTCATGTATTGTCGTTTTGCTTTATGTTTTCGGCCTTAGGGCTAGCTGACGAGCTGTTTATAAAGCTCCCCTGCAGCGTTGTATTTTTGGTTACCCTACATTATCAATAAAATAACGCAGTTCAACCTAAGCTCAAGCCGCCGCTTGTTCTTGTCTTTACTTTTGCCTTTGCGTGTGTGATTCACCAAGGCTGAGTATCCGTGCAGTATCAGAGATCTTTCATCCCTCTGTGGTGCCATTCGATCCACCCTCACTTCCCCATTAAACCGTCCAACAAGAGAGAGCGTGAAAGCCAGCTTGTTTGACACCGTTCGGCTCAAAGACTTGTGGATTCAAGCCTTTGTTCTACCATCACCATCCATTGATCTAGAAGAGAGAGCGTGAAAGACAGCCTCTAGATCCCATCTTCCGCCTGCCTAAGACTCACCCTCTGAGTCTTACATCATCTGGTATCAGAGCCAAAGGTTCTACCTTTGGTTTTTCTTACCCCTATCCTTTACGATTCCTTGTTTCTGTTTTATTAGCTTTCTGTTTCTGCTTTGTTTCATTAAGATTAAAAAAAAAAAAAAACCCATAAAAATCGTGTATGCTTGTTTATCTAGGTTGCTTAGTTTCTGTTTAGTTATAAAAGAAAAACCCCAAAAGAATAGTCTTAGATTGCTTGCCGATCTGTTTCTTGTTTTCATTAAAACCTAAAAAAACCAAAAGAATTTCCGTTTGTTTAATTTGCTAGTTTTTTTGTTTCTGTTTTGTCTTGTTGCGTTTAACATTTATCAGAAAAGCATAAAAAGTTTCGTTTTGAATTTTGGTGTGTTGGTTTAGTTTGTTTAGACAATTGTTGCATCCGCTTGATTGTTTAAGTAGACTAGTTTCCTGTCTTGTTAAGTTTTTTTTTGTTTGCCGTGGTGCTTTGATCTGTTTGTTAAGTCTTGCAAGGTTTAGCAACAACAAGGGCAGCATGACGGACGGAGAAGGGGTTCCCCAAGATGTTGTGCCACAAATGATGGCAGCACTGAGGGAGGAGCTGCGAAACATGGGCGAGCAAATGGGCACCATGCGACAAGAGTTTGGTGAACGGATTGACCGAATGGAGGCTCCACCACCAAGGAGAGCTCCGATCAGAGGAGAGCCTCTACAACAGAACGGCCAATAAGAGGAGATGCCGGACTTGGAGGATGATGTCCAGGACCCTCTCATTCACCGAAACCAGAGGAGACAAGATCCTCTAAGGAGAAATCCAGCAAGAGAAGTAGATTTCCGTGAACAGAACCATGAGATTAAACTAACCCCTCCTACTTTTGCAGTAAAATCAAATCCAGAAGTATATCTGGATTGGTAGAGTCGTCTAGAGCACATCTTTGAGTGCTATGGATACGTGGAGCGCAAGAGAGTGGCTGTAGCTGCCGCAAATCTCACGGAGAACGCGCTTGCGTGGTGGGACAGAAGCGTAGCCGAGAGGAGAAGGCAACGTTTTGGTCCAGTAGCTAATTGGAGTGACATGAAGTTCCTCCTAAGACAAAGGTATGTCCCTGAACATTATCATAGAGACTTACAGAAACGTTTTCGTAAGTTATCTCAGGGAACTAGGAGTGTTGATGAATACTTCGAGGATTTTGATAAGCTTATGAACTCTCTTGAGTTAGAAGAATCCGAGGATGCTTTGATGGCTCATTTCATTGACGGCTTGCAAGATATTATTGCAAGAAAGGTGGAGAGACTCCAATACAGTGGAATGCATGAGCTATTGCATCTTTCTGTGCAAGTAGAGCAGCAGATCAAACGCAAGACATCTCTCACCAGCCGCAACAAATCATCTCAACTGTGGGCCTCAAGTAGTTCTAGACCCCTAGACAAAGGAAAAGCCGTGGAGATTGATTCACGTTTCAAAGGAAAAAATGCCGAGGCTCCTAAGTTCAACCGACCAGAGCAAGGTAAGTTCCCTAGCACTAATCAGAGGACTCGTGACATAAATTGTTTTAAGTGTCAAGGCAGAGGGCATATGGCAAGGGAATGTCCGAACCAGAGGGTGATGATCCTCACGCCTAGTGGAGACTACGAGTCTCAAGATGAGCAAGAGGATGATGCTAGTGATCATAGTGATGACATTCAGTACCCTGACACCGGCGAGATGCTAGTGACCAGACGAGTACTAAGTGTTCTCATCAATCCCGAAGAGAAAGTACAAAGAAAAAACATCTTTCACACAAGATGTACCACCAAGGGAAAGGTATGTAACTTGATTATAGATGGTGGTTCTTGTACTAACGTGGCTAGCAAGTATATGGTGGATAAGCTAGGACATGAAAAGACTAAGCATCCGAGACCATACAAGCTACGGTGGCTGAACGATCAAACGAAGTTAAAGATCGTGGAGCAAGTTTCTGTGCCATTCAGCGTGGGCAAGTATCAAGACCAAGTTACTTGTGACGTAGTACCAATGCAAGCTGGGCACATTCTGCTGGGAAGGCCGTGGCAATTTGACCGAGCTTCTCACCACCATGGCCGCACCAATCACTACTCATTCACGTTTAAGGACAAGAAGTATAACCTTGCGCCTCTCACTCCATCTGAGGTACATGAGTTGCAAGTCCGAATGAGCAAGGAAACCGAGGTAAGTAAGTCTAGTCTATACTTATCTACAAATACAATTCATAAGACCCTATATACAAAGGGCACCGTGCTACTAATGCTATTCAAAGAATGTCTAAGTTCCGGAACCATTGAGTTAGAGCTTCCTGCCGAGGTCATAGCTGTTCTAAACAAGTTCAAGGACGTGTTTCCTGAAGAGATACCATCTGGATTGCCACCAATCCGAGGCATAGAGCACCAAATAGACCTTGTTCCCGGTTCTGCCTTACCCAACAAACCAGCATATAGGATGAATCCGGAGGAAACTAAGGAACTAGAGAAGCAAGTGAGAGATTTGATGGACAAGGGCTATATCCGAGAGAGTCTCAGCCCCTGTGCCGTGCTTGTGCTTCTCGTTCCCAAGAAAGACGGTACATGGAGGATGTGCGTGGACTGCCGAGCTATAAACAACATCACCATCAAGTACAGACATCCTATACCGCGTCTAGATGACATGCTGGACGAGCTAAGTGGCTCCACTGTCTTCTCAAAGGTCGACTTAAAGAGTGGATACCATCAGGTCCGAATGCGTGAGGGAGATGAGTGTAAAATCTCATTCAAGACCAAACAAGGCTTGTACGAATGGCTTGTCATGCCTTTCGGCCTGACCAATGCCCCAAGTACATTCATGCGCCTTATGAACCAGGTTCTGCGTGCATATATAAGTAAATTTGTAGTTGTTTACTTTGATGATATACTTATTTATAGCAAGAACCTCACTGATCATCTCAAGCATCTCGAACTAGTGCTTAAATCACTTCGCAAGGAAGGCCTTTATGCTAACCTTAAGAAGTGCACCTTCTGTACTAATCAACTTGTGTTCTTAGGCTTTGTAGTAAGTGAACAGGGACTACAAGTAGATGAGGAGAAGATCAAAGCAATCAGAGAATGGCCAACACCGACTACAATCGGCCATGTAAGAAGCTTTCACGGCTTGACAAGTTTTTATAGACGTTTTGTGAAGGACTTCAGCACAGTAGCTGCACCACTCACGGCTGTGATCAAGAAGAACACACCATTCTCATGGGGATCAGCTCAAGAGACAGCCTTCAATGCCTTGAAGGAGAGACTCACACAAGCCCCAGTGCTAGCTTTACCGGACTTTGATGAGATGCTCGAGATAGAGTGTGACGCGTCCGACTTAGGGATTGGAGCTGTGCTACATCAGAGGAAGAGGCCAATGGCGTTCTTTAGTGAAAAGCTTAGTGGAGCTACTCTAAATTATCCCACCTACGACAAAGAACTCTATGCATTAGTCCGGGCCTTAGAGACATGGTAGCATTACTTGCTGTCCAAGGAGTTCATCATTCATACCGATCACGAGACTCTTAAGCATTTGAGAGGCCAGACTTCACTCAAGAGGAGACATGCTAAGTGGTTGGAGTTTATAGAGACTTTCCCATATGTAATTAAGTATAAGAAGGGAAAAGACAACGTGGTAGCAGATGCGCTTTCAAGGAGACATGCCTTAATCTCTACCATGGAAGCAAGGGTGCTGGGTTTTGAGCATCTAAAGGAGCTGTATAAAAATGATCCAGAGTTAGGAGAAGCTTATCAATCATGCGGTAAAGGAGCTTTTAGCTCATTCTATTTACACGATGGGTTTCTCTTCAAGGACAAACGCTTGTGCATCCCTCAGAGTTCAATGAGAGATTTAATACTCAAGGAAGCACACGGTGGAGGTCTGATGGGTCACTTCGGCGTGGACAAGACATTGGCAGTGGTATTTGATCATTTCTATTGGCCGCATCTAAAGAAAGATGTAGAGAGGCACTGCGCCAGATGTGTTACTTGTCATAAGGCCAAATCCAGGTTACATCCTCATGGACTTTACTTACCTTTACCTATTTCTAACGCACCATGGGTGGATATTTCTATGGATTTCGTGCTAGGTTTGCCTAAACTCCGACACAAGGATTCAATCTTTGTTGTGGTGGATCGGTTTTCAAAGATGGCACACTTTATACCGTGTGACAAAACCAATGATGCTACGCAAACGGCCGATCTGTTCTTTAAAGAAGTGGTACGCTTGCATGGAATACCGAGGACCATTGTCTCTGACCGAGACACGAAGTTCCTAAGCCACTTTTGGAGAACCTTGTGGAGAAAGCTTGGTACTAAGATTCTGTTCTCTACAACTTGTCATCCACAAACGGATGGAAAAACTGAAGTGGTAAACCGTACACTCTCTGCTTTACTTAGAGTTACACTTGGTAGAAATTTAAAAACTTGGTTAGATTGTTTGCCGTTCATTGAATTTGCTTATAATCATGCCACTCATTCTGCTACTAAGATGTCACCATTTGAAGTAGTATATGGTTTTAATCCACTAACCCCTCTTGATCTCTCGCCAATTCCCCAAGTTGAGCAAGTTAACTTAGATGGCCTCAGGAAAGCAGAGTTTGTAAAGAAACTCCATGAGAAAGTAAGGGAGAATATCTTAAAGAAAACCGAGGGATACAAGAAGCAAGCTGATAAGGGACGCAAGGCATTGACATTCGAACCAGGAGAATGGGTCTGGTTACACATGAGACCCGAAAGGTTTCCACGCCAAAGAAGTTCCAAGCTTGCACCGAGAGGAGACGGCCCATTCAAAGTGCTAGAGAAGATCAATGACAATGCATACCGCTTGGAGCTGCCAGGTGAGTTTAACATTTCTCATAGCTTTAATGTTATTGATTTATCTCCTTATGATGCAGATGAAACAGTTTTGAGGGCAAAACCTTCTGAAGAGAAAGGGAATGATGAGGACATCGACCTAGCCGAAACCAACGAGCTTATACCGACGGTCAAATCCTCACCAATGACACGGTCCAAGACCAGGAGACTTAGAGAAGGATTCAATGTAGCTGTGGAGACCCTCCTTAGCACAATGGAGCTGGGAGATACGTTCAAAAATCCACCACCACAAGCTGACCTCAAAGATAGCTCCAACGCACCCGAAATGGACATATTGGAGGATTTCGTATAGCTGAGCCTCAAAGACGACCAGCCTCGTACACACCAAGGTATGTATGATTATTTGGCAGGAAATGGAGTCCAGGAAAACAAGAATCTCACGGAGATCACACCTGAGCCTCAAGATGCCGCTTATACAAGTCTTTAAGCCGAGAGAGAGCAAATGGAGCAAGAAGACGTTTTGGGAGCTAACCATGGGAAGACACTTGAAGACTTCTATCATCTCGACTTCACTGGTCATCAAGAAGATGGAATCATCAAGAAGCCAGCATGGAACGGCCAAGGACCGGACATGACCGCCAAGAAAGCATTTCCAGCCATCGCGCGCCAAAACCAGGTATACTCAATTTATACAATTTGTACAACTAATCTGACTTGTCTCAGCGGTTCTTAGCCCATCCAAGAGACCAAGGTTCGAGCCCCAGAAGAAGGCCACGCATAATAGGCTTAGTTTTTAATTTTCTTTTTAGTTTAAGAGAACTTTCCATTTTCATGTATTTTTGCCTTTTTGCGTTTTATTTCTTTTAGCTTTTCATGTATTGTCATTTTGCTTTATGTTTTCGGCCTTAGGGCTAGCTGACGAGCTGTTTATAAAGCTCCCCTGCAGCGTTGTATTTTTGGTTACCCTACATTATCAATAAAATAACGCAGTTCAACCTAAGCTCAAGCCGCCGCTTGTTCTTGTCTTTACTTTTGCCTTTGCGTGTGTGATTCACCAAGGCTGAGTATCCGTGCAGTATCAGAGATCTTTCATCCCTCTGTGGTGCCATTCGATCCACCCTCACTTCCCCATTAAACCGTCCAACAAGAGAGAGCGTGAAAGCCAGCTTGTTTGACACCGTTCGGCTCAAAGACTTGTGGATTCAAGCCTTTGTTCTACCATCACCATCCATTGATCTAGAAGAGAGAGCGTGAAAGCCAGCCTCTAGATCCCATCTTCCGCCTGCCTAAGACTCACCCTCCGAGTCTTACATCACTTCCTCAAAATTCTCAGCTAATGCTTCTTAATCAACCAGTTTTTTCACTTGCTCTTTAGAATTCAGCTCCTCTCCAGCGATCACAACAATACATGAGATGTGCTTGAAAATTTTAGTAGTAGGGATAGCTTTGTAGAACACTTCTTTGTCAACATTAGAGAAAGACATTCTCTTATTGGGCATGTCTACAATAGCTCCTACTGTGGCCATGAATGGTCTTCCAAGGATGAATGGCATGATAGACGTTCTGCTTACTTCCACAACCTGAAAATCAGTTGGAACCAGGCAACTCCCAAATTTGACAAGTAGGTTTGGAATTGTACCATATGAGACCTTGGTAGAAGAATTGGCAAATTCAAGAGTCATGCTTGAAGGGTGAATGTCAGCAATCTCCAGCTTCTCTGCAATGTCTTTTGTCATGAGGTTCACGCTAGCTCCTGAATCGCAGAGGGATTTTTTAAACTCAACTCCACCAATGGAGCATGGAACCATAAACATCCCAGGATCTTCAACCTTAAGCAGCTGCTTCATTTGTGGTGTACCCCTTGCTTTGTTGAAGAGTTCTTCAATTTCTTCAAGACTTTATCTACTATTCTTAAAGAAAACCCACAAAGGATAATCCTCCCAGGCTTCAGCAAATGAGATTTCATTGGAGATCCTTTTCACCTTCTTGTTTAAACTAGCCAACTCTTTCGCACTAAGGGGCAGCCTTAGGTGTTTGGGTATAGGAGGATATGGAGCCTTAGGCGTGTACACTCTTTCCTCTGCGGTTGTGGACGCTTCTCGTGATGTCTGGGAAGGGTGTCGATCGACACCAAGTTGGTATCGATCGACACTAGCGTTTTGTATCGACTGACTCGTGCTGATCGAGCTCGAAAAATCATGTATCTCTACTGGTGTCGATCGACACTCAGTGGTGTCGATCGACGCTTGATCTGCAGCTCGAGTTTCTCCTTCTTCAACTTCAAACTCCACGAAGTCTTCCACATTTAGACCTCTTTTCAGCACTGGTTGAAGGTTCCGTCTATTCTGAAACGTGACGGCGTTCACATGATGCCTCGGATTTGTATCCGTCTTTCCAGGAAGAAATCCCTCTTGACTCTTCAAAGCTCCAACAGTTTGAGCAACTTGAACATCCAATTGCCTGACATGAGTACATAGAGACTCAATTTTCCCATTCAGATCCGTATACAAGGCATCAATCTTCCCATTGAAGTCCACGTTCATCTTCTGTTGACCTTCCAGAATTTTTTCTAGCATAGACTCCATCTTATTGTCCATGGAGTATAAAGACTCAAATAGACTCGAAAATAGTATAAAGACTCTATAAAAACACTTATATCATGGGTCCAAAAACGGGTAAAAACCATGATATATCACTGATCTCGCTCAGCGGCTCCTCTTCGGAGCAGACGCGGTGGCTCGGTGATGTTGGGCCTCGTGGCTGCAGGAGTCCATTCTCCGGAGAGGTGCTGTGATTGGAAAGTTCCCGAGCCTCCTGTTCGGCTGTTGTTCACTCCTGGAGTTGCAAAGTTGAGTGCCATCGGGTTGAGTCCAAGCCTCCTAGTCCTTGGGGACGGATTCAACATGGGGGTCATACTGCCGATTCGCTGGCTTTGGGCTCGACTCTCCGTCGTAAGATTCTCCAGAGTTTTGCCTTGCTCCGCCGTCTTATTTTCCAGTGCCGTCATCATGACTTTCATCTCGGCCAAGGACGCGGAGATCGTCTCGGGTTGCTCCGCCGTTTGCTGAACAGCGTTGGGCGCTCCGTCCCCAGCGGGAGGATTCACTCCGGTCCTGTTGGTGACATTTCCCGCTGCGGTGGTGTTGTCGGCGTCGGTCACTCCGGTGGTCATCTTTTCGGATCTGGTGTGCGTCGGTTCTCGGTGTAAGAATTCTTATTCACCCTCCTTCTAGCACCAAATTGTGCGTCCTGGATTTTACACAACGAATTATATGTTAAGAAAGTAAGAGAAGACGCAAAGATTCTAAGTAAGAAACCGAAACAAAGATCGAAATATGGTGATTTTTATTCGAGTCGCTGTGATAAGCTTTTAGGGTACAAGTGTTTTCTAGGTAAAATTACGGATCCCCTTCCGAATAAATTAAGAATCCTATTTATACATTTCTATTCATAAATCTAAGTGAAGATCACGAAGAATCTTCTCGTAGATTCTTATCTATCTCCCCTTGGGGCGCTCCCTTCCACAAGACTTCGTCTCCTAGGGCGAACCTCGCTTCAGACTTCCTTGTGGGCTAGGGCTCGGCCCATTTGCATGACAATCTGTTTTGGGCTCGGCCTCGCGCCTTGTCTTGGATTTGGATTACTTCGTGGACCTGCTGCTCGGATTGTCAAGGGGAGATGTTGGTTTGGTTCGGCTCGTGCACAATTCGCACATTCTTCGGTTCGGCTCGGTTTCCGCACGATTTATGCACCGAGCCGAGCTCGGACCATTCTCGGTTTGTGCACGGTTCGGTTCGGCTCGGTTTTTGCATAGTTTATGCACCGAGCCGAGCCTAGATCGTGCTCGGTTTGTGCACGGTTCAGTTCGACTCGGTTTCCGCACAGTTTGTGAACCGAGCCGAGCCCAGATCGTGCTTGGTTTGTGCACCGAGCCGAGCCCGGTCTGTGCTCGGTTTGTGCACGCTTCGGAAATCTCCTTCCATACTTAGTCGTTTCCTCGATCGATCTTGCCTGGGTGAAAACCGACCCCAACAGAATATATCCACAAACTAACAATATTTCCGATGAATTCTTGGCGGGGGTGGATCAATTCATGAATTTTGTAAGTAGCCAGTCAATAGCGCAGAGTAGTGGAGGTAAATTTTACTGTCCTTGTATAAAATGTCAAAATTCAAAATTTTTACAAAGAAGTACAATTTCGAAGCATTTGCATAGTAGATATTATGTATGGTGTGAACATGGTGAACATTATGATGTGCTTGGGGGAGGGACAAGTAGTCATTATGCAAATGTAGATTCTACTAGTGGTAGTCAACAACCAGAATATGATGGGGGAAATATATATGCTGAGATGGTGAATGATGCATTTCATGGTTCCACACCATTTAAGCATCACAAGTTTCATGAACATGAAAGTGGATATGATAATATTCATGAAGAACTTACCCAAGAGGCAAAACGGTTTTATGATATGTTAGATGCTGCAAATACTCCACTTTATAATGGTTGTCATGAAGGTTATTCAAAGTTATCTTTGCCTGCTCGGTTCATGAACATCAAGTCAGACCATAATATGGCTGAAAGTTGCATGGATTCGTGGTCGGAATTGTTTACGGAGTATTTACAAGAGGGAAATCAGGCAACTGGTTCATACTACGAGACATAAACTTTGATGCGAAAGCTTGGATTGCCGTACTATACATATGATGTATGTATAGATAATTGTATGCTCTTATGGAAGGAAGATGAGAATTTGGAGCATTGCAAGTTCTGTGCAAAACCAAGATTTAAGGCTAGTGAGGGACGAACTAAAATATCGTTCAGTCGTATGTGGTATTTACCTATTACTGATAGATTAAAGAGGATGTACCAGTCGGAGAAAACTGCATCGTCGATGAGATGGCATGCTGAGCATGAATCAAAAGACGGAGTAATGTGTCATCCATCTGATGCGGGAGAGTGGAAGATTTCCAACGTTTGCATCCTACATTTGCAGAAGAATCACGAAATGTTTATCTTCGATTATGTACAGACGGTTTTAATTCTTTTGGGATGTCAAAAAATCATTCGTTGTGGCCTGTGATCATGACTCCATACAACTTACCGCCAGATATGTGCATGAAAAAAGTGAGTATTTGTTTCTTACGGTTTTGAATTCTGGACCAAATCATCCACAAGCCAGTCTTGATGTTTTCCTTCAGCCATTGATCGACGAGTTAAAAGAGTTATGGAATAATGGAGCTGGGGCATATGATAAATCATTAGATCAAAATTTCAACATGAAAGCCGTTCTTTTGTGGACTATAAGCGATTTTCCGGCATATGGTATGTTGTCGGGATGGACGACACATGGAAGATTGTCGGGATGGACGACACATGGAAGATTGTCGTGTCCCATTTGTATGGATGATACAAAAGCTTTTCAATTGACGGCTGGAAGGAACAAATGTTGGTTTGACTGTCACAAAAGATTTCTTCCTTTAAGTCATGTGTTAAGAAAGAATAAGATAAACTTTTTGAAGTGAAAGCACGTAGTGAAAGACTACCCACCTCAATCTTTGACTGGTGAACAAGTTTTATATGAGCGTATAGGGCATGTCGAGCCACCTAAAACATCTGTATGCGGTGGAAATGGTCATGAAAAAAAAGTAGATGGCTATGGGAACTGGGTTGACATAAAGAAAGCATATTTTGGGAGATACCGTACTGGGTTGATCTGACGCTACGACATAATCTTGATGTGATGCATATCGAGAAGAATTTTTTCGATAACATCATGTATACTGTTAAGAATGTTAAAGACAGATCAAAAGACACAGTGAAGTCAAGATTAGATATTGCACGATTCTGTTCTAGAACAGAATTGCATGTAGATGATCGAGGGAGAGCTCCGTTTCCTGTTTGGAGATTGACTTCAAAAGCGAAAGAATGCTTACGAAGCGGAGCTTGGTGGTCCTGTGCAATATAGGATATCACTGGATCAAAATCGCCTCCAAATTCTGAAGGATAACATTGTCATGATTTTGTGTAATTTGGAAAAAATCTTCCCACCTTCTTTCTTTGATGGGATGGAGCATTTACCTGTACACCTACCCTATGAAGCGGAGCTTGGTGGTCCTGTGCAATATAGGTGGATGTATCCCTTCGAAAGATTTTTTAAACAATTAAAAGGCAAGGCGAAGAACAAAAGATATCCAGCGGGATCAATAATTCAGGCATACATGAATGATGAGATATCTCATTTCTCAGAACACTACTTTCCTTCACATATATTTACAGCTAGTAGAAGAAGGTATAATTAACTTAAATAGTGATTAAGTTATTTAATACATTACTTCAAAATATAAGAGGTAAAATCATAATTTTTTAGGTCAAGTCGTTATGTCGAAGCTGAATTACCTGTATATATCCTATACCGGTGCCGAATATATTTACTCAATTGGGTCGTCCAAGTGGCAAAAGTAGTGAATTTTGGTTAAATGAGAAAGATTATAAATGTGCACTTGCATATGTTTTGCGCAATTATGACTATTTTCGCCCGCTTGAGAGGTACGTGCTTTGCGGTTCATTCACTTAATTGGATTTTTTTTATTTTTTAGTTCAGTAAAATATATCATGTTGTTGGCAAAACAGATTGTTGGACGCACAAATTCGATTTGAATATCCGGAACTCTCTGATGAAGAGGTGACTTTGAAAAGAGATGAAGATTTTCATATATGGGTTCGCCAATATGTACGTATTGTTTTCTTAATTTTTTAAATATTTTCATATATATTATTAAAAATTTTATATTACATTTTCTTAATTTTTTAATATTTCCATATATATATAGGTTAGTGCAATGAAAAGTCAGGAAAATGTTTCTCCTTGGGTTCATGAACTAGTGGAAGGTTCTGAAAATAGGGTCAAGTCATGGCCGATGTATTTTACAAGAGGATATTTGTTTCATACGCGAGATCACGGGCTCACGAAAAAAACTATGAATTATGGAGTATGTGTACGAGGACAAAATTACTCAGAAGCATCTGAAGAGGATGATTTTTATGGGACCGTGCAAAATATCATAGAGCTCGAATATCCAGGATTTGTTAATTTAAAGATCAAGCTTTTCTACTGTGAATGGTTTGACCCTACAATTGGAAAAGGCACTCGAAAGCGAGATGGAGGCATTGTTGACGTGCCCTCATCAAGGAGATATCAAAATTATGAACCATTTATTTTAGGTATTTTCGGTTTTAATTGAGTGTGTTCTATATGTTTACTTCTAAATTTAACTTTTAATCCATGTGCAGGGTCTCAAGCTGATCAAGTTTGTTATCTTTCATACCCACACACTAAACGACCTCAGAAAGTGTGGCTCACGGTCGTCAAAGTAAATCCAAGACATATTGTTCAAGGAAATTTTAACGAAAAGAGGTTATACTGCAGCAAACAACTGATGATGGAATGACGGATACGATTGAAGATATCATAATTGATAGTTTAGTAGATGGAAATCATCATGTTGAACCAATTGATTATGAAATCGAAGACGCTGAAGCAGAAGATGAATTTCTTTGTAACTTATCATCTTCAGATGATGAAGATGAAGAATTTTAATAATGATTATCGAATTTTAAGTTGTGTAATATAATCTTGAAATTGTAGACACACCTTTGCGTTTTGTAATATCATCTTCATGCCGGTTTTTGCTTTGTTGTTTTGGCCTTGTTTGCTACCTTTTTGGAATCGCCTTTTCTACTTTTTGGTTTCGAGCTTCCGTTGTAGCCGCCATCTCCTTATACATGTCCTTGTCTGACTCAGTGATTTTCTTCCTTTCCTTTTCTTTTATTATATCAACAATCGGAACCCACCCCTTCCTAGTCTAACCACAACATAGGCCTAGAATATCGGTATCAAGCCGTTTTAGTATCTAAACCACCTAACCTAGTGTTGACTCGAGTTGTGAGTCAACGTCTACATGGGAGTCTAACCTTGTCAGCCTAGACCCAACACTTTTTGCCTAAGAAGATTCGAAAATGATGCAAAGGCCTCACATGCTCTCACATGCTCTCACAAAAGTGTTCATGGTTTCAAACAAAGGTTAAGGTTTTTGGGTGTGGTCTGGTACTTGGACTAGCAAAATGATGGTAAAAAGGGAAAGAGAGTCCAAGCGAAATCTATGAGTTAATCAACAAGTATGAACAAGATAATTATATTTTTAGTTTTAACGGTTCAAGATCATTAGGAAAATGGTTCAAATCGCAATGCATCTAGCTAAGATTGAATTTTACAGGATTAATTCCAAATGTGGTGCTGCCTTAAGCTCGATCTAATTCAAAATGCATCAAACAAACAAGAACTAAAGAATTGAATTCATGACTTAAAAATGGCTATCTACAAGGATTCACTATACTTTACACCCTATGTGAATGCTATGAATCCTAAATGCATGTATATATACTCAATTCTAAGATAAAAATTGCAGCTAAATGCGTGAAAAATAATTTTTTTTATGCATGTGACTCAAGGATGGAAAATAGAAAATAAGAAAATAAAACACACGGTTATATACATGACCCTCACACAGTGTCTGTGTAACAAAATCTCAAAAGGAGGCAACCAAAATACCAATAGTGCAAGAGGGGTCAGGTCGAGGAGGATAGAGAGTACCTTAGGTCACATCGGTCTGTGACCGTTATACGAGTCCGATATTGCCTAGTATAGTAAGTTGCAGACGGGTGTGATTGTATCCGAATGATCATTACGTGGTGAATCCGATGTGCAAGCCATGTTGCATTTCTACGACGGCCTTAGACCGTGATCATAACCCGATATTTGAGGGTATGTCTTTCAAACTGGCCTGTACTTGGATTTCACTTCTGTAATAACCAATTCTTCCGGTTTTCTTCCCGTTATGGCTCCCCGATATCGTACACCTTTATATCTAGATCATAGAATCCACTTATAAATATTCTTGATAATGAAAAATAAAGAGAGAAAAACTACAAAATAAAATAAAAGGATAAGCTTGGGGTGCCTCCCAAGAGCGCTCGTTTAAAGTCTCATAGCTTGACTCTTCCTAGCCGTTTAGGCTGTGTTGGGGTCTAGGAGACGAACTGTGGTCGCCTCCCATATCTGGTATTTCTCACTTGCCAAATACGGCTTGAGTCTATGCCCATTTACTGTGTAGTCATCCTCTTCTTTTCCCTCAAGTGTCACAGCTCCATATGGCAAGACTTCTTTGATCGTGAACGGACCGGACAATCTTGATTTCAGCTTTCTGGGGAACAGCCTTAGCCTTAAGTTGTACAGCAGCACTTGATCCCCTGGTGCGAACTCCTTCGGTTTAATTTTCTTATCGGTGAAAGCCTTGGTTTTCTCCTTGTAGATCCGAGAGCTCTCAAATGCTTCCAACCGAGTCTCTTCCAGTTCGTGGAGGTTTATTAACCTTTTTTCTTGAGCCGTCATGATATCAAAATTCAGGAGCTTGATGGCCCATAGAGCTTTGTACTTGAGTTCCACGGGCAAGTGACATGCTTACCATAGAGGAGGGCATAAGGACATCTTCATATGGGTGTTTTGAAAGCAGTTTATGCCCACAGAGCGTCATCCAATTTTGCTGATCAGTCTTTTCTTGTTGCTCAGACCATTTTTTCTAATATCGCCTTGATCTCGCGATTAGATACCTCGACTTGCCCATTTGTTTGCGGATGGTTTGGTGTGGCTACCTTGTGTTTGACCCCGTGCTTCTTTAGGAGATTTTCGAACAACTTGTTGATAAAATGGCTACCACCATTGCTTATTACCACTCTTGGAACCCCATACCTTGGGAAGATAGTAGACTTGAATAGCTTAAGTACCACTTTTGCATCGTTAGTGGGACTGGCCACGGCTTCTACCCACTTTGAGACATAATGAACATCAACTAGTATGTACTTGTTGCCGTAAGAAGAGGGAAATGGTCCCATGAAGTCTATTTCCCAAACATCAAAGATATCGACTTCCAATATCGGGCTCTGTGGCATCTCGTCACGCTTGCCGATGTTTCCTTTTCTTTGGCATCCTTCGCAGGAGGAGACATACTCGTGAGTGTCCTTGAATAGGCTTGGCCACCAGAATCCAGCTTGCAAGATCTTTGTTGTGGTTTTGAATGTGGCAAAATGGCCACCATAGGCTGAACTGTGGCAATGGAACAAGATCCCTTTCACTTCTCCCTCAGACACACACCTTCTATGGATTCCATCCAAGCCCCTTTTGAAGAGATAAGGCTCATCATAGAAAAATGGTTAATGTCCTTGAAGAACTTCTTCCTTCGGTAAGCATCGAGATCATTTGGTATGTCCCCACTCACCAAGTAGTTGATGTAGTCCGCATACCAAGGAATGGTTTTCTCTTCCATGCTGGCTACGGTTTCTAAATTTTTATTCACTTGGTACATTCCACCGAGGACATTCACTATCATGAGCTGTTCTTCCGGTAAAGCATCATTGATAGGAATCAAATCCTCTATTCTCATCCAGGACAAGTGATCAGCTACACCGTTCTCTACTCCCTTCTTATCCAGGATCTCCATATCAAACTCTTGGAGCAAGAGAATCCACCTTAGCAACCTCGGTTTGGTGTCCTTTTTTCCATAGATGTATCTTAGTGCAGCATGATCCATATAAACAATCACCTTCGATTCCACCAAGTAGCTTCTGAATTTTTCAAAGGCAAGCACAACTGCCAATAACTCTTTCTCGGTCATGGCATACTTTACTTGGGTATCGTCTAGTGTCCGGCTTGCATAGTAGATCACGTGCAATTTCTTGTCTTTCCTTTGCCTCAGAAAAGCTCCAACAGCATAGTCGCTTGCATCACACATGATCTTGAATGGTAGATCCCAATCAGGGGCTTGGACTATGGGGGCGCTCACAAGAGCTTCCTTGATAGTGGTGAACGCTTGAAGACAATCCTCATCGAAGATAAACTCGGCTTCCTTGCATGAGAGCCTAGTGAGTGGTCTAGTAATCTTGGAGAAGTCACGGATGAACCTCCTATAGAAGCCCGCATGTCCAAGAAAGCTACGAATTTCCTTCACCGTAGTGGGTGGCTTCAAATGCATCATGACCTCTATCTTTGCCTTATCGACCTCGATACCTTTCTCCGATATCTTATGACCAAGCACTATCCCTTCTCTGACCATGAAGTGGCATTTTTCTCAATTCAGCACTAAGCTTGTCTCCTCACATCTCTTCAAGACCCTGCACAAATTAGACAAGCAAATACCAAAAGAAGAGCCGTATAAGGAAAAATCGTCCATAAATACTTCGACCATTTCTTCAATTAAATCAGAGAATATTGACATCATGCATCTTTGAAACGTAGCAGGAGCATTGCAATGCCCGAAGGGCATTCTCCTATAAGCAAACGTTCCATATGGACAAGTGAAAGTGGCTTTTTCTTGGTCGTTTGGGTGAATCGGTATCTGGAAGAAACCGCTATAGCCATCCAGAAAACAGTAGTATGGATGGTTAGCTAATCTTTCCAGCATTTGGTCGATGAAAGGGAGAGGGAAGTGGTCTTTTCTTGTGGTTGAATTAAGTTTTCTATAGTCAGTGCACATCCTATGACCGGTTATGGTCCTAGTAGTGATTAACTTTTCTCTTTCATTTTTTACGACTGTGATACCCCCTTTCTTTGGTACCACATGGACAGGAGATACCCAAGTGCTATCACTGATGGGGTATATCACGCCGGCTTCTAAGAGTTTTAATTTTTTTTTCTTGACCACTTCCTTTAAGTTTGGGTTTAAACATCTTTGGTGTTCAATGGAAGATGTGTTTTCATCGTCTAAGTGAATCATATGAGTGCAAAGTGTTGGTGAAAGACCCTTGATGTCACTTAGTGAGTACCCAATAGCTTTTCTATACTTTCTCAACTCCTTAAGGAGTGAATTTAGCTCATCATCACTTAGACTTTCATTCACAATAACCGGGTATGTGGAGTGGGTCCCAAGAAAGCGTACCTTACCCCATCTGGTAGTAGCTTGAGCTCGAGTTGTGGAGCATCTAGTTCACTCCAATCTCCGCGTATGCACTGCTCGCCTGAGCTCGTTGCATCCTTATCGGCTTAATCCCGATATTCCCCTTCTTTTTTTACCCAAGCGACCTTATGCCTTCTATGCTCGAGGTCTTCGTAGAATTCATCATCTTCAGCGACTCTTCTCGCATCCAGCTGCATGACATAGACTTCACTCTCGTGCTATATATGTCCATGTTGCCTTTTCTCTTTCGTCAAAGCAACCAGGAGAGGGTCTTTCAAAGATAGCTCCTAAAAAAGCTCGCCATTCAGTTTATCCAGTGTGTCTACCCAAAAGATTTTCCCTCCTATGGTAGGCTTCTTCATCACGTCTCTTATATCGAACTTGAGAATGATATCTTTTCCTAGATTCAGCTTGATCTTTCCTTTCTTTACATCGATCATTGCCCCTGCCGTAGCTAGGAATGGTCTATCAAGGATAAGAGGGTCTCTCGGTTCTTCATCCATTTCGAGTACCACAAAATCGGTTGGCACTTCGATATTACCAATCCGGTTGGGAACATCTTCAAGCAAACCCTTGGGTAACCTCACGGATCGGTCTGCTAGTATCAAGGATATTTGATGTATTCATATATTACATACATTTAGCTTGCATTTAGGACATAAATTGCATACATATTGCATTTATACTTAGGGAAATTATAGCTTTTGTTCCATTTTAGGTCCTAAGGCATTTTGCATTTTGCATTTTGCATTTTGCATTAGCATTTGCATGTTTCTTGCATTCTTACATCATATTCAGGTTGTTTTGGATACACTGGAGTTCTGGAGAGTGCGTGGACAAGCTGATGATCAAAATGGAGTCTATGGACACTTGGGAGAACTCGGGCATCAAGCAAAGGAACCGAGATCGAGCTAAGGATCGAGTCAGGCAGGTCGATCTTGAGAAGATCGACCACAAGATCGAGTCACGAGGCCATTCCGAGGAAGACGATCGAGGTCAGAGATCGACCAAGATGACCGAGCGCGAGCACGGATGCAGAAGAAGAACGAGAGCTAGATCGAGCTCAAGACTCGATCATCCAAAGATTGAGTAGACGATCGACAGAGGCACCCGATCTCCCCGATTGGAACGACTAGGGGATCGAGCAAAGGAAGGCATTCCACCCCCGAGATCGAGCAAGAGATCGACGACCGAAGTCGATCTCTAACCTTATCCGGACAGCTCACAGTTTGGAGCTTAGTGAGGGGACCATTTCCCTTTTGGTATAAAAGGTCCTTGACCTATTTTTGGCAAAGGGATCCGAAAACTTACGTTTTGTCTCCTCCTTCTTTGAGCAAAACCTCCATTGTTAGTCCTTTAAGCTTTTCTAGTTTATGTAAACCTTAATCTTTTCTTTAATATTAAGTACTTGTCTTTAATCTCTTTACTTAATCGTTCAATCATGCCTAGCTTTCTTTCCTTTACGTTTTCAAGCATACTAATCATGCATAGTAAGTAGTAATCTTTTGGGTTTTCGGTTTGGGGTGATTAAAGGGTTTAAAAGTTTAAGCTTTGGTCTTTTTCTTGTTCTTAAAACCATTCTCTTCTTGGATTTGGGCGTTTAAGCCCTAGAGGATCTCGAGAGAGACATCTTTTATCCAGGGATTTCTTTGTCCTAGACAGATTTAGGAGATCCCTTAAATCCAAATTCAAGAGACTAATCTATCCTTTCCCAAACGGCATGGTTGCTTAGGGGATTTGTTAAGCCATTATTTGAGATCTATGCATCATGCTCTTCATCCTTTCTTTCCACCACGATCAATGGGTTAGGAGGAAGGGATGAGGAAGGCTTCATACCAAACTCCAAGGATGAAGCTAGCCTTAGCTTCTCAAGGCTTAGAGAAAGCACAAAAGTGTAGATCTATGTTTTAAAAACCCAAAGTTTAAATCTTGAACCCCCTTAAGCTGATCCCCAACTGTGAATCCATTTCATATCATCTGAAAACATAAAAATCATCTTCCTTTAGTTTAAAGTTTCAACCTTGTAGCTTAAATCCATCTAGTTGCTTATTTCTTGCTTTAAAGTTTTTTTAATTTCATAAAGTTGTGTTCTTGGTCTTGTTAGTATTTTAGAAATTCCCTAGTATCATATTTCACACCCTGGTAGAAGCTAAGAGTCAGTAGATTTTTATTTCTAGTTTTTAAAATTCGTCCCAAGTAGTTAGTTATTTCCTGTTTTGTCTGTCTTTAGATTTGCATTTTCTAAAATTAGTAGTCTTACCGTTTAAATTCTTAGAAGCTACTTTCTAGTTGTTTAACCCCCTGATCGGGATTTTAAAATAGTTTTTAAGTCTAGTAGATCATCAGAAGTAATTTATTTCGAATTATTCACCCATTTAATCAGAATCTCCTTAGCTTTACCAAAAATTCTTGTATTCTTGGTATCCTTTCAAACCTCCCAAGTTGGATTGACCCTTAAGTATTGCAATGACATGATCATGCTAAAGGCTTTGACAAACACAACAAAAATGTGTTATCAAATGGCGCCGTTGCCAAATTGGGATTGAGTTTGAAGTATTAGGATTTGAAATTTAGTGAAGACTAAGTCTTTGTTTTTCAATCTTTAGTTACTAATTTCTCTACATCTCCATCTGTGTTTTCAGGTACATGAACTTGAGGTCTAGTGGTGATAATAACTTGATTCACTATCTAGACAACATTCATCAACTTGGAGGTGCAAGACATAGAAGAAAAAGGGAACAAGCGCTTGTGCGAGAGTTTGTTCAAGAGGCTGCACAAGAGGTCATGGCTGACCAAGACCAAGTTGAGGCACCACCTCACAATGATGCCAGAAGGGTTAATGGAAACCCCAACCACGCCCAAAGACCACCACTGATCATAGGTGCGGCTGATGCACCAAACACTCACCACAATAGGTTCGGCATCACCCCTCCTCCGGTGCAAAACAACAACTTTGAGATAAAGTCGGGCTTCATCTCAATGGTCTAGAACAGTAAATTCCACGGTCTTGCATTGGATGATCCCCTAGAGCATTTGGACAACTTCGAGCAAGTGTGTGGCATGGTCAAGATCAATGGGATCTCCGAAGACAGCTTCAAGCTTCGGTTCTTCGCATTCTCTCTTGGGGACAAGGCTCGCCATTGGGAAAAGACCCTACCTCAAGGCACCATCACATCTTGGACAGATTGCAAGAAGGCCTTTCTCTCAAAGTTCTTCTCTTCTACAAGAACAGCTCGGCTACGAAGTGAAATCAGTGGCTTTGCACAAAGGCAAAACGAGACCTTTAGTAAAGCCATGGAGAGATTCAAGGACTACACCATTGCATGTCCTCATCATGGTTTCACAGAGGAGACACTTCTTAGCACTATCTACAGAGGAGCTTTGCCTAAGATCCGTCTACTACTTGATACCGCCAGCAAAGGAAACTTCCTTGGACAAGAAGTGACCGCGGGTATGGAGCTTATCGAGAACTTGGCGTTGAGTGATGGCAATTACTCTGAGGACTATGACCGAGCACCAAGAGGTACTGAGATGGAGTCACATAGGAAGGAGCTGAAATCCCTTCATGAGAAACTTGACAAGATGATGCTTGCAAGTCAAAAGCAAGTACACTTTGTGGGGGAAGCTTCAGAGGTGTTTGAAGAGGGGTGTCAAGAGGACCTTGAGGAAGCGAATTGGGTAGACTACAATAAGTAACAAGGGTATGCTCCAAGGTATCAAGGCAACAACAACCTTTCATACAGAAGCACCAATGTAGAAAACCCCAAGGATCAAGTATACCCACCACAACAAGGAAAATCCTTTGTTCCTTACAACAAGAGTGGGTTTACACAAACAGTGGGTATCAAGGCCAGAGACAAGGCAACTATCAAGGGCAACAACAACAAGGAAACAAGAGTTATCCTCCTGGTTTTGTGCCACAGCAGCAACAAGTGCAACAACAACAACAAGATCCTGTACAAGCTATGTTCCAACAATTGCTTCAAGGGCAAGCATGTACAAATCAGAAATTTGTGGATATCAACAATAGGCTGGACTCTTCTCTAACTGAGGTATCTACACAGATCTTTCAAATGAAAAACAAGATTAGGCAGCTTGAGAAAGGGAAAGCAAGTGCAAGCGGACAAAGTAGTTTACCCGGCAAGTGTGAACAAAATTCGAAGGAATATGCAAATGCGATCTTTTTAAGGAGTGGGAAACAGCTACCACCACAGTCTATGCTTGAAGACAATGAGGACATTGTGGTTCAAGAGGGGGAGAATGATCAAGATATCACCTTTGACAATGTCTACATTGAAAGACCAAAGAAAAGGGGTGAAGCGGTCTTGGAGAAGAAAGTGGAGAAAGTTAACAATGAGAAAGAAGCTTTCATTCCTCCACCATACAAACCAAAACTCCCTTTCCCTGGTCCTTTCAAGAAGCAGCTGATTGAGAAGCAAAGGGCCTTGTTTGAGAAGCACTTGAGGAACATCGAGCTGAAATTGCCATTGGTTGATTGTTTGGCTATGGTGCCTAAGTATGCAAAGTTTTTGAAAGACACTCTTGCCAAGAAAGTCAAAAAAGATGGAGGAGAGGTTATGGTATTGAGTCAGGAGTGCAGCGCTATTATCCACAAAGATATATCTCCAAAGAAGCTAGGAGATCCGGGCTCATTCACCATACCTTGTGCTCTAGGTCCATTGAAGTTTGATAATTGCTTGTGTTATCTTGGAGCAAGTATAAACCTCATGCCTCATTCCATTGCCAAGAAGTTGGGATTCACAAAGTTCAAGGAGTGTAGGATATCTCTTATCCTTGCTGATCGAAGTATAAGACTCCCGGTCGGCATGCTTGAAGACCTACCCGTAAGGATAAGCAATGTGAACGTACCGACCGATTTTGTGGTTTTCGAAATGGATGAAGAGCCTAAGGATCCTCTAATCCTTGGTAGGCCATTCTTAGCGACTGCAGGAGAAATCATTGATGTGAAGAATGGCAAGATCTCACTGCATCTTGGCAAAGACATCAAGCTGAACTTTGACATCAATGAAGTTTTGAAGAAACCAACCATTGGTGGACAAGTTTTCTACATAGAAGCTTTGGATGCATTGGCCGATGAATTGCTTGAAGAGTTAGCACAAGAAGATCATCTACAGCTTGTCCTGACAAAGGAGTGTGAGAAGTTTGGTTACCTAAACGAACAGACCCAAGAGTACGTTCGCATCCTTGATTCTCGCAAGATTGTCCAGGAGATCGACTGTGAGATCGAGCAGCTTACTCGATTTGAGGAACAGATCGAAAGCCAGATCGACCCATCTGCTCGATCCAGGGAAGAGATAGACCTTGTGACTCGATCTACTGCCCAATCTAATGGAGAACGACTAAGAGAATCGAGGGAGTCTACTCGATCCAGTCCAGATCGAGTGGTAGATCGACCAACTCGATCTCTGCGGGACAGACGTTGGAAGAGGGTAGCTTGGAGGCTCCTGACTCGGGATCTAAGGAAGCAGATGAGGACAGCAACCTCAACACAAGCCATGATGAGGACTGGAGTGAGCTGCTAGCCCCAAAGGTGGACCTCTAGCAGCTACCAATTGGGCTAAGGTACGCTTTCTTAGGACCAAATGAGACCTACCCGGTCATTGTTAATGATAATCTAAATGATGATGAGTTAGACTCACTCCTTAGGGAGTTGAGAAAGTATAGGAAGGCCATTGGGTACTCTCTCAATGACATCAAGGGCCTTTCACCATTACTTTGTACTCATAGGATTCATTTAGATGATGAGAACACTTCTTCAATAGAACACCAAAGACGCTTGAACCCGAACTTGAAGGAAGTGGTTAAGAAAGAAATTCTTAAACTTTTAGAGGCCAACGTGATATACCCCATAAGTGACAGCACATGGATCTCACCGGTTCATGTGGTGCCTAAAAAGGGCGGTATCACGGTTATAAGAAATGAGAATAATGAACTAATACTTTCTAGGACCATCACGGGACATAGAATGTGTATAGATTATCGAATTAAAACTTAACAAGGCCACTAGGAAAGACCACTTCCCACTGCCATTCATTGACCAAATGCTTGAAAGATTAGCCAACCACCCCTATTACTGTTTTCTAGACGGTTATAGTGGCTTCTTCCAAATCCCCATTCACCCTAATGATCAAGAAAAGACAACTTTCACTTGTCCTTATGGAACTTATGCTTATAGGAGAATGCCTTTTGGTTTATGTAATGCTCCTGCCACATTCCAAAGATGCATGATGTCTATATTTTCGGATTTAATTGAGGAGATGTTTGAGGTCTTCATGGATGACTTTTTCGTGTATGGCTCTTCCTTCTTCGTTTGTTTGTCCAATTTGTGTAGGGTACTCAAGAGATGTGAGGAGACCAACCTTGTGCTCTATTGGGAGAAGTGCCACTTCATGGTCACAGATTGGATTGTCCTTGGTCACAAGATCTCAGGAAAGGGGATTGAAATGGATAGAGCAAAGGTGGAAGTGATGGTCACTTTGGCGCCTCCGGTTAACATGAAAGGGATAAGGAGTTTCTTGGGGCATGCTGGTTTCTACAGGAGGTTTATCAAAGATTTCTCCAAGCTAGCACGTCCCCTCACAAAGCTGCTATACAAGGAAGCTGAGTTCAACTTTGATGAAGAATGCCACCAAGCGTTCAAAACCATCAAAGATGCGCTAGGAACCGCACCAATAGTGGAACACCAGATTTGGACTTTCCTTTTGAGATCATGTGAGACGCTAGTGACTACGCTGTAGGAGCTGTCTTGGGGTAGAGGAAAGACAAGAGGTTGCATGTTATCTACTATGCTAGTCGCACCTTGGACGACGCACAAGTAAAATATGCAACCACCGAGAAGGAGCTCCTAGCGGTTGTCTTTGCGTTTGAGAAGTTTCTGTCATACTTGGTAGGATCTAAGGTGATTGTATACACCGATCATGCAACACTAAGGTACATCTACTCAAAGAAGGATACCTAGCCGAGACTCCTGATAATAGGATTTTTCCTCTTTCAATTAATCTCTACTACTCATGTCATTGTAGTATTTGAGATGTCAATCCATAGGGGTTAAGATTAACAATACTAGTAATACATGAAACTATTTAATCTAAGCCAAATTCGAAATTTAGGTGACAAGGAACTAATGAAAGCAAGCTACTAGCTAAAGGAGATACTACAAGACTAATTTTATGATTTAAAACCTTAATTATCACTATATAAGCGCTAATTAAGCAATTAACTACTAATCAAGATTACTAATTGACTAAAAACGAAACCTAGGGATGGAATCATTGATTTGGGCATTCAAATGGCCAACCTTGCAATCAATTAAGCAACTAAACAAGTTATCTCTATGCCTAGATCACTAATGAAGACTAATCCATGATGTGTGGTATTAATCTCTTTCCTAATCACTTTAATGAACTAATGATGTGTTAGCATTAAAATGATTAGCAAGCAATAAGCATAAGTCTAAATGGCATGATAAACACCCTAGGCAACTAATATCTTAGGTTAGGAATGTAAATCTCTTAGAAAAGTGGTTCAAGCATTTCATCAAACACTTGGTGGGTGTGTGAAATGCTTATGATTCTAAATAGCAAAAGATTAGCTATTTGGCATTAAGAACACTTTAATAAGAAGAGATATGAAAGAATCTAACCTAGATTACAAGATTGAACCATTAGAAAACCCTAAATTTAACCCATCCCCAAGTTCCTAAAAGACTACTCACTAATCATAGCTAATCTAACAAATCTCATGCAAGAAGTGTTAGTAAACATGATTAGATGAATAGAAAAAGAAAGATTAGAAGAAACAAGAATCAAATTGCATTAAACTTAAAAGAAATCTTCCAAATCTCCTCAAAACCACAAAGGGTCGATTTTTGTGTTTAAGCACAAGAGAAGATACACAAAAATTAGGTTTTTAAATATTTATAGGGAAGAAAGTCAAACCGGGTCAACCCGGAACAAACCAGGTTTTGACCCGGGGTAGCAGTCTTGCGGAAATCGCCATATCTCCCTAACCACAGCTCATGATGACATGAAACCACCTCCAAATGAAAGATGATTCAATTACCTACAACTTTCATGAAGAGCTCAAAGGCTGAATCAGAACGGAAAGTCTTCGTCTGATCCGATTTGTACCCGGAAAAAGTCTTCTTGGTTTGGATCGACGATCTCGTCGAACCAAGTCGTCGAACTGAATCCCTGGTGCTGTGGTTCGAGCTGCTCGTCGATCAGTGTCGTCGAACCGAACCCCTGGAGAAGTGGTTCGAGCTGTTCGTCGATCCGTGTCGTCGAACCAAACTAAAATCGATGTAACTTTCTTACCACGGGTCCGAATGACTTGATTCCAACTCCATTGGAATTATCAATGGATCGTCTACAACTCTTAAGAAGGCTTCGGAGTCTGAATCTAAGTGAAAAGCCTTCCTCCGGACCTATACATTTCGCACCTCTAAATGCTCGATATGCTTCTAAAAAGACTTCTGCTTCTCATTTGGCTGCTTCTCTTGCTCCTCTTGGCTATCCATGAAACTCCATATGGTCCTCCAAGCCTCCAAAACACATAATAATGACTCAATATGTACAAATATGCAACAACCTAAACTAACACTCACTAAACTCTAATATGTATGCAAATGGGAATAAAAGTAGTTAAATGAGTGCAAAAGAACATGCGAAGCTATCTAAAATGAATGCTAAAATATGTTAATTTATGAGTATATCAACTCCTAAGGTGGATACTTCTCTTGCAAGAATTAGATATGGAAATCAAGGATAAGAAAGGCATAGAGAATGGGGTAGCGGATCATCTTTCTAGAATGAGGGTTGATGAAGTTCTACAATTGGATGATTCACTTCCAGAGGAGCAACTCATGCTGGTTAACACCAAGGTTTGTGCAAAGCTAGAGGAGAAGCTTGAGGAAGTTTTGAGCTTGAAGAAAGATGACTTGCCATGGTATGCGGATATTGTCAATTATTTGGCATGTGGAGAGGAACCTTCTCACTTGGACCGGTATCACAAGAAGAAGTTTATGAGGGACGTCTCACACTAATTTTGGGATGACCCTTACCTATACAAGAGGTGTGCGGACAACATCTACCGTAGGTGTGTCACAAGGGAAGAGGCGAGAGACATACTTCTTCATTGTCACGGTATAACATATGGAGGTCACTTTGCTGGTTTCAAGACGGCTACTAAGGTCTCCAAGCTGGGTTTTGGTGGCCAACCCTCTTCAGGGACGCTCATGAGTTCATCAAGTCATGTGAGGCGTGCCAAAGAGCAGGAAACATCACCAAGCGAAACGAAATGCCACAAGTGCTGATCCTTGAAGTGGAGGTTTTTGAAGTATAGGGGATAGACTTCATGGGACCTTTTCCATCTTCTTATGGAAACAAATACATCTTGGTGGCTGTGGATTATGTCTCCAAGTGGGTTGAGGCTATTGCAAGCCCTACCAATGATTCAAAACCGGTGGTCAAGCTCTTCAAGACCATCATTTTCCCACAGTTTGGTGTACCTAAGGTGGTAATAAGCGATGGGGGCAGCCACTTCATCAACAAGGTTTTTGAGGGGCTGTTAAGGAAACATGGGGTGAAGCATAAGGTAGCCACCCCTTATCACCCACATACCAGTGTCCAAGTGGAGGTATCAAACCGCCAAGTAAAAACCATCTTGGAGAGAACCGCGGGAGTAACAAGGAATGATTGGGCAAGTAAGCTTGATGACGCCCTTTGGGCGTATAGAACCGCTTTCAAGACACCCATTGGTACCACTCTTTTCAACCTCCTTTATGGAAAATCTTGTCATCTCCCTGTGGATTTAGAGCACAAAGCGCTTTGGGCTGTGAAGCAAGTGAATTTTAGTCTCAAGACAGCCCAAGAAAGAAGACTAGTGCAACTTAATGAGCTTGATGAGTTGAGGTTGGATGGTTATGAAAGTGTCAAGATCTACAAAGAAAGAACCAAAGCCTTTCATGACAAGAAGCTGGTACTTAAGGAGCTCAAAGAGGGAAGCCTGGTGTTGCTCTACAACTCTCGGCTGAAGCTGTTTCCCGGGAAGCTCAAGTCTAGATGGTGTGAACCGTTTGAGATTAAGGAGGTGCTACCATATGGGGAGGTCACTTTGATTGGTACGGGAGGAGAAAGCTTCACGGTAAATTGGCACAGAGTCAAACCCTACATGGCGAGTGACTGCGGCAAGGAGAGCACCACACTGCTTCTCCAAGATCCCCCACCTGCCTAACCAAGTAAAGTCGAGCTAGACGACGTTAAACAAGCGCACTTGGGAGGCATTCCCATGACTATCATTGTACATATTTTTGATTAATTTCTTTTTCAATATTATGCTTTTTAGTTTAAGTGTGTAGGTACATGGAGTTGGAGATGAGAGGTCATGATCTTGGATTTACAAAAGGGAAGGAAAAGAGAGCAGAGGCAAAAGATCGAGTGACGAATCGATCAGATTTCTCAATCTCTATCAAGAGATCGATGAGACGATCGACCAGGCCACTCAATCTAGACGAGATCGAGTAAGACGTTCGAGTGAATTAGTCGATTGCGAAAGGATGACCCACCCAAGTGTTTAGCTTGAAATACGAACAGGGTGTGGATCGACTGGTCTCACTCGATCTTCGAACTTAGAACGATAGCAAGATCGATCAGGACTCTCGATCTCTATACAGAGATCGATTAGACGATCGATCAATATACTCGATCTCGGTTAAAACGGCCTCACGATCGACCAAGGAGCCCGATCTAAGGAGCATGACCACAACCACGAAGGGTCCTAAAACGAGACGAACGGTCGATCTGAGCCTCGATCTAAATCAAATCGAGTCGACGATCGATCCAGACGCGCGATTCCAGGCGGAACGGGCATGAGATCGAGGTCAAGATCGACCGATTTGACTCGATTTCATGCCAAGGTTGGTTTAAATTTTCCCCCTTCTTTCTCTTTCCCTCTCATTTTGAATTTGAATTGTGGTCAAGGACAGCATCTTTGACCATGAAAAATGTGCCTTAACCACAATTTTCGAAAACCACTTGCTTGCATAATTCCAAAAAAAAATTTCTTTATATAAGACCATACCTCACACTCTCTCTACACTTGCATAAAAACATAAATTTTCGGAAATAGAGTGTGAGATTTGTTTTTGCAAAGAAAAGGGCATCTATTCCCCATCTTGTTTTAAGGTATTTCGAATTTTTGAATTTTATATTCATATTTTCAAAAATTTCCGTTTTATTTGGTGAATTAGATGTTATTTGATAGGGATTAGGAATAATTTTTAGAAATATCTAAATATTAGGAAAATTTTGTTGATTTGGTCTTATCCCAAGAGGATTTCCCCTTTTATTTACTGATATATTTGAAACAATCTTTAAAATCTAGGACTTGTATGCATTAGAGTTTTCTCTTGACCTTGTTTTTGCTATCTCATTCGCCACCTATTCTCACTTTCTCCTTGAAGGTTTGAATTTCAGGTACCATGGCACACAAGAAGAGAAGCAGAGAAGCGGCACAAGAAGAGACACAACAAGTGGTGGAAGTAAGGGTTAAGTGGAGTAAGGAGGAGAAGAGTGCAAGGGAGTGTTTGGGAAGTTTGCGGTTTGAGCCCACAAAGTTTGCAAGTAGGGATCTCTTGCAAAAGATGGGGTTGTTGGAGGACTTTGATTTGCTGCTCATAGACATGAGATTGGCTTGCCTCTCAAGGATGGATTGTCCAACCTACCTCGAAGCCACGCTCCACTTCCTTTCAACCTTGGATTTCACATATGAAAATCCGAGTATCAAGACTCCATCCGAGGGGCATATCACGTTCAAGATAAGTAGGCAATCTTACCACCTCTCCATCTCTGAACTTTGCCAAGCCTATGGTCTCAAGGCTGAAGCCTTACTTGTGGAATTCCTACGGCTCAAATCGGTAAATTCCCTTTGGGACTTGGTGAGCGATGGAAACTACGCGCACAACATCGCCAAGATCAAGAAGGTGCGGAATGCTGTGCTAAGGTACACCCTCAAGCTGCTGGCCAACACGTTTAGTGGGAGATCCACAACCTCAACAGTGACCAGGAACGAGCTATGCTTCCTCTTCCAAGGAGTGAAGAAGATAGTTTGCAATGGCGAGGAGAATGAAAGCCCTTTGGCGGATGAGCTTGGAGACAACGTCAACTACGGCTGCATCTTGGCTTCCTCTTTGGTCAAATACAAGGCTTGGTCAATGAGGTGCAAGGCGACCTCTGATCTAATTGGAGGGTTCCTCACGCCATTGTACATACAAGCCGGAGTTCCCTTAGCTGATTTTGAGCCTTGTGCAGAGCGCGCCTACATGGATGAGATCTATATGCGCAACACGGATTCCTTGGGTCATACTCCAGCTCCAGGGTTCTACGCCTACTTGTTCTCCAACCATACCAATGAGAAGAAAGTTTGTATTATGCCCAATCCCCAAGAGACGCATCTACAAAGCATTGGGACAATAGAGTTCCTACCTAATGATGAAGAATGCTTTGTGCCTCTTGGAGGCACACTAGCTCCACATCAGCTCAATCACACACCATCAGAGTCACCTCCTACTGATGCTGAGATGCCACCAAGCTTCGAACTCCCCAAGTTGGACTATGAGCCGCGCACCAAGGCAGAAAAATTCCTTGCCTCGGTTGTGGAGATCCAACGCAAGGTGAACAAGTGGCAAGGGAAGATGAATAAGAAGCTGGTGAAAAAGATCAAGGTCCTTCAAGGAGAAAGCTCATCAGGGATGACATTGAGTGAAGAGGTTGATCAAGGGGGAGATACAATGAGAAGACACTCAACCGAAGGCTTTGAGATCCGTGAGCCGCAAGAAGGTGATCGAGCTAGACGTCTCTCTCTTCACCAAGCACCAACCACGAGCAAAGGCAAGGAGATAGCAAAAGATACTACAAGAAGGAGCAGGAGGACTGGGGCAACCTCAAGCTCTGGTCATGCCTAACTTTAAGGTACCAAACAACACCCCTTGTAAATACCATGCATCTTTTTATTTTTGCTTTGGATTTTGGTCTCCTCTTGGACTTGTTTGACACCGAGATGTTGTCATTCAAGTTTGGGGGAGAATGTCTGTGCTTTTACATGTTTTATTTGGATCTTATTTTACTTTTGGCATCTTGAGTCTTCATGCATCCATCTAAGTGCATACAAAAATTCAAAAAAATCAGAAATTTTTTCAAAAATTTCAAAAAATTTTATGTAACTTGCATGTACATTGTAGAATATTTTAGGATTGAGTCTAGAATTTTTATCATATAGGATTGCATTCATATGCATATGGAGCAATGATGAGCTAATCCAAGTAGGTTGTTAACTTTTGTGATTAATTCAACACCCTAGTTAGTAGTTCTTTGATGCTTGTGAATATATTTGAAAGTAAGGAAGAACCATTCTTGGACCACCTCATTTGTCACTAGTTTTTAGTCGAAAATAGGTCTTGAAATTGATAGCCAACTCTACTCACTTAAACCGAATTTTGACATTTAATTATCATGCTTGCATTGGAAGTAAATTTATGGATTAAAATACTTGAGCTTTCTTATCCATTTTGCCACCCTTTTGCTAGCTCAAGTAGCATCCCTATCATAACCAACCTCCTTTGAAGCCAATTGTTCTTGTGTGATTATTTGTGAGGCCTTTATTTCGATTGAACCTAGCATAAAGTGTTAGGTTTGGGACGACAAGTATAGGTTTTCATGTAGATTCTAGCCTTGCATTTTGGGGCTAGCTTTAGGCTTAGGATTTGGGGGTATGTTGGCCGTGGTACTATATGGTGTTGGGTGGGAAAGTGTGAAAAAGGAAGAAGTGGTGAATAAAGGGCTCGGTGAAAATAAGGGGAAGAATGGTTTGAAATGGAGAGTCTTGGGTTTTAAAAGGAATAGCTCTAAGTAAATAAAAAGAAAATGCTAAGTGGCCTTAAGAAATCAAAAAGAGCCGAAAAGGGCCTAAGAAAAAAATATATGCTTATTCAAGGCTACCTAGAGATCAAAGAAGAGCTAAGTTGATAAGAATAGACTACTCCATTCACCGAAAATGATAGGTTGAAGAAGTTCTCCTTAGAGCTTTGAAAAAGAGAAAAAGTGTTTGAAATTCAAGGGGTTTAGCAAGGCACAAAGAGATTTGGGAAAAAGGGTAGATTCTAGAGGGTTGAGTGAGCAAAAAGAAAATGAATGAGAGGGGTATAGGATCATTGATAGCATTTCGGGTAGATGAAAATCTATACTTGTATGCATCACTTGTTTCTTAGCTTTAGCATTATGCATATGGTTCAATCTTTCTTGAGTGTTACCCTTACTTAAATGCAAAATCGGATGAATTGAGATCATTTTTATCTCAAAACCGAGTCCCTTAGCCAAATGAATTTACTTACCTTGCAATGTCATGATTCACGGTTTCACACTTAATGAATGTTAAAGAGTTGGCTTGATAGGTAGGCTTGTTTAGATTGAATTCTTAGTACACTTGAATGTTGAGATGGGCATGGCTAACTCTTTTGGAGTAGAATAGATTCACATGCATCTTAGAATTAAGAACTAGGATGTTGAGCTGATCATTATTGTTAGCAACCTTGGATTTTGAGCTCCCACTTTTAAACATCTCTCCATTGCTCGGATTTTGTTTGCTTGAGGGCAAGCAAAAGGTAAGTTTGGGGGAGTTGATGTATTCATATAATTCATACATTTAGCTTGCATTTAGGACATAAATTGCATACATATTTCATTCATACTTAGGGAAACTGTAGCTTTTGTTCCATTTTAGGTCCTAAGGCATTTTGCATTAGCATTTGCATGTTTCTTGCATTCTTGCATCATATTCAGGTTGTTTTGGATACACTGGAGTTCTGGAGAGTGCGTGGACAAGCTGATGATCAAAATGGAGTCTATGGACACTTGGGAGAACTCGGGCATCAAGCAAAGGAACCGAGATCGAGCTAAGGATCGAGTCAGGCAGGTCGATCTTGTGAAGATCGACCACAAGATCGAGTCACGAGGCCATTCCGAGGAAGACGATCGAGGTCAGAGATCGACCAAGATGACCGAGCGCGAGCACGGATGCAGAAGAAGAACGAGAGCTAGATCGAGCTCAAGACTCGATCATCCAAAGATTGAGTAGACGATCGACAGAGGCACCCGATCTCCCCGATTGGAACGACTAGGGGATCGAGCAAAGGAAGGCATTCCACCCCCGAGATCGAGCAAGAGATCGACGACCGAAGTCGATCTCTAACCTTATCCGGACAGCTCACAGTTTGGAGCTTAGTGAGGGGACCATTTCCCTTTTGGTATAAAAGGTCCTTGACCTATTTTTGGCAAAGGGATCCGAAAACTTACGTTTTGTCTCCTCCTTCTTTGAGCAAAACCTCCATTGTTAGTCCTTTAAGCTTTTCTAGTTTATGTAAACCTTAATCTTTTCTTTAATCTTAAGTACTTGTCTTTAATCTCTTTACTTAATCGTTCAATCATGCCTAGCTTTCTTTCCTTTACGTTTTCAAGCATACTAATCATGCATAGTAAGTAGTAATCTTTTGGGTTTTCGGTTTGGGGTGATTAAAGGGTTTAAAAGTTTAAGCTTTGGTCTTTTTCTTGTTCTTAAAACCATTCTCTTCTTGGATTTGGGCGTTTAAGCCCTAGAGGATCTCGAGAGAGACATCTTTTATCCAGGGATTTCTTTGTCCTAGACAGATTTAGGAGATCCCTTAAATCCAAATTCAAGAGACTAATCTATCCTTTCCCAAACGGCATGGTTGCTTAGGGGATTTGTTAAGCCATTATTTGAGATCTATGCATCATGCTCTTCATCCTTTCTTTCCACCACGATCAATGGGTTAGGAGGAAGGGATGAGGAAGGCTTCATACCAAACGCCATGGATGAAGCTAGCCTTAGCTTCTCAAGTATTAGAGAAATCACAAAAGTGTAGATCTATGTTTTAAAAACCCAAAGTTTAAATCTTGAACCCCCTTAAGCTGATCCCCAACCGTGAATCCATTTCATATCATCTGAAAACATAAAAATCATCTTCCTTTAGTTTAAAGTTTCAACCTTGTAGCTTAAATCCATCTAGTTGCTTATTTCTTGCTTTAAAGCTTTTTAATTTCATAAAGTTATGTTCTTGGTCTTGTTAGTATTTTAGAAATTCCCTAGTATCATATTTCACACCCTGGAAGAAGCTAAGAGTCAGTAGATTTTTATTTCTAGTTTTTAAAATTCGTCCCAAGTAGTTAGTTATTTCCAGTTTTGTCTATCTTTAGATTTGAATTTTCTAAAATTAGTAGTCGTCCCTTTTAAATTCTTAGAAGCTACTTTCTAGTTGTTTAACCCCCTCTTTGGGATTGTAAAATAGTTTTTAAGTTTAGTAGATCATCATAAGTAATTTATTTCGAGTTATTCACCCATTTAATGCGAATCTGCTTAGCTTTACCGAATCTGCTTAACTTTACCAAAAGTTCTTGTATTCTTGGTATCCTTTCAAACCTCCCAAGTTGGATTGACCCTTAAGTATTGTAATGACATGAGCATGCTAAAGGCTTTGACAAACACTTCAAAAACGTGTTATCAATATTCGGCTTGGTTTGTAGGTTGTAAAGCCGATCCTCTTAGCTATTGACAGCGGCATGAGGCTTACACTTGCCCCAAGATCACAAAGGCAATTGTCGAACGTGAGAGGACCAATCGAACACGGGATTTTGAAACTTCCTGGATCCTCTAACTTGTTTGGCACCACCTTCTTCTGTATGATGGCGCTGCACTCGTGTGTCAAGACCACCATGCCTTGGAGTTCTTTTGTCCTTTCAAGGATTGCGTCTTTTATGAAATTTTGGTATGGTGGTACTAAGGCCAAAGCATCCATGAGGGGCATGGTGAGTTCCACTTTCCTCAAATGCTCTTCGAATTGTGCCTTGTATTTCTCGAGAAGTTGTTTCTTGAATCTACCCGGGAGAGGGTAAGGAGGTTTGTATGCAGGAGGAACAAACCGTGGCTCTTTAGGTTTCTCACAATGGGCAGTAGATTTCGGCTTTATCCCGATATTTTGTTCCTTGAGTTTGGTGAAGAGCTGGTCTTCTACGCTCTCTTCAAATTCTTCTACCTCGTTGTCAACTTCTGATTTTTCAAAACTACCCCCGCCCACTTGAATCGCAGCGTCCTCGCTGAGTAGTGGAGCCTGTTCCTGTGGTGGTAAGACCTTTCCACTTCGCAAAGTCATGGCTTGGACATAGGCTGGTTGTGGAGAAGCTGCACAATGCAGTGGTTGCTGGATTAGCCGGAGGTCTGCTTCATGCTTGTCCAACCTTGTATTGATCGATTGAAGTTCTTGGTTGCTAGTGCAGTGGTTTTCGACTAGCTGAGTTAACAGGTTCTTAATGTCTGATTCTTGCGGTTGTGGTGGATAGTAACCGTAATGTCCATAAGGAGGCTGATCATATGTTGGAGGATACGGCTGAGGGTGATGGTATTATTGATGAGGAGGGTAACTTTGTTGGGTGTATGCATTGGTATTGCAATGCGGAGCTAGGTGAGGATGTATAGCTGAAGTTGTAGAGTCCGCTGACTGTCTTTGTCCGTGGATAGTGTTTGCTTCCCCACATCGGCCAGTTTCTGTCGGTATTACCCCGATATTTGCTATCTTAGCATCTTGAACGTGCTGTCCCTTTAGCAAAGCGTCCAAACGTGCTTGTAACTGCATCACCTCACTTTCCCTCTGCCTGTTCAGATCTGATTTTTCTTTGTCAATGTCGTCCTCATAATTACCATCACTTGTATCCATATTCTCGATGAGGTTCATTCCATCATCTATGTCTTGGCCAAAGGATCCCGTTGCTTGCAGTATCCAGTTGATCCTCTATATAGGATACTGAGTAGTGAAGAGCTGGAGTAGCCGTGATGAGGGCATTTGAGTGTATAGCCTTTCAAACGGTCCCGAGCTTCACTGAATCGCTCATCTTCGAGTTGTGTAAATGTGGAGATCTCAAGTCGCAGTTTTGCTGTTCTTGACGGTGAGAAGAATTTCTTGAGAAAGGCTCGTTTACATTCCTCCCAAGTTGTTATAGATCCCGGTTTGAGTGTCTTTTCTCATTCGTGAGCTCTTCCTCCAAGTGAAAATGGGAAAATTCTTAACTTGAATCCATCTTCTGAGATTCCTTCTTGTTCTGTCAAAGAACAGATCTTCTCAAAATCATCAAAGTGGTCCAAGGGGTCTTCCACGGCATCACCCTGATATTTGTTGTTTCGGACCATAGCAAGCATACTACTCTTTATCTCATATCCAGCATCGCCCGTGGGAGGGGTAATACCAATTCTTGGTCTGTAGTTGCTTGGTGAGTCCAATTCTCCAATGAGACGTTGCTGGCGCTGTGTATCGGGTTGATCCCATTGTACGCCATTCGTCCTGGCGAAAATTTCTCAAGAATTATAATTAGTAACTTAAAAATAAAATAAAGTCTTAGTCTTGCTAAGAATCTGAAACGCAATACTCAAAGTCAGCCCAAATCGGCAACGGCGCCAATTGATAAGTAGTTTTTCTTGCTTGTTCTACTTGGTCAATGATCCACTACTTATAACCGAATGTAGTATATGTTATGGGTCTTATCAATCATATGGGATGGTTCAAGATACTGCGTTTATGAGATTCTTGTACAAGCTAGGAGCAATCTAGAAGCTTAAAAGAGGAAATCTATCAACCTAAATGTCACAATGATAGAAAGCTAATAACATAAACTAGATCTAGCGAAAGAAGGAAAGAAATAGCAATTAAAGAAACAAGCTTGCAAGATAAAATAAGAATCAGTTTAAGGGATAAGGTGTTTTAAGGACAAATATGATAAAGGTCTCTCTTTGATGCACAAGTTAACTACCAATGAGGCTAATCCTTCAGCATAGAGTTCAAGAACTAGATAAATCCACCGTCGTGGTATAAATCACTTTGCCAATCCACAACCTAACCTCGCTCCCGCGTAGTGATCCATGAAACTAACAAGCACGAATAAAAAACTCTATTATTGCCAAAACGCTCCCTAGACATCTAATCTCTTAGGCTAGGATGAGCGGATCTCTTATGAGATTGGTTCTTGCAATCATTCCAACATGGCGTTTGTTTGAAGAAGCTTGATGGCATAAATCAAATAGCGAAGATGATTAAGCATTAAAAGCATCAAATAAGAAAGGATTAAGAAGTTTTAAGCATAGACAAGCATCAAAGATTAAACATTTAACTCATTTACCCTAACCTCATCCCTAAAACCGAGATGGACTACTCACGCGCCATTAGAGAAACCTCAAGATCCATAAGGATAAGAAGATAACTCATGGGTTGCAAGATAGTCAAAAACAAGGAAAGGGTGAAGCTTTTACAAGAAATGCTAAGAAACCAGACTTGATAGATTCAAAATAGCATAAAAGATTCAAGCTTTAAAAACAAGCTTCAATGGTGAAAAAGACTAAGAGTTTTGGTTACAAGAAAGACAGAAAACTAATTGTGGAACGAGAGAGAGAGAGAGAGAGAGAGGCGTGGGGAACAAAGTATTTATACATAAAAAGAGGAAAAACCTACAGCCTTGGGACCACTTGCCCGAAATGGGTACTCTTTTGGACTGTAGCGAATCGGCTTTACGTCGTGGGAAGCAAGCCGAAATGCCAACTTCTTGTGATCTAACCTAATGCATCTAGACCTAACATGAGTGAAAATGAGATAAAAGCTAAGATGAAGTGCATGAATGGGGTCCTAACTAGTATGAAATGTATGCTAAAAAGATGCAATTTACAGAGATATCACTCATACAAAGAAAATGTGAAGCTTTAGGAGCAACAACTCCAGAAGCTTCTCTCCCAATCGCTTAAGTCTCAAACCAAGTCGAGCTAAACGACTTAAACAAAAGCGCTTGATGGGAGACAACCCATTTGGTACGTGTTTTTATTTTTTATTTTTTATTTCTATCAATTTGTTTTTTCAAGGTTTTGGTACTTAGCTATAAAAAAAAAAGCAAAAACAAAACCAAATAGTGAAGAACGACCCGACAAAAATCTAAAGGACGGCGAAAAAACGATGACGCGACCACAAGAGGCTTGGCCGCGTGACCAGCCCCGGTGGCGTAGACAGACTGCCCCTAACCGCAACTCCGACCTCTTTTGCCGCGGCCACTAGTCGTCTGTTTCCATTTGTCCATTTCGAGGTTCCCGCGAAGCTTACAAGTTTCCAAACTATTCCAAGCTTGCACATGACTCTTAGGTCGTATACATTCAATAGCAAACACATAGTATTGGGTCATTTTTACGAGACGGAAGATACCACACAAAGGATCCTCCGTCAACACATCACTTCACCTAGGTTCCCAAGAGTTCTAATCAATTTGTCAAGTTAATTTGCAATGGTTTTAGGGCAGTAGACCATTGGCACTAGTTCAAGAGAAGAAGAGCCATTGAAGAAGGCTGGCCGCGTGAGCGGCCAGTCGTGGCGAGGCCGAAAAGCGAGCGGCCAACCAAAGAACCACGCCGGTGCGAGCGCGACTGGCGGTGGCGCGACCGTTAGGAATCAGCGCATCCCGACCAGAAAACTTCCAGTTTTCCTCCTAAAACAAATTTTCGGCGTTCTGGCACGATCAAACATCCCCAAAAGAAATTCCGTTTATAAAAATTAACGAATTGTGGCACCACGCAAGGTAAGTTAACTCATAATAAAAAAATTTAAAATCAAAAGTCTTTGGTGACAAAAACAACATTTTAAAATAAAAAGAGAATTTTTTAGAATCAAAATCTCTTTTTTTTTTCTCTTCCACAAGGCTTGAAGATTTCTGAGAGATTCTCGATTTTTCAATTTCGAACCATATTCAAAAATTCTTCTGTCAAAAATTCTTCTGTCTAAACCTTATTCACCCTCATCTACAATGTATGGTCTCTAATTTTGATTTTCCCTAGCGAACTCAATTTTAAGATCTTCCTTGCTTGACTAGATAAATGTCTAGGATGCTTGGATAATGGTAAAGAACCTTGAATTGATGTAATCGGTCGTTAAGATTTCAATCTTCGCAACTTATTGGTGATAAAGTTGAGATTTTGGAAAATTGGAAATTAGGTTTTTCATGAAAATGAGTTTTGGATGCTCTTGATATATGTTTAATGTATCATTCCACTTGAGAATCCTTATGACACATCAAATTCACACGTTTGGTCGAGTTTTGCTTATTTTTGCAAGGTACCATGGATTATGACCGAAACTTCGAGATCTGTTCGAAAAATATAGAGCAAGGAGGCTCTTCGAGACGTTCTCTGCGACTGCAAGAACGAGAATCAGCACTTGGAGACCCAAGGGATGATGCTAGCCTCAAAAGCTATATGGAGGAGCAACAAAGGCGGCTAAGAGCCTCGCGAATAGCCCGCATATACCTCGAAGACGATCCCCTCCACCGTGAGAGCCCATTTCACCACCTAGGGAGCTAAACCCTTCACCTACCAAGCCTATGGTTCGATACATCGGAGCCCCAATGGATCCCGCGATCGATTATTGATGCAAGAGGTTTTTAGGCCTTTGGTCAATCCTCAAACACACATGTCATTGTAGTATTTGAGGTATCAATCTACTTGGGAGGCTAATGACACTTGAGATATAGAGAATTATGCTAAGCTAAGCTAATAGAGAAGGGGAGTTTTCTAACAACCTAGAGACAAACAGAAAATAAGAGAAAGCAAATAGAGAGCAAAAGCTAACACAACCTAAACAAAGACTAAGAAAAGAAAAGACAAACGTGGTTCCTAGGATGAGATATTTGATATAATTGATGCACATGGGCGACCAATGATGACTTAAAACAACATCTAGACCTTGGGTCTTAGATGGTAATCCTTAGGCATAGGGTTTCTGATCAAGACTAATCCACTGTCGTGATAGAAGTCACTTTACTAACTCATAACCTAGCTTGGCTCCCGCACAATGATACATGAGGATTAGCAAGCAAGAATACCCAACCCTATAAAGTCGTAAGACTCCTAGACAGATGGTTCGTCTGAGCCTAGGAAAGATCAAACTCTTGTTTATGGGTTTGGCTAAGCAAGCACGTGGTGTACATGTCAAGCCGCCTATAGTCTTTAGACTAGTTGATCAAGCTAGACTAAGCATTGAGAACAATAAACAAGAAAGGATTAAGATCATTAAATGCATAAGCATCAAGATCTATCACCATAAATCTTTCACACCCTATGATCCACAAAATCTACTCTCTTTTCATGTGGTTAACCTCTAGATCCATAAGGAAATAAAAGCTAAGCATGATTAGAGAGAGATCAATGACAATAAATAAAATAAAGGCAAAGGCTTTACCAAGAAATGCTAAAGAACAAGTCTTGGTTAAGCATAAACCTAAAAGAAAAGTTCTTGAACTCAAGAACAAAATAAAAGCTTAAACATAAATCCTAATAATGCATAACCACGAAATCCTATGAAGAATATGTGGCTAAACAATATTAGAAGGCAAGAACAAGAAGAAATAAATAAGAGAAGTGCAAAAACTAAATTAAAATCAAAAGTATTTACAAAGTTTCTTGAAAATAAAGAGAGAACTAAAGAAAAACTAAAAATGTCTAAAAGGAAAAGAGGGAAGAGAGGGATTTCGTTTTGGGGTTGCTAGGGTATTTATAGATGAGCCACAAAAACCCTAGTGACCCTTATCCACAAAAATGGGATCCAAGGCTAAAAGCAAACTTCTTTGGACTCTTGTGCTCTTTTGGACTTATGCTGCAACGGCTTCATGTCGATATGGTACCCTGATATTGGCTCCAAGCTCTTATCTTCCCAGCAGAAGCTTCATCGGGCACAAGTCGTTATGCTTGCCCGTTATACACTAGCTTGCCGAGCTGTCCAGACCGAAGCTCACTATTTCCGCCGTAACTTCTGAACCGCCGATCGTAATGACTTCATACTTCCACCAGACGAAAGCTAGCTCGATCCTCTACAAATCTTATGAAGACATCAGAAGCTGAATCGAGCCAGAGACCCTTCGTCCGAGCTGATCTTTCCACAACGGGTTGTCCATTTCGGTTTAGTTGATTGATCTAGAAGCAGACGTCTTGCTTCATATCAGGATGAGGTCGTTGTGGCTGACCGTGGTGGCTGTAGAAGTCTTCTACTTTGCTCCTTCTTGCCTTGGCTGCTCATTTGTTCTTCTCCCAAACTCCATAGAACCTCCACAGGCTCCAAAAGTACCTGCCAAGCACTCCAAACATGCAAAATATGCAATGCCTATCCTAAAACTAATATGAATGGAAATGGGACAAAAACTAATGAATAAATGCATAAAAGAGAGCAAAACCTATACTAAATGCATGCTAAAAAGGTGTAAAATATGGAGTTATCAACACCCCCAAACTTGCCTTTTTGCTTGTCCTCAAGCAAACAAAGACAAACAAGAGAGTGAGGTTTGAAAATGGGTGTCCAAAATGCCATAAAAAGAGATCAAATCAACGTCCATGTTTAAAGTTCTAAGATGCAAATCAAATGTATTCTACTCTAAAGTCTTAGCTACACTCATCTCAAAATACAATGCACTTAATCTCAACCTACACACACAATCAAATCATCCAATCCCTTTAACATTCATTAAAGATCAAAAACCGTGAATCATGCTTATGTTCATCATTCAACTCATTTGGCTATAGGCAAGGTTCGCGAGCTAAAAGTGAACTCGAAGTGAAAGGGTTAAGTGTTTAACAAGGATCACTCAATGAAAGGAATCTTCTTAATGCAAAATGCTAAGGGTAAAAACTAACGGATGCATACAAGGATAAATTCTCATCTACCCAAGCACCTAATCACTTTCTACCTTAGTCTAAACCATATTCCCTTTCCTAAGCTACCCTTTTCCTTAGGCATTTCGCCTTGTACCCGTTTTTACTCCTCGTTTCACCTTCTTTGGTCATGGGGGGACTTCTTCTTTCTTCTTTTGAGATCGGTTTCGGCTTTCTCTTTGGCTCATTTGGTGGCGCTCCTTTGTTTTTCACCTTTTGTGTTGCTGGCCGGATTAGACTTTGTTGTTTGGCCTTCTTTTTCTTCTTTGGAAACGCCTTTTTTTCTTTGATTTCGAGATTCTTTTGCAGCCGCCATCTCTCTGTTTTGTTGTCCCCATGTGACCCCATTGAACCTTTCTTCCTATCTTCTCCTCCCTTAGATAAACACTCAAAACCCGCCTTTCCTAAGCTACCCAAGGATATCGGCTAAGAATTTCGGTGTCAAGCCGTTTTCCTATGTAAACCACCTACCCTATTGTTGATTCGAGTTGTGAGCCAACGTCTACATGAGACTTTAACCTTGTCAGCCTAAACCCAACACTTTTTGCCTAAGAAGATTCGAAAAATAATGCAAAGGCCTCACATATCTCTCATAAAAAGTGTTTAAGGTTTGAAACAAAGGTTAAGGTTTTGGGTGTGGTCTGGTACTTGGACTAGCAGAGAGTGGTATAAAGGGGAAAAAGAAAGCCCAAGTGAATATCCGTGAGTTAAAATCCAAAACACAAGCATGATAATTATGAATCAATATTTACGGTTCAAGTATAATTAGGGAAAGGAATCAAATCAAGTGTGCTTCAGCAAAGAATTAAATAACAAAGTATATGGTCCAAGTGTGGTTCAACTTCAAATTCGAATTTACTCAAAATGCATCAAACAACTATGAACAAGGGCGTTGATCTCATGTCATAAAATGACAATTTACAAGGAAATTCACCCTATGCAATGCTAATAAATCCTATATGCTATGCAACTAGACTCAATCCTAGAATGTAAATGCATCTAAACAATTAAAAAAAAAAATTTTATGCATGAGACTCAAGTATGCAAAAGGAAAATAAGAAAACAAAACACAAGGTCAAATTACACAAACCCTCCCCCAAACTTAAATTACACAGTCCCTTGTGTAATAGAAGTTCAAGAGAAGGACTCAAAATCACAAAAATATGCAAGGAGTAATGGCAGTCACAAGGAGTGGAGTAGGGTTTAGGGAGAAAGAAGACTTACATTGGATTTGGCTGTCATATCGGGGTCTGACCGTTTCACCAGCTCGGTGTGGCTCCAATATCGGGCACAAGCCGTTATGTCAGCTCGTTATGGCCTCTATTGGGTACAAGCCGTTGCACCATGTTGGCGTGGCACCGATATCGGGCACAAGTCGTTGCACCAGCCCGTTTTGGCTGTCATATCAGGTACAAGCCGTTGCACCAGCCCGTTTTAGCTCCTTTGGTCCCTTTTGGTTGGTTCACGACCTCCATCACCCTCTTCACTTGGATAAACATGAGACTGCCTCTCAAGTGCGCTAGTTTTGTGTCTCTAGCTTGACTCCCTCATTGTACCTGAAAGAGAAACAAAATAAAACGAAAATCAGATTTGAAATAAATGCTTAGTCTAAGCAAGAACTCAATCTCAAATGCATTAAAACAATCCCAAGCGGCAACGGCGCCAATTGATGCAAAGGTTTTTAGGCTTCTGGTCAATCCTCAAACACACATGTCATTGTAGTATTTGAGGTGTCAATCCACTTGGGAAGCTAATGACACTTGAGATATAGAGAACTATGCTAAGCTAAGCTAATAGAGAAGGGAAGTTTTCTAACAACCTAGAGACAAACAGAAAATAAGAGAAAGCAAATAAAGAGCAAAATCTAACACAACCTAAACAAAGACTAAGAAAGGAAGAAAGCTAGACAAGGAAAAACTAGACACAAGCTTGGACTTAAAATAAACTAATGACAAAAGTGGTTCTTAGGATGAGATATTTGATATGTTTGATGCACATGGGCGATCAATGATGGCTTATAACAACATCTAGACCTTGGGTCTTAGATGGTAATCCTTAGGCATAGGGTTTCTAATAAAGACTAATCCACTGTCGTGATAGAAGTCACTTTGCTATCTCACAACCTAACCTCGCTCCCGCGTAGTGATCCATGAGAATAGCAAGCATAGATCCCCAACCCTATAAAGCCGAAATCCCCCTAGACAGATGGCGTTTCGTAATCTAGGAAAGGTAGATCTCTTGTTTATGGGTTTGGCTAAGCAAGCATGTGGTGTTCATGTCAAGCCGCCTATAATCTTTAGACTAGTTGATCAAGCTAGACTAAGCATTGAGATCAATAAACAAGAAAGGATTAAGATCATTAAATGCATAAGCATCAAGATCTATCACCATGAATCTTTCACACCCTAATAACCACGAAATCTACTCCCTTTTCATGTGTTTAACCTCTAGATCCATGAGGAAATAAAAGCTAAGCATGATTAGAGAGAAGATCTATGACAAGAAATAAATAAAGGCAAAGACTTTACCAAGAAATGCTAGAGAACAAGTCTTGGTTAAGCTTAAACCAAAAAGAAAAGTTCTTGAACTCAAGAACAAAATAAAAGCTTAAATTTAAATTCTATTCATGAATAACCACGAAATTCTATGAAGAATGTGTGGCTAAACAAGATTAGAAAGCAAGAACAAGAAGAAATAAATTAAGGGAAGTGCAAAAATTAAATTAAAATAAAAAGTATTTACATGGTTCTTGAAAATAAAAAGAGAACTAAGCAAAAACTAAAAATGTCTAAAAGGAAAAGAGGGAAGAGAGGGATTTCGTTTTGGGGTTGCTAGGGTATTTATAGGTGAGCCACAAAAACCCTAGTGACCCTTATCCACAAAAATGGGATCCAATGCTAAAAGCAAACTTCTTTGGACTCTTGTGCTCTTTTGGAATTATGCTGCAACAGCTTCATGTCGATATGGCACCCTGATATTGGCTCCAAGCTCTTATCTTCCCAGCAGAAGCTTCATCGGACACAAGTCGTTATGCTTGCCCGTTATACACTAGCTTGCCGAGCTGGCCAGACCGATGCTCACTGTTTCTGCAATAACTTCTTAACCGCCGATCGTAATGACTTGATACTTTCACCAGACGAAAGCTAACTCGATCCTCTACAAATCGAGTGAAGACATCAGAAGCTGAATCGAGCCATAAGACCTTCGTCCGAGCTCATCTTTCCACAACGGCTTGTCCATTTCGGTTTAGTTGATTGATCTTGAAGCAACGTCTTGCTTCATATCAGGATGAGGTCGTTGTGGCTGATCATGGTGGCTGTAGAAGTCTCCTCTTTTGTTCCTTCTTGCCTTGGCTTCTCATTAGTTCTTCTCCCAAACTCCATAGAACCTCCACAGGCTCCAAAAGTACCTGCCAAGTACTCCAAACATGCAAAATATGCAATGCCTATCCTAAAACTAATATGAATGGAAATGGGACAAAAACTAATGAATAAATGCATAAAAGAGAGCAAAACCTATACTAAATGCATGCTAAAAAGGTGTAAAATATGGAGTTATCAACACCCCCAAACTTGCCTTTTTGCTTGTCCTTAAGCAAACAAAGACAAACAAGAGAGTGAGGTTTGAAAATGGGTGTCCAAAATGCCATAAAAAGAGATCAAATCAACGTCCATGTTTAAAGTTCTAAGATGCAAATCAAATGTATTCTACTCTAAAGTCTTAGCTACACTCATCTAAAAATACAATGCACTTAATCTCAACCTACACACACAATCAAATCATCCAATCCCTTTAACATTCATTAAAGATCAAAAACCGTGAATCATGCTTATGTTCATCATTCAACTCATTTGGCTATAGGCAAGGTTCGCGAGCTAAAAGTGAACTCGAAGTGAAAGGGTTAAGTGTTTAACAAGGATCACTCAATGAAAGGAATCTTCTTAATGCAAAATGCTAAGGGTAAAAACTAACGGATGCATACAAGGATAAATTCTCATCTACCCAAGCACCTAATCACTTTCTACCTTAGTCTAAACCATATTCCCTTTCCTAAGCTACCCTTTTCCTTAGGCATTTCGCCTTGTACCCGTTTTTACTCCTTGTTTCACCTTCTTTGGCCATGGGGGACTTCTTCTTTCTTCTTTTGAGATCGGTTTCGGCTTTCTCTTTGGCTCATTTGGTGGCGCTCCTTTGTTTTTCACCTTTTGTGTTGCTGGCCGGATTAGACTTTGTTGTTTGGCCTTCTTTTGCTTCTTTGGAAACGCCTTTTTTTCTTTGATTTCGAGCTTCTTTTGCAGCCGCCATCTCACTGTTTTGCTGTCCCCATGTGACCCATTGAACCTTTCTTTCTTTCCCCTTCACCCACAAATAAGCAATTATAACCCACTCTTCCTAGTCTACCCAAAGATATCGGCCCATTATATCGGATTCAAGCCGTTTTGTCTCTGTTAACCACCTGACCTATGTTGACTCGAGTTGTGAGCCAACGTCTACATGAGAATCTAACCTTGTCAGCCTAAACCCAACACTTTTTGCCTAAGAAGATTCGAAAAATAATGCAAAGGCCTCACATATCTCTCATAAAAAGTGTTTAAGGTTTGAAACAAAGGTTAAGGTTTTGGGTGTGGTCTGGTACTTGGACTAGCAGAGAGTGGTATAAAAGGGAAAAAGAAAGCCCAAGTGAATATCCATGAGTTAAAATCCAAAACACAAGCATGATAATTATGAATCAATATTTACGGTTCAAGTATAATTAGGGAAAGGAATCAAATCAAGTGTGCTTCAGCAAAGAACTAAATAACAAAGTATATGGTCCAAGTGTGGTTCAACCTCAAATTCGAATTTACTCAAAATGCATCAAACAACTATGAACAAGGGCGTTGATCTCATGACTTAAAATGACAATTTACAAGGAAATTCACCCTATGCAATGCTAGTTAATCCTATATGCTATGCAACTAGACTCAATCCTATAATGTAAATGCATCTAAATGCTTAGTTTTTTTTTTTAATTGCATGAGACTCAAGGATGAAAATGGAAAATAAGAAAACAAAACACAAGTCAAATGACACAAACCCTCCCCAAACTTAAATTACACAGTCCCTTGTGTAATAAAAGTTCAAACGAAGGACACAAAAACACAAAAATATGCAAGGAGTGATGGCAGTCACAAGGAGTGGAGTAGGGTTTAGGGAGAAAGAAGACTTACATTGGATTGGCTGCATATCGGGCTTAGACCGTTGCACTAGCCCGTTTTGGACTCTACAACTGGCTCAGACCGTTATGCCTGCTCGTTTTGGCTTCTCTTGGTCTCAGGCCGTTGCACCAGCTCGTTTTGGCTGTCATATAAGGTACAAGCCATTGCACCAGCCCGTTTTAGCTCCTTTGGTCCCCTTTTGGATGGTTCACGACCTCCATGACCCTCTTGACTTGGATAATCATGAGACTGCCTCTCAAGTGCGCTTGTTTTGTGTCTCTAGCTTGACTCCCTCGTTGTACTGATAAGCGGTTTTTGGTGTGTACTTAACAATTACTCAAGATACTACTCATGTCATTGTAATACTTGAGGATCAATCCATATGGATGTGGTTAAGACACTAGGTATTCATACAACTTCTTAATCCAAGCTAGCAAATAAGTTTTGGAAATAAACTAACAACCTAAGTGATCAAAATGAACCAAAGCAAGCTAATTTACTACTAATCAAGATTATCAAAATACTAAAACGAATTCAAGGATGCGGTTATCAATCTAAGGTGTCCCAAGAATCAATCTTTAATGCTAAACAAACACAATATAAGCTAATCCCTAGGCTTAGAACTCAATAGCTAGACTAATCCACTTTCATGGCACTAATCCTTTAATTAATCATCCTAATCAAGATCTAACTTTCATTAGTGAAAAGGAAGTTAACAAGCATTATGAAACAGTTCTAAATTGCCAATAAACACCCTAGACAATCACTTCCATGAGCTAGGAATGTAAATCCCTTGTTTAGTTAGTTGGGGAATTTCATCAAACACCTTGTGGGTGTGAAATTCCCTAAGACCTAGTTTTAGCATGATCAAGGCTAAACTAGCATTTAGAACACTAAACAAGGAGGAAAATGAGGAGATCTAACCCTAGGCATCAAGATTAACCCTTAAAACACCCTAGATCTAACCCATCCTTAGATCCTAATGAAACTACTCACTAATCATGGTTAATCCCTTAAATCCTATGAAAGAGATAGAGGTAAACATGATGATTAAAAGAGGTAAATACTAGATTTGCATACACTTAAAGAAATGTCTTACAAAAATCACTTAGAAAACCAAAAGAGAAAGTTTTCTAAGTAAGAACAAGAGATTAAAAGATACTTAGGAAAAATTAGGTCTTTTCCTATTTATAGTGAACAGTGAACGACCCGGGTCAACCCGGAACAAACCGGGTATTGACCCGGTTTAAGTCTGAAAATCGGGCAGCGTATCGAGCTTGCTAGGTCGATACGCAGCTCGATACGCTGCTAAAGCTTTCCTCAAGGAGTGTGTCGAGCTTGGTAGCTCGACACAGATGCCCGACACGCCATTCTTCAATATTCGGATGAGATGTGTATCGACCTTAGCAGTCCAATACGAATGCCCGATACGTCGTCTTCAAAACTCCGGGTCGCCCGTGTATCGAGCTTAGCAGCTCGATACAGTCGTTCGATACGCGCACTCCGTCTTTCCTGCCGAGCTATATCGACCTTGGTAGGTCGACACCAAGGTCGATACACTTCTAAAATTCGTTTCATCCATGTTTGGCACCCTTCTTTTCTTCCTCCTTGTCACCCAACTCTCCAAAGAGGTCCTCCAAGCCTCCAAAGTACCTAATTGGGACTCAATATGCACAATATGCAACAACCTAAGCTAAAACTTGCTAAACTCTAATATGGATGCAATTTGGACTAAAAATAACTAAATGAATGCATAAGTGAATGCAAAGTTATCTAAAATGGGTGCCAAAACATGCTAATTTATGAGTATATCCACTCCCCCAAACTTGCCTTTTGCTTGCTCTCAAGCAAACAAACATGACAAATCCAAGAGAGAGGTTTGAAGGTGGGAGCTCATCATCCAAAAATGCCAACAAATACAATAAACTCAATGTACTAGTTCTTAATTCTAAGGTGCATTGAATTCATCCTACTCCAAAAGAGTTAGCCATGCCCATCTCAACAATCAAATGCACTAAGGTTTTGATATATCATGGTTTTTACCCATTTTTTGGACCATGATATAAGTGTTTTTATAGAGTCTTTTGTTAGTTTTAGAGTCCTATTAGAGTCTTTACAGGATGGAGAACACTTGGAGCTAAATGGAAGAATCTGGAACCTTTTGGATCATTTTGGAGAAGCAACTGAAGTGATGAAGTCAAGAGAGTGGATTTACGAGCAAGGTGTCGATCGACACCAATGAAGACCGACACGCTGATTAGATTTCCATTACAAAAAGGAAATCTTCCAAGTTTTGAAGAATTACAAGTTTGCCTCTGGACAAAAAATCCCCTTCTATAAATAGTTTTCAGGCATTGTTTAGCCACATACCTTATCATTATTTTCTGTTTTTGAGACTTAGAGAGAGATTGATCCTGAGCTTTTGGAGAGACAATTCTTACTCATCTGAGCCAGATTTCGAACCCCTGTATAATTCTCTATTCTTTTTATGCAATTTATTTCAGCCATGATTTGTGTTTGCATAATTATGTCTGAGTAGTTTGCTAGTTAGGTTAGGGTGATTTAGGGTTTGATGAAGAGTTTGTAGATTCATTAGAATTATTAGGTAAATCAATTGGATCTTCACCTTGATTTGTGCTTAACTTGATTTTTTTAATTGATCACTTAGAAATCAAACCTTAGGTTATTTAATAGATGCGAGAGCATTATTAGTAACTTGATCTAATCATAGGTGAGCAAAATAGCTATTCGCAAAGAGATTTGGTGTAGATATTTTGTGAACAAATCGAACATGTTCTTATTGCTTGCCTTAATTGTTTAAATTCACAAAGAGATTTAGGATTTAGGAATCTAGGCGTTCTAGACGTTTGGTGTAGAGAGTTGATTGGTTTTAACTTAGAAATTCGAGTTCTAGACGTTTCTTAATAAATCCCTAATAAACTTAGATTCTGCATTCTTGGATTCAATCTGATAATTACCCTTGCCTAGCGCCTTAGTCTCCTGAACTTTAATCCATCTTAATCTTGTTACTTAATACGCCTAGTTGCATTTATTTACTTAATCATTATTCGACCTAGCATAATCTGAATTTAGAAACCTTAGTGTAGCATCTACTTTCCTTGGGATTTCGATACCCCATATACTACGATTGCATTTGTTGTGCACTTGCAGTAGTTTTATTAGGGTAAAACCTGAGCCCTATCAAGTTTTTGGCGCTGTTGCCGGAGAAGTAATAGCTGCATACGGAATCTAGTACTAGGATTTTGACTAGGTTTTGTTTTTATTTTTGTTACTAATTTAGTTTCCTATCTTTTGTTTCAGGTGCATGCCCAGTACCAGAAGCAACAAGGAAGAAGAACTAATCGAACTAAACCAGGAACTAGGCCGTCTCGAGCGTACGAACTGCAAATCTGCCCGAGCGTCGATCGACACCCAACCTTAGTGTCGAACGACACCCCTAGTATCGATTGACACCTTGCGCAGACTGAGATGGCAGAACATGTGATCATGATACGCAACGAGGCAGGCGACTTTGTTGACCTTCAAGGCAATAGAAGGAACGCACAAGGCCAGAGAATTGATGAGGCTGGCGCCATCATCATAGAACCAGCGATGCAAATCGCCCCTGCAGAAGCTGGACGGGGAAGAACGTTAGGCGAGTATAACCACCCAGACCAGTTCTATGCTAATAGAGCTGCGATCCGTCCTCCTGCATTCCAAAGGAATGACTTCGAGCTGAAGCCTGCCTACTACACATTGGTGGCTCAGCATCCCTTCCATGGTCTTCCTAATGAGCATCCGATGGACCACATTGAGAGATTTGAGGACCTCACATCAAACATCAAGGCTAACGGAGTGACCTATGATTATCTTTTCTGCAAGCTGTTCCCTTACTCGCTTGCTGGAGATGCATCATATTGGCTGAAGCAGCTCGATCCAGGATCCTTGACCACTTGGGAAGATACAAAGAATGCGTTCTTATGCAATTTCTTTGATGATGCGAGAACAGAGGAGCTGAGGACAAAGATCACTACATTCTCCCAAGGACCCACTAAAGCATTCAAGGCTTATTGGGTGAGATTCAAGGCTTACCAGAGGGACTTCCCACACCACGGTTTCAGCGAACCGCAGCTTATCGGTATCTTCTACCGAGGGATTGATTGGAGGTACCAGATGGCTCTAGACGCTGCGAGCAATGGCAACTTCAACACCAGATACCCGCAGGACGCAGTGGTGCTTATAGAGAACTTGGCCTCTTGTAACAACACCAATAATGCAGACTTTGAAAAAAGACAACAAGCTGGTGCAAATGGAGGAAGCCAAATCGCTGAAGTCAACATGAAGCTAGATCTCTTGGTGGGAAAGAAGCAAGTCCACTTTGCTAATGAAGTGGAGACATTCGAGCCTAGTGAAGAATGTGAAGAAGAGGATGTCAACTACATCAACGAAGGTGGATTTCAAAGCCAACATTATGGGAACCAGCAAGGGAACATGAGCTTCAATGGGAACTATCAGAAGAGCTCCTTCACAGAAAATCAGAACTCTTCTGGTTATACTCAAAAGCTCCCATTCCAGAACAGCAACAACGGTTACACAAGGAGCTATGGAAATTCATCTTACCAGAAACCTCCTGCTCAAGACAACAAAATGGAGGCTATGCTAGAGCAACTCTTGGAAGGACATCAGAAGTTGACAGTGAATTTCAATGGCAAGATTGATTCACTGTACCAAGACCTGAATGGAAAGATTGAGAGCTTGAACTCGCATATGAAGAACCTGGATGTTCAAGTTGCTCAAACTGCAGAAGCTGTTAACAGGCAAGAAGGATTCCTTCCAGGGAAGACTGATACCAATCCCAAACGCCACGTGAACGCTGTCACATTGAGGAGTGACAAGAACCTTCAGCCTGTGCAGAAGAGAGGGATTAGTGTTGAAGAATTCGAGGAGCTTGAAGATGTAGAAGATGCTGCGGAGCCAGTGTCGATCGACACTACTGTGTGTCAATCGACACCCATGAAGATTCACGACAAATCAGACGAACTCGACGTGAAGGACACAAATTCAACGAAGAGTGTCGATCGACACCAGGAGGGTGTCGATCGACACCCACCACGGACAACACCAGATCAGCTCACAACAACCAAGGTTGCAGCAGAAAGGATTTACAAACCAAAGATCCCTTTCCCCTTGATACCAAAGAAGTCTAAGAAGGAGCTGCTTGATGCCAGATGCAAGGCTATCATGGATAGACTAGTGGTTAAAATCCCCTTGATGGATGCCATTAGAACTACTCCAGTGATAAAGAGATACTTGAAGTGGATGATGACAAAGAACATGGATATGGAGAAAGGAGTGATGATGATATCAGAGCAAGTTAGTGTTGTTATTCAGAACAGGCTTCCAGAGAAACTCTCCGATCCGGGAAGATTTGTTCTAGATTGCTCCATCTTTTCAGACAAGTTTGGGAGATCTCTGTGTGATTTAGGCTCAAGTGTCAACTTGATGCCTCTTTCAGTCGCTCTTAGGCTGGACATGAAAGACTTCAAGGCCACAAGAATCTCCTTAGTCCTTGCTGATCGTTCTGTCAGTATCTCTGAAGGTGTCTTGGAAGATGTTCCTATCAAAATGGGAGATTGTTTGATTCCCACAGACTTTGTGGTATTGGCATATGATGAGGAACCCAAAGACCCTCTCATACTTGGTAGACCATTTTTGGCTACAGCTAAAGCAATCATTGACGTGAGGAAGGGCAGGATCGCACTGAATATTGGTGACTTGGTGATGAATTTTGACATGGAAAAACTGATGAAGAGGCCAACAATTGGTGTAGAAACCTTCTATGTCGATTCACTCACCAACCTTGCTGAAGAAATATTCCAAGAGGACCACCCTACAGACCCTTTGGAGCGAGCATTGACCACTTCCACAAAGGACATTGAGTACTTGGACGATGCAGCTGCTGGTTACACAAAGATGTTGGATGCAAGTGAGCAAGTGTTGCAACTAGTCGCACAGGAGGACCTGTGTCAATCGACACCAACCAGTGTCGATCGACACCCTGCTAAATCAGCCAAATACGCAACACTTGGCGATTGGAGTGAAGCTAAAGCACCTAAAGTTGAGCTTAAACAGCTCCCTGCCGGGCTAAGGTATGCATTTCTTGGTCCTAATTGAACTTATCCCGTCATTGTGAATGCTTCCTTAAACAATGCAGAGCTCACTTTATTGCTAATCAAGCTGCGCAAGTATCGCAAAGCTCTTGGCTATTCTCTTGATGATATTTCAGGTATCCCACCAGACTTGTGCATGCATCGGATTCACCTTGAGGATGAGACGAAGTCATCGATTGAACATCAAAGGAGGCTGAATCCGAACCTGAAGGAAGTAGTCAAGAAGGAGATCATGAAGCTATTGGAAGCTGGGATAATCTATCCCATTTCAGACAGTGCTTGGGTCAGTCCAGTTCATGTGGTTCCTAAGAAAGGAGGAGTCACAGTGGTGAAGAATGAGAAGAACGAGCTGATTCCTACAAGGACTGTGACTGGAAACAGGATGTGCATAGACTACAGGAAGCTGAATGCTGCGACCAGAAAGGATCACTTTCATTTGCCTTTCATCGACCAGATGCTGGAGAGATTGGCGAATCATCATCCCTGCTACTGCTTCCTTGATGGCCATTCAGGGTTCTTCCAGATTCCTATTCATCCGGATGATCAGGAGAAGACCACTTTTACATGTCCTTATGGTACATTTGCATATCGCAGAATGCCATTTGGACTTTGTAATGCTCATGCGACCTTCCAAAGATGCATGATGTCCATCTTTACGGATATGATTGAAAAGTTCATGGAAGTCTTTATGGATGACTTCTCTGTTTATGGGTCATCTTTTAAAGACTGTCTGGAGCACTTATGTGCAGTGTTGCAGCGGTGTGAGGAGAAGCACTTGGTCCTGAACTGGAGAAAGTGTCATTTCATGGTCACAGATGGGATTGTACTTGGACAGAAGGTTTCAGCAGAAGGGATTGCAGTGGGTCGCGCCAAGATTGAAGTGATGACGACTTTGCAAGCACCTGATTCTGTTAAGTCAGTGAGGAGTTTTCTGGGTCATGCTGGTTTCTACAGAAGATTCATCAAGGATTTCAGCAATATCGCGAGACCACTCACTTCTCTTCTCTGCAAAGACGTGAAGTTTGAGTTCACAAAAAATGTCTTTCAGCCTTTGAGCAAATCAAGCAAGCCTTAGTGAGTGCTCCAATAGTTCAACCTCCGGACTGGGATTTGCCTTTCGAGGTAATGTGTGACGCCAGTGACTTCGCAGTAGGAGCAGTTTTGGGACAGAAGAAGGACAAGAAGCTTCATACCATCGACTATGCCAGCAGGACGTTGGATGATGCTCAGAAGAATTATGCAACTACGGAGAAGGAATTGCTAGCTGTAATCTTTGCCTTTGAGAAATTTCGCCAGTATCTTGTTGGCTCAAAGGTGATTGTTCACACAGATCATTCTGCATTGAAGTACTTGATGCAGAAGAAAGATGCAAAGCCAAGGTTGCTAAGATGGATTCTACTCCAAGAGTTTGACATTGAAGTTAAGGACAAGAAAGGAGTTGAGAATGGAGTAGCTGATCATCTCTCTAGGATCAGGATCGAAGATGACGTGCCAATTGATGATTTTCTGCCTAAGGAGAATGTCTATTTCGTTGAGAGTAGTTTCCAAGCTGTGCATTCAGAGCAGTGGAGCCTAGTGTCGATCGACACCACCTGTGTCGATCGACACCCAACGCGAACTTCACTTCGCAGGATCTTGGACGAAGTGTTTGGACAGCCAATCATTGCCATTAATGATGCAACTCGGCCATGGTATGCTGACATTGTGAATTTCCTTGCTGCAGACATTGAGCCTAACCATCTCAAGGGTTATGAGAAGAAGAAGTTCATGAGGGAACATAGAAGGTACTTTTGGGATGTGCCACACTTATACAAGCATTGTTCAGACAATGTTTACACTTATACAAGCATTGTTCAGACAATGTTTACAGAAGATGCATTGCAGAGAGTGAGGTTCGTGATGTGCTGTTCCATTGTCATGGTTCTGAGTATGCTGGACATTTCACAACCTTCAAGACAGTGTCCAAGGTTCTTCAAGCAGGCTTTTGGTGGCCTACTATGTTCAAGGATACTCAGCTGTTTATCACTCAATGTGATGTTTGTTAAAGGAGAGGGAAGATCAGCAAGAGACACGAAATGCCACAGAACTTCATCCTTGAAGTGGAGATTTTTGATTGTTGGGGTATTGACTTCATGGGCCCTTTCCCTTCATCTTTTGGGAACAAGTACATCTTGGTGGCTGTGGACTATGTCTCTAAGTGGGTGGAAGCAATTGCTTTTAAGACCAATGATGCTGCTGTGGTTCTTAAGTTGTTTCGAACCATCATCTTCCCAAGATTCGGAGTGCCTCGGATTGTCATAAGTGATGGTGGTTCTCACTTTATCAACAAGGTTTACGACAAGCTGCTTAAGAAACATGGTGTTCAGCATCGCGTGGCGACTCCTTATCATCCCCAAACAAGTGGACAAGTGGAAGTCTCCAACAGACAGATCAAGCAAATTCTGGAGAAAACAGTGGGCAAGACAAGGAAGGATTGGTCTGTGAAACTGGATGATGCACTTTGGGCTTACAGGACTGCTTACAAAACACCACTTGGAACTACACCTTTGCAGCTACTTTATGGCAAAGCTTGCCATCTTCCAGTGGAATTGGAACACAAGGCGCATTGGGCTATCAAGAAGATGAATTTTGACTTGAAGCCAGCTGCAGAAAGGCGCCTAATATAGCTAAATGAGCTCGACGAATTGCGCCATCACGCCTATGAGAACTCGAAGCTCTACAAGGAGAGGACAAAGGCATATCATGACAAAAAGATTGTCTCTAGACAATTTGAACCAAATGACCAGGTACTTCTATACAACTCTCGTTTACAATTGTTTCCTGGGAAATTGCGTTCACGTTGGTCAGGTCCTTTCACCATCAAAGAGGTTCGACCATATGGAGCAATGGTCTTGACAAACTCCAAAGGAGAGGAATTCACTGTGAATGGGCAGAGAGTGAAACACTATTAGGCTCAAGCCGAGATTCCAGAAGGACACATTGTGTCTTTGGAAGATGCACCCAACACCTAAATCACATGAACAGTCAAGCTATCGACGTTAAACGAGCGCTTAGTGGGAGGCAACCCACTGGTAAGTATCTATTTATTTTGTTTTTGGTTTTACTTAGATTAATTTAGAATTTTCAGAAAAAAAAAAAGGAGGAAAGATCACGGTCAGTGTCAATCGACACCCCTTGTGTCGATCGACACCACTCGGGGACGCAGGTAAGTCTTCAAAACCCGTCACTTCGTTTTTTGTTCTTCACAAGTTCAAAACCGAGTTTTTAAGAGATTTTTCCCCCAAATCCCAAATTTTCATTTCTTAACCAAATTGATTGATTCAAAGCTCTAATCCGTGCGGATTTTCACCTTCTTTCATAATCCATAATAAATTCATTCGATCTACCAAGGTATGTTCTTCAAATGTCCCAATTTCATTTTCGGACATAAGGTGGAAATTTCTGAATTCAACCTATTTAGCTTAATTTCTTTGTTGAATGATGCTTGTTTAGGTTGTATAACATGATTTAGATCATTCCCCAACTGATTTTCATCCTCTAATTTGTATAATTTGAAAGTTCCGAAATTTGGAGATTGATGATGCATGTTGCAAATTTTTGGAGTTTTTCTTGGGTTTTATGGTCTAGACTTGGTCGATTAATGATATTGGGATTGTTGGGAATGCTAATTGTTGTTGCATGAAGTTGCACTCGTAATTTCTGGTTCGGATTCGAAATCCACGCATGGTGTCGATCGACACCCGACCAGTACCAACGCAATGTTCTTCAATTGTTGGACTTTGGATTTGATTTTGTTTTTCTTTTCATTGCAGATGCCTCTTGTGAGTAAGAGACCACGCCGCACTGAAGCATCCGCCTCGGGGACTGCTAATGATGAGGGATTCCCTCTCTTTCTCCATGGCCAAAACGTGAAAGCGCTAGGATTCGAGTCGAACGGAATTGGGAAGATTCACCAGCAAAGGAGGTTGCAAAGGACCTGTGTACTCTTCGAGGCATCAACGAGGCTTGGGATGATTATGACACGCTATTTTACAATGCGTGGCTGAAGGTGGAGATCACCCCTACTCGATTCGCTTGCGAGAAGACAATGAGGGAGCTAGGGATCAAAGATGACATCCTGCAGCTTATGAGCAGAATTGGGATGGGCACTATTGCGACGCGGCAGTATGACCTATATCCAGACCTTGTCCGCCAGTTCATTGCCACAGCTCGAGTCTACTACCGGAACGAGATAGTCTGGAATGCTTTGGAAGGCACATTGACCTTCCTCATCCGTGGGATCCGCTACCGCATTTCACTTCCAGACCTTTGCGGGATCTATGGGTTCGCAGATGAGCACGCCACATGAGTCTCTCTTCAGCAGCAGCTCCCAGATAACCAGGATTTCTGGTCACACTTCGGGAATGGGAGGTATGACTCTAAGACCTCCACTCAGACAGACATTCGACATCCTACCCTTCGCTACTTGGTCCGCATCTTTGCTACTACACTTCTGTGTAAGCATGAGCCAGGGAAGATGCGAGGTCTGAGTTGGTACTGCTTTATCGTGGTCTTTGGTCTGAGATTTATGAGGATTCAGATGCGCCAGATAGCGCGAACCTAGGTGCTGTGTTTGCACATCATTTGGCTTCCTTGAAGAGCCTTTTAGTGGGACGAAGACTAAGCCAGAGACTATAGGGAGTCTTCTCACTCCTATCTTCAGCACTGCGGGATAGACACTTCCAGCTGCTCCATTGTTACATCGCGTGCCTTGGTTGATATGGAGTACTTGAAGAGGACTCATTGGGTGAAGCCAGAGAGGTTGTGGGCTTTCAGCGACGAGCAGAGAGTGCAGCGTTTGGTGCAGTTACCTGACAGAGACCTCACTCACATTACCACAGATTCAAGCCGCCTCGCATTTCACCCCAGTCCGAGCAAGCTTAGGACTGCTCCCGTTGCTAGACGCAGAGGCACCTCCTCCCGACCAGCTGAGGATCTGACACGCCCTTCATGTTCGAGGCGCAGCAGAGCACCATTACCTATTGGTACTCATCACCTTCCTGATGCTCCCGAGATTCCTATGAAGCCAGATGTTTTTCAGAGATATGTGGTTCAGAGCTTCCAAGCCATCTGGAACGCCATTGCTACTGTGTCTAGCTGCAGCTGCGTCCGCCCTCCCACACCACCACGATCTTCTCCACCACATTCAGATGATGACGAGTGACTCCTCCATTCCTTTTTAGTACTTTGAGTCAGTTTTTCTTTTTCTCTTGAGTCTGCATTTTGCTTCATCTGTTTCAGTACTTTGTTTTCAAAACTTGTTGAACTCATTGAGTTTATTGGACTATCTTGTGCTTTTAACGTGTGTTTGAGTTTTTCTAACAGTTAGGATAACTCTAACAACAATATGACTTGGCAACATTCATGTTCGAGTGACTGAACTCTGTCTACGGACAGAGTGTCGATCGACACCATCTGTGTCAATCGACACCATCATCGTACACAGCAACAATCGACACCACCTGTGTCGATCGACGCTACACGCAGAGTCAGGTAATCCGATTTTTCTCTTTATTCTGTAACAGTTTAGCACAACTTTTTTCTATCCAAACTCATTCTTAGTAACACTGGGGACAGTGTTATTCAAGTCTGGGGGAGGTAGTTGCTAACATTGTGTTTTGTTTTGAGAATTTATCTTGAGTCAAAAGTTTTTTTGAAAATTTTTGTTTTATTGAGTCAAAATCAGTTGGAACTTTCAGTTTTTCTAGGAATTAACCACAGGAAGTTGACACATGAAGAACCGTTGCTATAAGAGTTGACTACATGTCTTACTAAGTAGAAAGCTGCAGGTGGAATCAGTCTAACAGGGTGAGTTCAGATCCCCTTATAAGAACTAGGTATGCGCAGAACTTGATTCCTCTTTCAGTCTGAACAGATAAGACCATTGCAGTCTCTCCTTGATCTTCCCTTAAGAAAAGAAAAAGAAAAGAAAGAAAAAGAGTTTAAGTCTGGGAATAGTGCCTTTGTCATGAGCCTGTCTCCTCACAAGGAACAATATTAGTGATACTCTTGAACATGTCTCCTCACAAGGAACACAAGTAGAGAGTAGCACTATTTCCCGAGATTTCATAAGAAAAAGAAGAGTCAATGAAAAGATCTTAGAACACCCTGAAAATGGGCAGAAGTTAACTAAGGGAAGAGAAAATAGGGGAGCTGTATGAGAATGTCTTGTTCAGGCACTAAGGAAGGAAAAAGAATCTCTAAAGTTCTGTGGAAATACCACTGTTAGAGTTCGAAATATTACCAAGGAAAGCATCTGGATTCGAACTGGGAGATTGCTAAGCTTGTAATAAGTACACTGAACATTTCCTAAGGTTGGCTCTATATCATGTGGATTCAAGAAGTGTTAATCAATATGGCGTTCTGAAGAGGTACTCGAAAGTTTCTGTTTTCAAACTTCTACTTCATTCTAAGTTTCTGTTTTGCTTGAGGGCAAGCAAAAGTTAAGTCTGGGGGAGTTGATATATCATGGTTTTTACCCTTTTTTTGGACCATGATATAAGTGTTTTTAAAGAGTCTTTTGTTAGTTTTAGAGTCCTATTAGAGTCTTTACAGGATGGAGAACACTTGGCGCTAAATGGAAGAATATGGAACCTTTTGGATCATTTTGGAGAAGCAACTGAAGTGATGAAGTCGAGAGTGGATTTACGAGCAAGGTGTCGATCGACACATAGGGTGTCGATCGACACCAATGAAGACCAACTCGCTGATCAGATTTCCATTACCAAAAGGAAATCATCCAAGTTTTGAAGAATTACAAGTCTGCCTCTGGACGAAAAATCCCCTTCTATAAATAGTTTTCAGGCATTGTTTAGCCACATACCTTATCATTATTTTCTGTTTTTGAGACTTAGAGAGAGATTGATCCTGAGCTTTTGGGGAGACAATTCTAACTCATCTGAGCCAGATTTCGAACCCCTGTATCATTCTCTATTCTTTTATGCAATATTATTCAGCCATGTTTTGTGTTTGCATTATTATGTCTGAGTAGTTTGTTAGTTAGGTTAGGGTGATTTAGGGTTTGATGAAGAGTTTGTAGAATCACTAGAATTATTAGGGAAATCAATTGGATCTTCACCTTGATTTGTGCTTAACTTGATTCTCTGAATTGATCACTTAGAAATCAAACCTTAGGTTGTTTAATAGATGCGAGAGCATTATTAATAACTTGA
>JAHZTW010000003.1:20210500-20244374 GCA_020283515.1 Alliaria petiolata | reverse complement strand
CTAGATCCGTGAAGGCGGGGTAGTCATAGTCGACCGTTTCAGCTTAAGAACCTAACCCATTAATCATTTAAAACCTAATCTATTGCTTGTTAGATCCGATCCATGAACCCCGGAGAACACCCCTGAAACCCAGCTCTCCATTTTATCGTTTCCCCATCTGCTTTTTAATCGAGATTTACGCACTTCCATACTTACTTTTCCTGCACTACTTGCTTTGATTCCCGTCTGATATAGAGTTGATTGACAACCAGCTCTATATAAACTTGCTTTTCGTTTCCTGCATTCAATAACTACTGAAACCGTGACACAATCCTACAAACCCCCAATTCTCGGCGTCTTTGCTTGCCCTGATTCTTCTGTTTTGCAGTTGACCTCCTCCCTATGGATCGATACCCTAAGTACTACAACGCACGCTGTGCACTTGCAGCTTAGGGTCCTACAAATTCAAAGCTCGACGAGTCCCCAAAGAAATCATCCAATCTCGGACGACTATTTAGACCCCATCAATGGGGCGGTCACTTTGATTGGTACGTGAGGAGAAAGCTTCGCGGTAAATGGGCATAGAGTCAAGCCCTACATGGCGAGTGACTTCTTCTCCAAGATCCCCCACTAGCCTAACCAAGTAAAGTCGAGCTAGACGATGTTAAACAAGCGCACTTGTGAGGCATTCCCATGACTATCATTGTACATATTTTTGATTGGTTTCTGTTTCAATTTTATGCTTTTTAGTTTAAGTGTGTAGGTACAAGGAGTAAAGATCAAAGGTCATGATCTTGGATTTACCAAGGGGAAGGAAAAGAGAGCAGAGGCAAAAGATCGAGTGACGGATCGATCAGATTTCTCGATCTCTATCAAGAGATCGATGAGATGATCGACCAAGCCACTCGATCTAGACGAGATCAAGTAAGAAGATCGAGTGAATCAGTCGATTTCGAGAGGATGACCCACCCATGTGTTTAACTAAAAAGACGAACGGGGTGTGGATGGAATGGTCTCACTCGATCTTATAACTTAGAATGATAGCAAGATCGACCAGCCTTCTCGATCTCTATACAGAGATCGATTTGACGATTGATCAATATACTCGATCTCGGAAGAACGACCTCACGATCGACCAAGGAGCCCGATCTAAGGAGCATGACCACAACCACGAATGGTCCTAAAACAAAACGAACAGTCTATTTGAGACTCGATCTAAATCAGATCGAATAGACGATCGACCCAGACGCGCGATTCCAGGCAGAACGGGCATGAGATCGAGGTCAAGATCGACCGATTTGACTCGATCTCATGCCAAGGTTGGTTTAAATTTTTCCCCNGAATAGACGATCGACCCAGACGCGCGATTCCAGGCAGAACGGGCATGAGATCGAGGTCAAGATCGACCGATTTGACTCGATCTCATGCCAAGGTTGGTTTAAATTTTTCCCCTTCTTTATTTTTCCCTCTCATTTTGAATTTGAATTGTGGTCAAAGACAGCATCTTTGACCATGAAAAACGTGCCTTGACCACAATTTTCGAAAACCTCTTGCTTGCATAAGTCCAAAATTTCTTTTCTTTATATAAGACCATGCCTCACACTCTGTCTACACTTGCATAAACACATAAATTTTCGGAAATAGAGTGTGAGATTTGTTTTTGTAAATAAAAGGGCATCTATTCCACATCTTGTTCCAAGGTATTTCGGATTTTTGAATTTTATATTCATATTTTCAAAAATATCCTTTTTATTGGGTGAATTCGATGTTATTTGATAGAGATTAGAAATAGTTTTTAGAAATATCTAAATATTAGGGAAATTTTGTTGATTTGGTCTTATCTTAAGAGGATTTGCCCTTTTATTTAATGATATATTTGAAACAATCCTTAAAAATCTAGGACTTGTATGCATTAGGGTTTTCTCTTGACCTTGTTTTTTGCTATCTCATTCGCCACCTATTCTCATTTTCTCCTTGAAGGTTTGAATTTCAGGTACTATGGCACACAAGAAGAGAAGCAGAGAAGCGGCACAAGAAGAGACACAACAAGTGGTGGAAGAAAGGGTTAAGTAGAGTAAGGAGGAGAAGAGCGCAAGGGAGCGTTTGGGAAGGTTGCGGTTCGAGCTCACAAAGTTTGCAAGTAGGGATCTCTTGCAAAAGATGGGGTTGTTTGAGGACTTTGATCTGCTGCTCATAGCCATGGGATTGGCTTGCCTCTCGAGGAAGGATTGTCCAACCTACCCTGAAGCCACGCTCCACTTCTTTTCAACCTTGGATTTCACATATGAAAATTCGAGCATTAAGACTCCATCCGAGGGGCATATCACGTTCAAGATAAGGAGGCAACCTTACCACCTCTTCATCTTTGAACTTTGTCAAGCCTATGGTCTAAAGGCCGACGCCTCACTTGTGGAATTCTCACGGCTCAAATCGGCAAATTCCCTATGGGACTTGGTGAGCGATGGAGACTACGCGCACAACACCGCCAAGATCAAGAAGGTGCGGAATCCTGTGCTAAGGTACACCCTCAAGCTGCTGGCCAACACGTTTAGTGGGAGATCCACAACCTCAACGGTGACCAGGAACGAGCTATGCTTCTTCTTCCAAGGAGTGAAGAAGATAGTGTGCAACGGTGAGGAGAATGAAAGCCCTTTGGCGGATGATCTTAGAGACAATTTCAACTACGGCTGCATCTTGGCTTCCTCTTTGGTCAAATACAAGGCTTGGGCAATGAGGTGCAAGGCGACCACTTCTCTAATTGGAGGATTCCTCACGCCTTTGTACATACAAGCCGGAGTTCCCTTAGCTGATTTTGAACCCTGTGCGGAGCGCTCCTACATGGATGAGATCTATATGTGCAACACGGATTCCTTGGGCCATACTTGATATGTCTATATTTTGCATCATTTTAGCATCCATTTAGTATAAGTTTCTCATCATTTAGGAATCTAATAAGCATCGTTGTGTTGCATTGTATCATTTAGAGTCCTAGAGTGTATTTGCATAGTCCTTGCATGTTTTGGTGCATTTGGAGTATTGATCAGGTAATATGGATGTTGTGGAAGCAACAATGGAGTTGGAGAAGGATGGCACAGCACTTGGAAGAGCAAGAAGTTGCCAAAAAGATGGAGCAGAAGATTTCTGAAGATGGTTCGGCGAAGGACGCCGAACCAAAACTCAATGGTGGCAGTTCGGCATACCCGTTCGACGAAGGCTGGCCGAACCAAACATCCATGACGTCCGTTCGGCGAGACGGTTCGACGAAGGTCACCGAACCATTCCTCCAGGGGCTCGGTTCGACGAAGTTGTTCGGCGAGTCACAAGACGCAAGAAGACGGATCAAAGCATTGAAGCCCGGTTCGACGACACCGTTCGACGAAGCTCGCCGAACCAAACGTCCAGGAGTTCGGTTCGACGTGTTGGTTCGGTGAAGCTCGTCGAACCATACCCAGACGAATCTTTTTTGTCTTCTTTATGGGTCCCTCCTATAAATACTCTTTAGACCTAATTTTTACCGTAACTTTTATTCTCTTTTTTCTTAGCCTAAACTTTTTGCCACTTTGAGAAAAACCTTGTTTATGCATTGAATCTTTGAGTTTAATGCAATATCTCTTTTAGATTTCTTGTTTAATCTTTCTCTAATCATGTTTAACCTTTTCCTAATCTTTGATTTGATGGATTTAAGCATGATTAGTGAGTGGTTCTTTAGGAACTTGGGGACGGGTTAGATTTAGGGATTTCTAATGGTTCAATCTTGCAATCTGATATCTCTGTAATTTGCATGATTTTAGTACATGTTTCATGATAGTTAGGACTTCATTCTTGCACTTTAGTGATAGCTTGCATCACATTTTCACCCATGTTAGGATTAGATGCATTAGGTTAGGTTTCTGCATAGTCTTGCATGTTTGGAGTGTGTTCTCAGGTGCTTAGGATGATCCGAAGAAGAGACCAAGGAGGGAGGTCACAAATGGAGAATGAGCCGGTAATATCGAGCATGGATCACGACACGAGGTCGATTTAGACGAGTAGTAGCGGCTTAGTCCCGAAAGGAGAACCTCGGTGTGAAGATCCAGCAAGAAGATGCCCAAAGGACGGATATCGGAACAAGGCAACGGGAAGTGCCCGATTCAAGTACCAAGGAAGGGAAGCCTTCACGACATGACCCCGAAATCCTTGCCCGATATGGAGCCTGCCCGAAGAATCAGAAGAGTTAGCGTTTCGGCTCGTCCATAACGACGTAAGCCCGAAACGCTAAAAGCCAAAATAGTACCATTTCGGGAAAGTGGTCCCAACGTTTATGTTTTTCCCTTTTTGTGTATAAATACCTACTCCCTCACTCTTATCTCTTCATCACGCTTTCTACTTTTATTTTGTCTATCTTCTCTTTCAAGAACCGAAACTCTGTATTTTTTCACCATTGAAGCTTGTTTAAAGCTTTGATTTTTATGCAATCTTGAAGTTTTAAGTCTTATAGCTTAGTGTTATTTTCTTAAAGCTTCTTCCTTTTCTTGTTTTCGATTATCTCACGGCTTATGAGTTACTCTCTCATCCTTATGGATCTTGAGGTTTCTCAAATGGCTTGTGAGTAGTCTATTTCGGTTTTAGGGGCAAAAGAGTAGGGAAAATGAGTTAAAGCTCCAACCTTTGATGCGGATCTATGCTTAATCCATCTTAGTCCTTTCTTATTTGATGCTGTTAATGCTTAGTCATCTTCGCTATTTGAACTTTGCCATCGAGCTTCTTCAAACAAACGCCATGTTTGAATGTTTGCAAGGACCAATCTCATAAGAGATTCGCTCATCCTAGCCTAAGAGATTAGATGCCTAGGGAGCGTTTTGGCATTAGTAGAGTTGTTTATTCAAGCTTGCTGTTCTCATGGATCACTACGTGATAGCGAGGTTAGGTCGTGAGACAGCAAAGAGACTTATACCACGACAGTGGATTTGTCCAGATCCTGAATTCTACGCTAAAGGATTAGCCTTATAGGAAGTAAATCCAGCATCAAAGGAAAGATCTTTAACGTTTGGACCCGAAAAACTCCTTTGTCCTGTAAACCGATTCTTGCTTTCTTTTACAAGTTCGTACTTTAGCCATCTTATTTTCGGTTCTTTAGCATATTTAGCTTAAATACTTGTTTTATGCTCTCTTAGTATCTTAGTCTCAGATTTCCACCATTTCACCCTTTTCTTTTATCCGTCTTAGCTTGTGAAAGAATTCCATAAATGCAATACCTCGAAATCTCTCATCGGATTGATAAGACCCATAACCTATACTACATTCGGTTATAAGTAGTGGGTCATTGACTGAGTAGAACCCATACAAAAATCTACTTATCAATTGGCGCCGTTGCCGATTTGAGAGGAATTTGAGCATTGAATTTCTAATTCTTAGCAAGACTACGACTTTACTTCTTTTTCGACTCTAACATCGTTCCTTTAGACTTTTTCGCAGGTACCTATAACAACACGTTCAAATGAATGACATGTACCATCCCCAAGAAGGAATGAATGACGCACAACGGAAACAAGCCGATATACCGCGACATCAACGTCTAATCGGCGAATGTGATTCCCCCACCAACTACAGACCACGAAACGGTATCACCCCACCCTCAAGTGATGCTGGGTACGAGATAAAGAGTAGTATGCTTGCCATGGTCCGGAACAACAAATATCAGGGTGAAGCCGTGGAAGATCCCCTAGACCACATCGACGATTTTGAAAAAATTTGTTCTTTGACCAAACAAGAAGGAATCTCGAATGACGGCTTCAAACTACGTCTTTTTCCCTTTTTCCTGGGATGCAGAACTCACCAATGGGAAAAGACTCTAAAGCTGGGGTCTATAAAAACATGGGACGAATGCAAACAAGCCTTCCTCAAGAAATTCTTCTCGCCTTCAAGAACAGCAAAGCTGCGATTGGAAATCTCCACGTTCACCCAACTTGAAGACGAAAGATTCAGTGAAGCTTGGGAACGTCTAAAAGGGTACACACTAAAATGCCCCCATCACGGTTACTCAAGCTCCTCACTACTCAGTATCCTCTATAGAGGAGTGTCAAAGAAATATAGGGATCAGCTGGATACTGCAAGTCATGGCATCTTCCTCGGCCGAGAAGTGGACGACGACATGAACCTCGTCGAAAATATGGCCACAAGTGATAGTAATAACGAGGACGACGTTGACAACGAACCAACCGAGCTGGATAGGCAGAGGGAAAGCGAGGTGATACAACTACAAACCCGCTTGGACGCGCTACTACAAAGCCAACATACTCAAAACACTAAGGTAGCAAGTATCGGGGTCATCCCGACGGAACCAAGCCGCTATGGGGACACAACTACCAAATACGAGCAAAGACAATATGGGGAAAGTCCAATTTCGGCTACATTTCCTCCGCAAGCCCTTCCGTACAATGCAAATGCCTACACTCAGCAGGCATTTCCTCCTCCTTCCCACTGTTACTCTCAACATCAACAATATCAAGCCCAATACCCACAACCACCATATGGACATTACGGATTCTACCCACAACATCCACAACAGCAAGATTCTTCTCACTCAGCTGGTTCAAAGTCACTGCAGCAGCACCCAAGACATCAAAGCAATCAATTCACGCTTGGACAAGCAGGAAGAACATATAAAGCTAATCAAACAACCAACGCACAATGCACCAACTACACAACCAGCCTACGTGTAAGCTATAACTCTACGGAGCGGTAAGACTCTTGAACCAAAAGCTCAAGCTCCGAAGATAAGCGAGGACGCTTCCGATCTAGTGGGGGGGGGACAGCTCTGAAAAATCAGAAGTCAACGACGAGGAAGAAGAGGTTCAAGAAAGTGTTGAAGATCAGCTGTTCACCAAACTCAGAGAACAAAATATCGGGATGACACCGATACCTGCTGCCCGTTTTAAGAAACCAAAAGAACCGCGATTTGTTCCACCCGCATACAAACCTCCTTACCCCTTTCCAGGAAGGTTCAAGAAGGAACTCCTCGAGAAATACAGAGCTCATTTTGCAGAGCATCTGAAGAAAATGGAACTCACCATGCCACTCATGGATGCTTTGGCGTTGGTACCACCGTATCAAAAATTCATAAAAGATGCAATCTTAGCAAGAACGAAAGAACTCCAAGGCATGATGGTAATGACAGAAGAGTGTAGCGCCATCATCCAAAAGAAAGTAGTGCCGAACAAGCTAGACGATCCGGGAAGCTTCACTCTCCCATGTTCAATTGGTCCACTCACATTCAACAATTGCCTTTGCGATCTAGGGGCAAGTGTGAGCCTCAAGCCACTATCAATAGCTAAACGACTGGGTTTCACGTCATACAAGCCAAGCAGAATATCTCTGATATTGGCAGACCGATCTGTAAGGTTGCCTAAGGGACTAATCGAAGATGTTCCCATCCGGATTGGCGATATCGAGGTGCCAACCGATTTTGTGGTGCTCGAAATGGACGAAGAACCGCGAGACCCTCTTATTCTTGGGAGACCCTTTCTCGACACGGCAGGCGCGGTGATTGATGTAAAGAAAGGCAAGATTAAGCTGAATCTTGGAAAGGACATCATCCTCAAGTTCGACATAAAGGAAGTGATGAAGAAACCCACCATAGGAGGAAATATATTCTGGGTGGACGCAATGGATAAGCTGAACGATGAGCTCTTTGAAGAGCTTACTTTAAAAGATTCGTTGCTTGTAGCTTTGACAAAAGAGGGGAGGCAGCACGGGCATGTGGAACCTGTCTCTTATACACATCTAGATGTGTATAAGAGACAGCGATATACAAGCCAAGCAGAATATCTCTGATATTGGCAGACCGATCTGTAAGGTTGCCTAAGGGACTACTCGAAGATGTTCCCATCCGGATTGGCGATATCGAGGTGCCAACCGATTTTGTGGTGCTCGAAATGGACGAAGAACCGCGAGACCCTCTTATTCTTGGGAGACCCTTTCTCGCCACGGCAGGCGCGGTGATTGATGTAAAGAAAGGCAAGATTAAGCTGAATCTTGGAAAGGATATCATCCTCAAGTTCGACATAAAGGAAGTGATGAAGAAACCCACCATAGGAGGAAAGATATTCTGGGTGGACGCAATGGATAAGCTGAACGATGAGCTCTTTGAAGAGCTTACTTTAAAAGATTCGTTGCTTGTAGCTTTGACAAAAGAGGGGAGGCAGCACGGGCATGTGGAACAGGAGAGCGAGGTCTATGTTATGCATCTGGATGCGAGGAAAGCCATGGAAGATGATGGATATCCAGAGGACCTGGAGCATGGGAGGCACAAAATCGCCTGGAAAACAAAAGAAGGGACATATCGAGATCAAGCCGATATAGGTACAATGAGCTCGGAAGGTCAAAGCATAAGAGGAGATTGGAACGAGCTAGACGCTCCAAAACTCGAGCTCAAACCTCTTCCAGAAGGGCTAAGGTACGCTTTCCTAGGTCCTAACTCGTCTTACACGATCATTGTCAATGAAAACTTGAATGAATTAGAATTATCCTCCCTTTTAAGTGAGTTGAGAAAGTTTAGGAGAGCAATTGGTTATTCATTGGATGACATCAAAGGCATATCCCCTTCTCTCTGCACACATAGGATACATCTAGAAGATGAATCTATGTCTTCTGTAGAACATCAAAGAAGGTTAAACCCTAATTTGAAAGAAGTTGTAAAAAAAGAGATTCTTAAACTTCTAGATGCGGGTGTTATCTATCCAATTTCGGATAGCACTTGGGTTTCACCTGTCCATTGTGTTCCCAGAAAGGGAGGAATCACAGTAGTAAAGAACGAGAAAGACGAACTAATACCCACACGAACCATAACATGCCATAGAATGTGTATCGATTATAGAAAGTTAAATTTGGCCACAAGGAAAGATCACTTCCCCCTCCCTTTCATAGACCAAATGCTGGAAAGGCTAGCTAACCATCCATACTACTGTTTTCTGGATGGCTATAGCGGCTTATTCCAGATATCGATACACCCAAACGATCAAGAGAAAGCAACATTTACATGCACATATGGTACCTTTGCATATCGAAGGATGCCATTTGGGTTATGTAATGCACCAGCAACTTTCCAAAGATGTATGATGTCAATTTTTTCTGACCTAATAGAGGAAATGGTGGAAGTTTTTATGGACGATTTCTCTGTGTATGGTCGCTCTTTTGGTGTTTGTTTGTCGAATTTGTGCAGGGTTCTCAAACGTTGCGAGGAGACTAACTTGGTAATAAATTGGGAGAAGTGCCATTTCATGGTCAGAGAAGGAATAGTGCTTGGTCACAAGATATCGGAGAGGGGTATCGAGGTCGATAAGGCGAAAATAGAGGTCATGGTGCATTTGAAGCCACCCACCACGGTGAAAGAAATCCGTAGCTTCCTTGGTCATGCGGGCTTCTACAGAAGGTTCATCCGTGATTTCTCCAAGATAGCTAGACCACTCACACGGCTCTTATACAAGGAAGCCGAGTTTGTCATCGACGAAGATTGCCTCCAAGCGTTCAACACAATCAAGGATGCACTTGTGAGTGCTCCCATAGTTCAAGCTCCTGATTGGGACCTTCCATTCGAGATTATGTGTGACGCGAGTGATTATTCCGTGGGAGCTGTTCTCGGCCAAAGGAAAGAGAAGAAGTTACACGTGATCTACTACGCAAGCCGAACGCTAGACGATACCCAATTGAAGTATGCCACGACCGAGAAAGAACTATTGGCAGTAGTGTTTGCCTTTGAAAAATTCAGAAGCTACTTGGTGGGATCAAAAGTGATCGTTTACACGGACCATGCTGCACTAAGGTATATCTATGCGAAAAAAGACACCAAGCCGAGACTGCTAAGGTGGATCCTCCTGCTTCAAGAATTTGACATAGAACTCCTGGACAAAAAGGGAATAAAGAACGGTGTAGCTGATCTCTTATCCCGGATGAGAATAGAAGACTTGATTCCCATCAATGATGCTCTACCAGAAGAACCACTCATGATGGCAGGAGTCCTAGGAGGAATGTACCGAGTTAATAAGAGTTTGGAAATTGTAGCCAGCATGGAAGAAAACGACATTCCTTGGTATGCAGATTACATCAACTACTTGGTGAGTGGAGACATCCCAAATGACCTCGATGCTTACCGAAGAAAGAAATTCTTCAAGGACATTAATTATTTCTTCTACGACGAGCCGTATCTCTTCAAGAGAGGGATAGATGGGATCTACAGAAGATGTGTGTCGAAAGGAGAAGCGAGAGGGATCATATTCCATTGCCACGGTTCAGCCTACGGTGGCCACTTCGCCACGTTCAAGACCGCAACAAAAATCTTGCACGCAGGATTCTGGTGGTCAAGTTTATTCAAAGACACTCATGAGTATGTATCCTCTTGCGAAGCGTGCCAAAGGAAGGGAAACATTAGCAAACGGGACGAGATGCCACAGACTCCGATATTGGAAGTCGATATTTTAGATGTATGGGGGATTGACTTCATGGGACCGTTTCCTTCCACTTATGGCAACAAGTACATACTAGTTGTTGTTGATTATGTCTCGAAATGAGTCGAAGCCGTAGCTAGCCCCACCAACGATGCAAAGGTAGTACTAAAGCTATTCAAGTCAACTATCTTCCCAAGGTATGGAATCCGAAGGGTGATAATAAGTGACAGTGGTAGTCATTTTATCAACAAGTTGTTCGAAAATCTCTTGAGGAAGCATGGAGTCAAGCATAAGGTAGCTACACCTTACCACCCACAGACAAACGGGCAAGTCAAGATATTCAATCGCGAGATCAAGGCGATATTGGAAAAAACAGTCGGAGCCACAAGAAAAGACTGGTCAGCAAAGTTAGACGACGCTCTGTGGGCATACAGGACTGCTTTCAAGACGCCCATTGGAAGGTCCCCTTACGCTCTCCTATATGGAAAGGCATGTCACTTGCCCGTGGAACCTGAGTACAAGGCTCTATGGGCCATTAAACTCTTGAATTTCGACATCAAGAGAGCTCAAGAGAAGAGACTGATAAACCTACACGAGCTAGAAGAAATCCGCTTGGAAGCATTCGAGAGCTCGCAGATCTACAAGAAGATCATACCAAAAGAGTTTGCACCAGGGAATCAAGTGCTGTTATACAACTCAAGATTGAGATTGTTCCCTGGGAAGTTAAAGTCGCGATGGTCCGGACCACACACCATCAAGGAAGTATTGCCATACGGAGTCGTGACACTTTTCGGGAAGGACAGAGAGGATTACACGGTGAACGGAGACAGACTGAAGCCATATTTGGGGAATGAGGAATACCAAGTACTGGAAAAGACCGTGGTTCGTCTCCAAGATCCCAAAAAGCTTAAAAGGTCTGGAAAAGTCAAGGTATGAGACTCTAAACAAGCGCTCTTGGGAGGCACCCCAAGCTTATCCTTTTTAATTATTTTACTATTTTTCTCTCTTTACTTTGCATTATTCAGAATAACCATGAGTGGAACGGTGATAGAGATATCAGGAAGTGGAGCATCGGGGAGCCATAACGGGTTCACCCCGTAACGATCAACCAGATGCAGTCAAACCCGTCTGCAAATTTCTGAACCACATTATACAGAACTCCTCCAACGGTCACAACCCGATATAACCAGAAGTACCACTCCAAACTCTTGTACATAAGCATTTCTCTTTATCATTTTTCATTTTGCTTGAAATTTTGCATTATCATAGGACCATATTCTTCCTTTCTTCTATCACACAGAGACTGTGTCATTTAAGTTTGGGGGAGTATGTAGTACATGCATTCAAAAAGATTAGACATCATGCATTCATAATATTTGCATAGAAAAACACAAAAAAAATTTGAAAATTTTTGAAAATTTATCCCACAAAAAGAACTCATGTAGTTGCATTTCCATGTTTGAGTCTAGATGCATTCATATAGGATTCATAAGCATTTGCATAAGGTGTTAAGTATTACGAATCCTTGTAAATAGCCATTTTTAAGTCATGAACTCAATGCCTTAGTTCTTGTTTGTCTGATGCATTTCGAATTAGACTGAGCTTAAGGCAGAACCACATTTGGAATTTGTCCTGAGAAATTCAGTTTTGACTTGATGCATTGCGATTTGAACCATTTCTCTTACAAAGTTGAACAGTTAATTTGAAAATCGAATTGTCTCGTTCGTTTCGGTCAAATAGCTCATGGATTTCACTTGGACTTTCTTTTCCCTTTTTACCACCCTCTTGCTAGTCCAAGTACCAGACCGCACCCTAAACCAAAACCATTGTTTTTAAATCAATAGACACTTTTGTGAGAGCATGTGAGGCCTTTGCACCATTTTCGAATCTTCTTAGGCAAAAAGTGTTGGGTTTAGATCGACAAGGTTAGATTTCCATGTAGACGTTGGCTCACATCTCGGGTCAACACTAGGTTAAGTGGTTTGGTTACTGAAACGGTTTGACACCGAAATCGGAGGCCGATATTGCTGGGTAGACTAGAAAAAGGGGTTATATTCCAACTTGATCATGCGTTGACAGAAGGGAAAGAAAGGAAACCAAGGAACCAGACGGGGACACGAATAAAAGAGATGGCGACAACAAATGGAGCTCGAAACCAAAAGAAGAAAAAGGCGATTCCAAGAAAAAGCAAAAGAAGGCCAAACAACAAAGCATAAATCCGGCCAACAACACTAAAGGTGAAACACAAGGAATGCAACAAAGGAGCCAGAAAGCCGAAACCGATCTCCAACAAAGAAGAAGTCCCCCGAAGATGACCAGGAAAGGTAATATCGAGGAATGATATCGGGTTAACGGCGAAATGCCGAGAGAAAGGGTGGCTTAGGAGGGAGCAATTTAGACTAGGGTAGGAAACGAAATAGATGTTCTGGGTAGATGGTAGTCTAGCCTTGTATGCATCCATTGGTTTTTACCCTTAGCATTTTGCATTAAGAAGGTTCCTTTCATGAGTGATCCCACTTAAACACTTAACCCGATCGCGCCACGAGTTCATATTTAGCTCGTTACCTTACCCTGAGCCAAATGAGTTAGTTGACAGGCATGAATGAGACCCAAGTTTAAATTTCATAATGAATGTGAAAGGGATTTGGGAATTTGAATGTGCATCTAAGTTAGGATTGATTTCGCTTGATTATTGTGATAAATGTGGCTAAGGCTTTCTGGATAGGTAGAATTCGACTTGCATCCTAGAAACCTGAACTTAGACATTGAGTTGATTTCCCTTAAATGGTGTTTTGGATTCGAACTTACATCTTTTATTTTAAAACCTCACCCCTCCGGTTGGCTTTTGCTTGAGGACAAGCAAAAAGGCAAGTTTGGGGGTGTTGATATCTCTATAATTTGCATGATTTTAGTACATGTTTCATGATAGTTAGGACTTCATTCTTGCACTTTAGTGATAGCTTCACCCATGTTAGGATTAGATGCATTAGGTTAGGTTTCTCCATAGTCTTGCATGTTTGGAGTGTGTTCTCAGGTGCTTAGGATGATCCAAAGAAGAGACCAAGGAGAGAGGTCACAAATGGAGAATGAGCCAGCGATATCAGGGATCGCGACACGAGGGCGATTTGGACGAATAGCAGCGGCTTAATCCCGAAAGGAGAACCTCGGTATGAAGATCCAGCAAGAAGTTGCCCAAAGGACGGATAGCGGAGCAAGGCAACGGGAAGTGCCCGATTCAAGTACTAAGGAAGGGAAGCCTTCACGACATGACCCCGAAATCCTTACCCGATATGCAGCCTGCCCGAAGAATCAGAAGAGTTAGCGTTTCGGCTCGTCCATAACGACGTGAGCCCGAAACGCTAAAAGACAAAAATGTACCATTTCGGGAAAGTGGTCCCAACGCTTATGTTTTTCCCTTTTTGTGTATAAATACCTACTCCCTCACTCTTATCTCTTCATCACGTTTTCTACTTTTTAGTTTTCTGTCTTCTTCTTCTTCAAAGAACCGAGACTTTGTTTTTCGCCATTGAAGCTTGTTTAAAGCTTTGATTTTTATGCAATCTTGAAGTTTTAAGTTATATAGCTTGTCTTATTTTCTTAAAGCTTCTTCCTTTTTCTTGTTTTTGATTAGCTTGCAGCCTATGAATTACTCTCTCATCCTTATGGATCTTGAGGTTTCCCAAATGGCTTGTGAGTAGTCTATTTCTGTTTTAGGGCAAAAGGAGTAGGGAAAATGAGTTAAAGCTCCAACCTTTGATGCAGATCTATGCTTAATCCATCTTAGTCCTTTCTTATTTGATGCTGTTAATGCTTAGTCATCTTCGCTATTTGAACTTTGCCATCGAGCTTCTTCAAACAAACAACATGTTTGAATGTTTGCAAGGACCAATCTCATAAGAGATTCGCTCATCCTAGCCTAAGAGATTAGATGCCTAGGGAGCGTTTTGGCATTAGTAGAGTTGTTTATTCAAGCTTGCTGTTCTCATGGATCACTACGTGATAGCGAGGTTAGGTCGTGAGACAGCAAAGAGACTTATACCACGACAGTGGATTTATCCAGATCCTGAATTCTGCGCTGAAGGATTAGCCTTATAGGAAGTAAATCCAGCATCATAGGAAAGATCTTTAACGTTTGGACCCGAAAAACTCCCTTGTCTTGTAAACCGATTCTTGCTTTCTTTTAAAAAGTTCGTACTTTAACCATCTTATTTTCGGTTCTTTAGCATATTTAGTTTAAATACTTGCTTTCTGCTCTCGTAGTATCTTAGTCTCAGATTTCCACCATTTCACCTTTTTCTTTTATCCATCCTAGCTTGTGAAAGAATTCCATAAATACAATGCCTCGAAATCTCTCATCGGATTGATAAGACCCATAACCTATACTACATTCGGTTATAAGTAGTGGGTCATTGATTGAGTAGAACCCATATAAGAAATCTACTTATCACAATCAAGGATAGATTCTTTCATTTCTCTTCTTATTAAGTAGTTCTTAATGCCAAATAGCTAATCTTTTTTATTTTGGATCATAGGCATTTCATACACCCACCAAGTGTTTGATGAAATGCTTGAACCAACTTAATAAGAGATTTACATTTCTAGCCTAAGACATTAGTTGCCTAGAGTGTTTATCATGCCATTTAGCCTTGAAATTAATGCTTGTTGATTATCCTAATGCTAAAACATCATTAGTTCATTAGAGTGATTAAGAAAGGGATTAGTGCCACACATCATGGTTTAATCTTAATTAAGTGTTCTAGGCATAGAGTTAGCTTGGTTAGTTGCTTAAATGATTGCAAGGTTGTCCATTTAGTTTCCCAAATCAATGATTCCATCCCTAGGTTTCATTTTTAGTTAATTTGATAATCTTGATTAGTAGTAATTGCTTGATTAGTACTTCATTAGTGATAATTAAGGCCTAGTTTCATATTATTGCTCTAGTAGTGTCTCTTTTAGTTAGTGCTTTGCTTTTAATTATCACTTGTTACTTGAATTTGCCAATTTAGCTTAGCTTAAACAAAACTTTGTTTCTTAGTGAATCATCTCCCAAAATGGATTGATATCTCAAGTATTGCAATGATATAACATATGAGCAATTGAGCAATTGCTTGCAAGAGATAAAAACTCTTGTATCAATTTGGCGCCGTTGACATATTGGGATTGATTAATCATTAAGATTTGAGTTTAGTTTGAGACTAAGTGATTCTTTTGTGTTTATTGACCATCTACTTTTCTAGATTTCAGTTTTTTCTTGAATGCATTTGAGATCATAAGGAGACAACAACTTCCAAGGCTTTCAAGACATTGATCAATTGGAAAGGGTTGCAAGGATTGCAAGATGGGAAGCTGCAAGGTTAGAGAGGTTGAGAATGGAAGAACAACAAAGGGACCAGCATCCTCCAACACACATGGCGCAAGTACAAAGGGGGAATGGAAACCCCTTACATGCGCCAAGACAAGGGAGGACTATTGGGGCTGGAGATGCTCCAAATACACATCAAAATCGCTATGGTATTCAACCTCCACCGGTTCAAAACAATACCTTTGAAGTGAAGCCAGCATTCATCTCTATGGTTCAACAAGATAAGTTCCATGGGTTGCCAATGGAGGATCCTCTAGATCACTTGGACAACTTTGATAGAGTTTGTGCCTTATTCAAGATGAATGGTGTGAGTGAGGATGCTTTCAAGCTAAGACTATTTCCCTTCTCTCTTGGGGATAGAGCAAGGCAATGGGAGAAAAACTTGCCTCAATGTACTATCACCACTTGGGATGAATGCAAGAAATCTTTCTTATCTAAGTTCTTCTCCAACTCAAGGACGACCAAGTTGAGAAATGAGATCTCTAGCTTCACCCAAAAGAACAATGAGTCCTTCAATGAAGCATGAGAAAGATTCAAGGGCTACACAATGCAATGCCCTCATCATGGCTTCACACAAGAGTCTCTACTAAGCACCATCTATAGAGGTGTCCTTCCAAAGATAAGAATGCTCCTTGATACCGCAAGCAATAGGAATTTCTTGGGCAAAGATGTTGAAGATGGTTTGGAGCTTGTAGAGAATCTTTCCTTTGAGTGATGGTAATTACAATGAAGACTATGATAGAGCTCCAAGGGGAGGTGATTTTGATGCCCACAAGAAAGAAATGAAGTCTCTACATGACAAGATGGACAAGCTCATGTCTTCTTCCCAAAGGCATGTACATTTTGTTGAAGATAACCAAGAGGTATGTGGAGATCAAGTTGAGTACCAAGAGGGTCAAGAGATGGTAAATTTCATGAGTGGCCAAGGAGGATACAACAACAACTATAAGGGGAACAACAACCTCTCTTATAGGAGTACTAATGTGGCCAATCCCGAAGACCAAGTCTACCCTACTCATACTACTCAAGGCAAACCTTTTGTGAGCTACAACAATCAACAAAAGGGTTATGCACCAAGGTCTAATTATCAAGGAGGAAACCAAGGCAACTTTGGTGGGCAAAAGTATAACCAAGGCAACGCTCCACAGGGTTTTACTCACCATCCACAAGGCCCTCCACAAGACAATGTTCAGCTTATGCTTCAACAAATCCTACAAGGTTAAACCAATAGTGATGCTAATATGGGAAAGAAGATTGCTGAAATCAACACAAGGATGGACTCCTCACTTAATGAGCTTGCTACTCAAATTGGGGGTCTTCTGATAACACTCATATTTTACTCCTAAAACTATTATTTCAAGATCATTTATAAGTGTTTTAACCCGGTTTTCAACGGTTTTAAAGTGATTTCCACGTTTCCTAGTCTTAAGAGTCATTTCAGGAAAATTGGACAAAAAGGAAACATTTTGGTGCAAAACGGGAACTTCAAGGACATGTGCTCGGAGCCATAAGTTCAGCATCAGATGACGACCTTCCAGCTGTCTTTTCTGCCAAGGTGATCTGAGTTCAATCCCACTGTTGGATTTCAAGCTACGAAGGAAGCAAGAAGGCCCATCAGACACATTCCCAGAAGAAGGATGGCCGCGCCACAGATCCTCAGAATACCAGTGGCCGCGCCACGCCTGGTCGCTTGCGCGGCCACACCAATTCGGCCCATCCCGAGCCCGGTTGCACTTATCCGATATTTTTCCGAGGTTAAAACGCGAAGCCCACTTTCTGAAGACCGGGAGCAAATATAAAGGAACCTTAGGGTTTCAGAAGAGGCGTGACCACACAGAGAGCTTTTCCAGAAACACCTCTGCGCCGCACAGAGAGAGAGAGAGAGAGAGAGAGAGAGAGAGAGAGAGAGAGAGAGAGAGAGAGAGAGTTTGACGGCCCTGGAGTTGAAGACCTCGAGAGAGAATTCTTCTGCAGCCGCCTACTCCCTCTTCCTTTTCCTTTCATCTTTTGTTCTTAGTTCTTTGCTTTTCAATACTTTAAGAAAACCTCTCTTCAATCGATTTCCCTTGAAGAAGTTTTCTCACTTTGTTCTTTTTATTAATACAATTCGCACCTTTCATATCTTAAAGATGTCTCTCATTCCCATGAACGAGTAGTCATCTAGTTGGGTTTTTAAGGGGATTTTCGAAGGGGTTTAATCATGGATTGATTTCGCTAGGTTGATAGAGATAGAGTTTTTTTAGGTATCTTCGTTGATGTCTTCTTCTTATTGCATGTTTTCTTCTCTGATCAATTAGCAACTGATTCTTGGACGACTAGATACATGAACATGTGGTCTATCGTAAATATTGAAGGAAATCAAACTTAAGAACTTGTAAAAAGGAAATCAAGCAAGCAGTGCAGGAAAAGTAAATATTGAAGTGCGTAAATCTCGATGTAAAAGCAGATGGGGCGAACACGTTGGGAATCTTCTCGGGAAATCTATGGGGTTCTAACTAGAAATCAAACACACAAAAGTTAAGCAAGCGAGACTAGACGATTTTCCCCAAACTGATTCACTGATTTTAACAACCTAACTTTATCAAACTAGGTCGATCTGCGAACTTCCATTCCACAAGTATACTTTCATATCCTGCGTCCTAGACGAACACGCAATAGGATCGGGACAATAAACATTCAGACATCTTTTAAAGGATGCTCTCTACCCTATTTTGGTCTAGATATGAGATTCAGGACATTCGTCGTTCTCAAGACCCTGCGATCAGAATATAGTTCATGACGCCAGACTCATGCAATAAGAACGAATAAGGTGAGACAGAAAATCCTAATCTTCGGCCTAAACAATCGGTTCAACAACAGTTAATGAAATTCCCCATAAATCCCCTTAAAGACCACCCAACGAAAGTAGACTACTCAGACATAAAAGAAGAAGTAGAAAACGTGATTGATGAATGCATAACTTGTATAAATCGAATAAAATAAAAGAGGGTTCAAGAACAAATCAATCTCCCTCAAAGAACAAAGTGGAAACAACGAATCAAAGATTCGCGGCCGCCAAGAGAAGTTTGTAACAAGAGAATTTCGTGATGCTAGGTGGTGATGCCCTAAAAAATCCTCAAGGTCGAGTATATATAGGTCTACAAGTGCCCTAGGTCGTGGATTAGGTTTTGGATTGCGTAAGACTCCTGCGGGTTTAAGGTTGGCTTCAAATGGCTCGGGAATCCGTGAGTGGCATGGCCGCGCAAGCGACTGGCCGTGGCGCGGCCACTGGTCGTCTGGTTTGGCCGTGGCGCGGCCAGCTCGTCCTTCTGGGTGCTTGACGGACCTTCTTGCTTCATTCATAACTTGAGATCCAACCGTGGGATTGCTATCAAACCACTTCGAGGTGAAAGACAGCTGATAAGGCTACCTTGTCTCCAAATATGAGCTTGATCTCGTGGTGGGAAGGCCTTCATTTGGTGTTGAACTTCTGTCCTCGGGCGCTGTTTACGGAATTGTCCATTTGGCTCCAAAATATGCGTCTTTTGCTAAGATTACCTTAAAAGAGTCTTGAACAACCAAATACTCGAAATCTAGTGTTTATGCATCAAAACCTTAGTGCAAATGCTTATTAAAGCACTCACTTATGATACTAAAAATGGGTAAAATATGCATGTTATCAACTCCCCAGACTTAAACCTTTGTTTGTCCTCAAACAAAACAGAAGTATAAGTAAGGAAAAGAGGTTTGAAAACGTGGAAACTCACCAATATTTGGGAACTCATCAAGTCTAGCAATCGACCTGTTGAGCCACATAACTCGGAATTCAGCTTCAAGGCGTTTGGGTCTAGTTACCTTGAGCTTTTCACCCTTCCCGGATACGCTTCATGGTTCCTTTGAGTATTTTGAGCTCCCTCTTGTTGACTCCTTTATTAATTTAGGCGTGCGGTCTCTATCGAGGGAGTATTGGTCGACGAGACATTATACTTTCTCTTCCAAACATCTAGACATAGACATTTCAGACACAACTCTCCTATTTTCTCTTCCCCTAGTCGATTTCTCCCTACTTTTCTAGGGTATCATTTTATTTTTTCTATCGCCTTTCTTATTCCATTTTTTTTTCTTTCTTCTTAGCTTGAGAATGATCACTTCTTTGAAGTTTACATGATTGCTGCGAACCGTCATTGTCCTTTAAGGAACTCTGGTTGCCATTCCCAAACTAAAACCTTTCTTTCTATAATTTTTTTCTTTTCTATAACAAGGGAAGATCAAGGAGAGGTTGCATTGCATCTACTTAGTCATGCTGGAGTCTAAAAGAGGAGCAAAGTTTGAAGTACCTCAAGCCCCCTTGACGAGAAGATTTGATTCATTAGGTGCGGAGTCAACACAAGTTCCTTCGAGTACTCTAGAGATTAGAACTTTCTCCGCTGGAATGATCCACTCGCCGTGTTCAACTTAGAAAACCTTGTTTCTAAATCCGTGAGAATGGTCATTAAGGTTCCTTGTTCAAAGTGACTTGTACCTAGCAAAGTTCATAGTTTTCGACTAAAAGAAAAAAAGTTTTGACTCTATAAAACGACTCGATAAATGATGTAAGTATGCATAAGACTCGTCAAATAAAAGCATAATTAGTAATATAATAAACCCCCTAGACTTCAATCAAACTGTCCCCAGTTTGTTTAAATCGAGTTGAGGTGAAAAAGATAGGTAAAATCAAGTACAAGCTTGTGAAGACTTACTTGAAAGTGGCGTTGGATTTGGTATGGGTGGATGGGCGTGTGGTATGATTGAGCGAAGGACTTGATCATTATCCATATGTCCCTGCTTAGAATCGATTTGATTGAACAAAAGAAATCGAAAACTTAGCTCGAAAGGAAATTTGTTGCGCGGATGAGCTTCCTTGCTTCGGATGGTGGTGGTGGGCGTGTGTGGGTGATGGATGAGGATGGTGATAGGCGTTTGGTAGTGATGATTGGCTCGCCTTTGATGTGAAGAATAGCTACTCCGGTTGTTGAGTACTCGTCTTGGTTCCTTGACCTTTGATAACACCGTGAATGAGAGATGGAAAATCTTCCGTCCTTGCGTCTTGAAGATTGCGTCAACTCAAAAACTTGACTTGAAGTTTAGGTCTATGCTGGCCTATCCAGTGATCTGTTCGGGATCCCGGAAGACAGGTGTTGCTAGTATGAACTTCAATGCCATATGAAATCCTTACTTGGCTTCGGTAAAGGTCTTGGTTGCGGAAGAGAGAAGCTAGTCTTCGAGAACTTTCCTCTTCGCGTTTTGGTGAAGGAAGTTGCATCTTCTTCCTTCTGGAGCTTGCACTACAGTTTTCATCCTCTGGAATCGTGGTGTTCTTCTTCGTTTTCGTGGATACAGGTCCGTTGAACGTGCTAGACGAAGTAAGTAGAGAGAGATGGATCATTAACTTGACTTGACTTGGATGGAGTCTTGTCTTGTCTCGCCATCTTTGATGCAACAGCAATGTGCCACGGTTTTGGAAGTGATCTTTGCGGTCTTTAGGTCGTGTTCAGGCCATTGAATCAAGGAGGATACTTGAAAGGCTTAAGACAGGTTGAAGGAGGTCTGGTTTGGTGAGGTCGGGACGGAAACGTCTTCAGACGAAGGCCGGCCGCGCGACGGGTTGTCGTGGCCGCGGCCGAGCATCCTTCGTCTGCGCCATCGTGGCTCGTAGCGCGGCCAGGCTCCTTCTGGCTGGCCGACGGGCGTTTCGTCGCCCGGTTAGTGTTCTTCGGGTTTCCTTCTTCATTTTTTTGGTATTTTCTGGTTTTTCTGATTTTTTTGTGCTTTTGGGGTTTATGAAAATGCTGTAAACTAAGAAGAAACCAAAACTAAAAATTAGTATGGTTAGAGAGATGAGAAAGAGAATACCTAAAATGGGTTGTCTCCCATTGAGCTGCTCTTGTTTAGAGTCTTTTAGCTAGACTTTGGTAGTTTGAGAGCTTAGTTGGAGGTGGAGTTCGACCTTAGGCAAGGTCTTTTTGCCTTCTACGCGGCCTCTTCTGCTAAAGGCTCCTCGAGTCTCTCCATGATGACATCTTTATCTTTCTCAAGAAGGTGTTTCTCGTACCGGGTCTCCCTTGAGCTTCGAGCTTTCTTCCCGGCTCTTGCGAATTCGTAGAGATGTTGTATCTCTTGCTTATTCTCATCACTCTCGTGGAAGTAGTACCAGATCAAGTGCTCCTTCCATGCTGTAGTGAAGGTAGTCTCAGGAGGAAGGCTCTCAACTACCTTGTCGAATTCTGCAAGGTCTTCTCTGCTGATCAGGTCGCGAGTCTTTCCAACCTTCTTATACCTATGAACGTCCATGATTCTTGGCGTGGTGGCGTTGAACCTTGCTTGCATGAAGTGGCATTTGATTATGCTTGCGTCTTCGCTGGTATCCTTGAAGTACTCTTTCAGACCCTTCTTTTCTAGAGCGTCTTCTAAACCAACATATATCGGGATCTTCCTTGCCTTCTTATGGAACTCGATGAGTCTTTCTCTTTTGATGTGATCCCCAAATCGTGATTTTTCCTGCACCCTCTTGTCGTTTGATCGGCAAGTTAGGACTTCATCCAATACTGGCTCTAGGGGTGACATTACATGGATTGGAAGCGCTGAAGTTCGACGCGGCCGATGGTTCGAGAAGGCGAATCTGTTCGAGACACGCCTTGCCCTAAGAATGGCGCTTCTCTTTGCTCCGAGGCGAGTGATGACATTGCAAGGTGCAATGATCACTTGCTTGAGCTTTACGCCCAACCGTTCGCTTGGCGTGACGTCTTCCTCGCTTGAGGAATCGGGGATCTCCTGGCGTACTCCTGCGGGGAAACTCGTGACTCTCTTTAATGAGGGTAGCACGTCGGTAAGCTCCTGTTGGTCATGGGCAAGTCTCTCGAACTTTTCCCAGCTTCTTTCTAGTTCTAAGGCAATGCCCTCGATTGCCCTTCTATTGCTGCTGGATTGGCTTTTGACCGCCAAGCTGCCTTCCCGTGCCTCCTCGATGTATCTGCCAAGATGATCTTTGACCTCATCGATGGCTTCCTTGGTTTCTTCGAGCTCGCAGCCGTACCCTCGGGTTCTTCGTACGATCTGGGCTAGATTGTAATCGTGACATCCCAGCTTTTCTTCCATCTTCAGAAGTTTGTTTCCGTCTCTTGAAGCTTGAGCCTCAAGTCTCTTAACCTGCCCCGCAATCTTCTGCACCTTGTAGGATATTTCGGCTTGCATCGAACTGATCCGAGAGTGGAAGGTCTTTTCGGATTCGGCTACGCGATCCGTGAGGATCTATGCTAACTCTGTAAGCTGGTGCAGTCGCTGTTGCAGGAAGGAAGGTGGAAACCTTTGGTTGTGATGGCCGAGAACAGAGATCCGGTGGTGCGAACTCTCGTCCTCATTCTGCGCAGGTGGTATGGAGTGGTCCGTAGGTGGACGTGGGGCGCGAGCTTTGGAAGTGATATCAGCTTCTGTGGGTCCAGGCTCGTGTTGTTCTTGATTCGTGGGGACCTCCACGGTTTTAGGGTTTCTGAAACTCATAGAAATAAATTTAGAAGTTAGAGAAAAGAATGTCTTTGAGTTGGGATCCTGACCTTTGTCTTGGACAGCGAAACGCAGCCTCCCCGGCAACGGCGCCAAAAGCTTGATGGGGTCTAAATAGTCGTCCGTTTTTGGAGGATTTCTTTGGGGACTCGTCAGGCTTTGAATTTGTAGGACCCTAAGCAGCAAGTGCACAGCGTGCGTTGTAGTATTTAGGGTATCGATCCACAGGGAGGAGGTCAACTGCAAAACAGAAGAATCAGGGCAACCAAAGACGCAGAGAATTGGGGTTTGGGGGTAAGTGTCACGGTTTTTGCAGAAAATAAAGAAAGCAGTACCACATCTTATATAGAGGAGGTTGTCAATCTCTTCTATGACCAACGGGAAAAGGAAATCGAACTTAAGAACCTGTAAAAAGGAAATCAAGCAAGCAGTGCAGGAAAAGTAAATATTGAAGTGCGTAAATCTCGATGTAAAATGGGGCGAACACGTTGGGAATCTTCTCGGGAAATATATGGGGTTCTAACTAGAAATCAAGCACACAAAAGTTAAGCAAGCGAGACTAGGCGATTTTCCCCAAACTGATTCACTGATTTTAACAACCTAACTTTATCAAACTAGGTCGATCTGCGAACTTCCATTCCACAGGTAAACTTTCATATCCTGCGTCCTAGACGAACACGCAATAGGATCGGGACAATAAACATTCAGACATCTTTTAAAGGATGCTCTCTACCCTATTTTGGTCTAGATATGAGATTCAAGACATTCGTCGTTCTCAAGACACTGCGATCAGAATATAGTTCATGACGACAGACTCATGCAATAAAAACAAATAAGGTGAGACAAAAAATCCTAATCTTCGGCCTAAACAATCGGTTCAACAACAGTTAATGAAATTCCCCATAAATCCCCTTAAAGAACACCCAACGAAAGTAAACTACTCAGACATAAAAGAAGAAGTAGAAAACGTGTTTGGTGAATGCATAACTTGTATAAATCGATTAAAATAAAAGAGGATTCAAGAACAAATCAATCTCCCTCAAAGAACAAAGTGGAAACAACGAATCAAAGATTCGCGGCCGCCAAGAGAAGTTTGTAACAAGAGAATTTCGTGATGCTAGGTGGTGATGCCCTAAAAACCCTAAAGGTCGAGTATATATAGGTCTTCAAGTGCCCTAGGTCGTGGATTAGGTCTTGGCTTGCATAAGACGGTTGCGGGTTTAAGTTGGGCTTAAAATGGGCTCGGGAATCCGTGAGTGGCCTGGCCGCGCGAGCGACCGGCCGTGGCGCGGCCACTAGTGGTCTGGTTTGGCCGTGGCGCGGCCAGCTCGTCCTTCCGGGTGCTTGACGGACCTTCTTGCTTCCTTCATAACTTGAGATCCAACTCTGGGGTTGCTCTCAAACCACTTCGAGTTGAAAGACAGCTGATAAGGCTACCTTGTCTCCAAATATGAGCTTGATCTCGTGGTGGGAAGGCCTTCATTTGGTGTTGAACTTCTGTCATCGGGCACTGTTTCCGTTTTGCTCCAAAATATGCGTTTTTTGCTAAGATTACCTGAAAAGAGTCTTGAACAACCAAATACTCGAAATCTAAGGTTTATGCATCAAAACCTTAGTGAAATGCTTATTAAAGCACTCACTTATGATAGTAAAAATGGGTAAAATATGCATGTTATCAGGTCGTCTTGCATCGTGAGATGAGAAATCATATCCGCAGTGAAAGACAAACGCATGTGGCTAGATCCGTGAAGGCAGGGTAGTCATAGTCGACCGTTTCAGCTTAAGAACCTAACCTATTAAATCATCTAGAACCTATCATGTTGCTTGTTAGATCCGATCCATGAACCCCGGAGAATGTCCCTGAACCCAACGCCTTTTATTCATTGATTTACAACCGTTTAATTCTTTTCTGTTGCTTGATATCATTACTGCAAATCGTGACACACTGCATCCCCCAAGCTACCATTTGTTTTAAAGAAGTTAATATACTACTGTGATTGCTGTGCACTTGCAGCTATCTTAGGGGTAAAACTTGAAGTAAAAGAAACCCCACATCAAGTTTTTCGCGCCGTTGCCGGGGATTGTTTGCTTTTGCGAATTTTCAGTTTCTAATTTGTCTTTTAGACCACGTTGATTTTCAAGCTTTTCCGTTCATTTCTCACGATTTTCTTGTGTTTACTTCTCATGTTTCCGGTGTATGACCACTAGGAGGAACGCTTCCAACGTCTTACCCCGCCACATCGAGATCAGCAGGCACGAAAAAGAAACTCGAAGGTTAAGAAGACAGATCAGCATGGCCGAGAACGAGGCCACTCTTGGAGTTCAACGAAACCGCGAAGAAATTCTTCGCAACACTAGTCGAGCACCTAACGATTTACAAGATGGGGAGCCACAGCTCGACAACAATGGAAACACTACCAACCCCAATCCCGAGGCTGACTCGGACGAAGAAGAACGCGATCCTGCCCTACAGCCAACCTTCCCAGGAAAGCTAGGAACCGCACAATAGCCGACCACGATACTCCTGATCAGCACTTCCAGAACCGAGCACTGATTCAAGTTAACGTCCCCGATGAGGACGAGTTGGAGATCAAACCGCAGATCATCTCTTTGGTGAAGCAAAATCAGTTTCACGGACTATCAAACGAGCACCCGATGGACCACATCGAGTTATTCGAGGAAATCTGCAGCATCATAAAGACGAACCGAATCCCTCCCGACTATCTGAAGTGTAAGCTATTCCCATTTTCTTTGAGCAAAAAAGCTCATAGATGGCTGAAGACTTTACCACCAGGATCGATCAATAACTGGGTGGAATGCAAGTCTGCCTTCCTCAATCACTTCTACACTAAGTCCTGATCCAACCTGCTGAGAAACAAGATCCAAGTCTTTCAACAAGGACCGGTCGAATCATTCTTTGAGGCGTGGGAGCGATTCAAGGACTATGAACGCGACTGTCCTCACCATGGTTTCTCCGGAGCCAGCTTGCTAAACACGTTCTACCGCGGACTGCAAGCTAGATACCAACTTTCGCTCGACACAGCCAGTAATGGAGATTTACCTCAAGGAAGACCCTTCCAGAACAAGTTCCAGAACGTAAACTACGGAAACAACGGAGGCTACCAGGAAAAGCAACCCTACAACTCTCAGCTCACGCCCTACAACAACCAGCAGGGAACGCCGCAAGCTGCACCGAACGCACCTTACCCGTCACGAGAAGACAAACTCGAAGGACTGATGCAACAGCTGTTGTTGTCTCAAAAAAAATCGGTCAAGGATCTCAACATCAAGGTAGATTGCATGTACAACGACCTGAACGGCAAGTTCGAAACCCTGTCTTCCCACGTGAAGAAATTAGACATGCAAGTCTCTCAAACCACTGAAGCATTCAAGAGACAAGCAGGGATCTTTCCCGAAAAAGTAGAGGATAACCCGAAAGGATTCTGTAACGTGATCTCGGCAGTACCAACGAGGCTAAGGAGCCAGAGCTAGCCATGGGAGAAAAGTGCAGGTTCGTCCCAATCTTCTCAACGATAAAGAAAGGAACTGCCAGTCCACCTTACGATACTCCGGAGAACCGTGGGTTCGACAGACTGAAGAAAGAAGAAGATCCAGGCGCATTTACTTTCCCATGCTCGCTCACGGGAATCAACTTCAAGGATTTTCTATGCGACACAAGAGCCAATGTCAATGTCATGCCAATGGCAATCGCTGAAAGGTTAGGAATGACGACTTATTTCCCCTCACCTACGCAGCTAGTGTTCGGAGACTCGTCTAGGAAGAAATCAAATGGCGTAGTCTACAACGTTCAACTTCTTGTCGGATATAAGATAGTACCTACTGATTTCCATGTGCTCGACATGGGGGAAGACAAAGACAAACCACTGATACTTGGAAGACCCTTCTTGGCCACGGTAGGAGCAAGGATCGAACACGTAAGCAACTTCGTAGTCTTCCTACATATAAGCCAGAAGAGATACTACCCAAAGGAGCTGAGCACTCCGCCTCTAGAAACGAAGAACCACGCGACTAAGAAGGAGAAAAAGGGGATGATATTAAGGGCAGGCCAGCTCCACTCGAGACCCTTCTCCCGAATCGAAATTCTGATTCCTCCCGAGCTAGAAGAGTTGGGTGAAGAGGAAGTTTCGAAGTCAGTTGAAAAGACAAAGCGGGTAATCTTAGAAGCTAAAATTCTAAGGAACGGAAACGGAGGGACGCTGCTGATATGGAATCAAGGAGAAGCTTCATGAGAGAGAAATCCCGAAGCACTTTCCCCAACTGCCTAAGCTTCAAACAAAGTCGAGCTAAACGACTTAAACAAAAGCGCTTGGTGGGAGGCAACCCATCCGGTACGTGTTTTTGATTTTTTTTCTTTCTTTCATTTCTAACATCTAGTTTTTGCAAGTTTTCTGTACTTAGGAATAAAAAAAAATAATAATAATAAATAATATAAAAAAATATATATATAAAACCAAGAAAACCCCAAAAATATGAAGAGGAGCCTCAGAAGGAGGCTAGCCGCACGAGCATAGCCCGTGGCGCGGCGAGAAGGACTGTGGCCGTGCGACGGACCACGACCGTGCGGAGGGAAACATTTTGACCGCGGCCGCGACAGGCCATGGCGTGGCCAGCGGTCGTCTGAGCGACAAACCCGGAAAACTCACGTTTTTCCTCCCGAACCGAGCTTCCCGCGTTTTGGTACAATCCCGTGTCGAAAAGTTATTCCTGTTAATATAAGATGACGGATTTAATCGATTTGTGGTCAAAACGGAAGGTAAGTTCTCTCGTTTTAAAATTTTTGAAAATAAAAGGTTTTTGGTGATAAAACACCTTTTTAAAAGCAAAATAAGAAATTTTAGGATCAAACTCTCTTTTCTTCTTCTCTCCCAAGAGACTTGGAGATTTTTGAGAGATTCTAAGTTTTTCAAATCCAAACCGTTTTCAAAAATTCTTTGGCCTAAGCTCATCTATTTTCGAAGAGTATTCACTTTTTAAAGCTCATTCATCTTCATCTACAAGGTATGGTCTCTAATTTTACAAATCTCTAAAGAACTCAATTTTGAGATCTCTCTTCCTTGACTAGAAAATTGTCTAGGATGCTTGGATAATAATAGAGAACCTTGGATTGATGATTTAGATTTCCTAGATCTCGATTTTTACAACCATATATCTAAAAGTTGAAGTCTTTGAAATAAAAATTTTTTTTTAGCATGCTCTAAAAACAGATTTTTGGAGATATTATTGGACGAATTGCTTGGTTTGGACTTGATTCATGCTAGGTATCACTTAGAGATCAAAGTTTGATGATAATAAGTTGACAAAATCGATTTATTAGAAAATGTTTGGTTTAGAATCCCAAAAATACAAAAATAGGGTGTGAGTACCAAATTGATCTTGAAATTTATGCAATTACTCGATTAGTCTTAGTCTTGGAAACTCTTGGTATATGTCTTGTATATCATCGCACTTGAGAATCCATATGACACATCAAATTCACATGCTTGGTCGAGTTTTTGTTTTTATTTTGCAAGGTACAATGAGTTCCGGCCGAAACTTTGAGATACGTTCGAACAATAGAGAGCAACTAAGTTCTTCAAGGAGTTCTTCGCGACAGCAAGAACACGTAACACCGCTAGGGAACCCGAGCCTAAACACCAATCTAGGGAAATATATGAGGGAGCAAAGGAAGAAGTTCCTCGAATCGCAAAAGGTATGCACAAGCCGCGACGATCCTCCACCTCAAGAGCCAACAAGAGAGTTAAACCCTTCTCCTCCTAAGCGCAAGGTCTGAAATTTTGGAGCACCAATGGACCCGAACATTGATTATTTGAAGGAGATGAAGAAGATGGATGTAAGAACAACCTTGAAGATCGACTACTCCGCTTTAAATTCGTTGGGCATCACCGAGGATGTCACGTGGTACTCGGATAAGCTAAGGCTCAGGACCTTCATGGAAATTGATCGACCCACCTACAAGGGACTCGCTCAAGAGTTTTTAGCTTCGGTTCAGCTGACATAAAAGAGAGGAAGGAAATCACATCCGAAAGACGGTATTCTCTATTTCACCATGGGCTCTCGAGAGTATGACTTGAGCATACCTAGACTTTGCGAGATAATTGGTTTTGACTTGAGGAGCGAGACAAGCATTGAAGAAGAATGGAGTGCTGACATTTGGGGACTCATGGGCCGAGGCATTTACGACAAGGGAAGGCATCCGTCCGCCTTTCTTTCACATTCAGTCGTGCGTTTCATGCACCGCCTCATAGCACACCGACTCTACTCTCGCAGCAACTAATCATGCATCCTCATCCCAGAGCTCGTCCTACTTCAGTCCGCCTTTAGGGACGAGCCACTTTCAGCATGCTTTGGATGTGTCCTAGCAGAGAGACTCGAGCGAGTGAAGCACGATATCACCGTACCTAGGTGCGCAACTTCTTTCATAACATATGGAGGCATCATCACAGCGATCATGGAGGCCGCATGAGTAGACACCAGCATTGAGACACCCCTAGACAAGGCTTGGTTTGACTTGACCCAGTTTCAAACGGACAGGAATTTGACAGGCGCAGCCATGGATCCGGACAGGTAAGGATACCAATACTGATTGGGAAAGAGAGACAACTGCACGGTCTACTTACCGTCTCCTACAGTCTCGCGCCTTTCAGAAGGTTCACCACAGTGGATCCCGAACCATGATGAGTTCCGTACCGAGTTCTCACGTCTACCGCTTACCATTGGAGAGTATGTAGCCGCCAAGGCTAGGAGAGAAGCGATCCGTCAGAGGACTCACCACACCTCATCCTCCTCCAATGCGCAGTACCTCACGATCCGCTGCACCGTCCACCTCGACTGATCCCGCGATCACCGCACTTCAGGAGCAACTAGCACGCCAGAACGAGATGCTTGAGAAGATGGCGCGACAGCTTCGAATGAAAGGACACATAGATGGCAACCTGTAGACCCTGAGTTCAGATGCCTAGAAGACTTCGCGTCTCGGCCAACACTTTTCCTGCTTACGAGCCTGGTTCCATCTATTCCACCCCTATCCTTTACTTTTCATTTATGCTCTGTCTTTCATCTATTTCAGTCATTCCCGACCTGTCACCACTTTTTCACACTGGGGACAGTGTGATTTAAGTCTGGGGGGAGTTCGTACTAAGGCATTGCTTTTGTTTTGGTTTTTATTTGAGTCTTTTTCTTTTAAGAACTAAGAATGATGTATTTCGATATATATAATATGGTTTTAGGGATTATGACGCAAAACCAAGGATGATATTCGACCAGTGTGCTTCTACGCTATTTCTAGTGACAGATCTTTCAAGCTTTAGTACTAGACTAGGCAGTAGCTAGAAAGCCAGAGATGCGAAATCTTGGAGAATGCCGATCTATAGCCGGAGAGGGAGGAACGACACGATTTCTAGTCACTCAAGATGAAGGAACGAATGGTTAAGGAACGGAAGTTTTAGCTACAAAAGAAGGACAACTCATGCCTCCGAAAACTCGAAAGAATGGTAATATTCGTGCGATCCTTAAGACTCTCACAACAAGGCACTTCCCGTTTCATAAAAAAAAAAAATAACTCGGATAGAGGACCCGAACTCTTTGGAGTAATGACAGTACTTATCCATAAAAAAAGAGAGTTACAAAAAAAAAACAAGAGAAAAAAAGAAACGTGAAGAAAATGCCTAAGAGCCTTAAGAGAATCGTGACATGCATAGAGGCAGAGCCTGGGCGATATGGTGAGAAGTTTTAAACGCCATCCAATCCGAGCCAGAAACAAGAAACTAAGTCTGGGGGGATGGCTGTATCAAGGAGAACTTGCGGATGTGTACGTGCGGAGAGTGATTGGAAATCGTGGATCTCAATAGTTCCACCTTCTCTTGCTGTTTTGCATAATATCTCGCACCTTCCGGAGATTTATACGGTAACCCGAAACACTCTAAACCTCACCAATAAAGGCCTTTATATACCTAACCTCGTTGAATCTAGCTTTATATCCCTTGACAAGGATCACGCCAAACTTAATACTACTTAGAGAGCTAGTTGACTGAAACTTGAAGTTTAGATAGTGAAAGTTTCGCAAGGGACTAGTGTTGAAGGAACTATAGTGAGAATTTTCTAGGCTGAGCTTGGATAGACTTGTTCGATGACTTATGGCTTAGAAGGACGGTCGCTGAGTTTTTGCTAGTTCCTATATTTTCAAACCTCTTTTCCAGGCTTTGTCTGCGTTTTGTTTGAGGACAAACAAAGGTTTAAGTCTGGGGGAGTTGATAACACTCATATTTTACTCCTAAAACCTATTATTTCAAGATCATTTATAAGTGTTTTAACCCGGTTTTCAACGGTTTTAAAGTGATTTCCACGTTTCCTAGTTTTAAGAGTCATTTCAGGAAAATTGGACAAAAAGGACACATTTTGGAGCAAAACGGGAACTTCAAGGACATGTGCTCGGAGCCATAAGTTCAGCATCAGATGACGACCTTCCCACCACAAGATCAAGCTCATATTTGGAGACAAGATAGCCCTTCCAGCTGTCTTTTATGCCAAGGTGATCTGAGTTCAATCCCACGGTTGGATTTCAAGTTACGAAGGAAGCAAGAAGGCCCGTCAGACACATTCCCAGGAGAAGGATGGCACGCCACAGATCCTCAGAAGACCAGTGGCCGCTCGCGCGGCCACACCACTCCGGCCCATCCCGATCCCGTTTGCACTTATCCGATATTTTCTCGAGATTAAAACACGAAGCCCACTTTCTGAAGACCGGGAGCCTATATAAAGGAACCTTAGGGTTTCAGAAAAGGCGTGACCACACAGAGAGCTTTTCCAGAAACACTTATGCGCCGCACAGAGAGAGAGAGAGAGAGAGAGAGAGAGAGAGAGAGAGTTCGACGGCCCCGGAGTTGAAGACCTCGAGAAAGAATTCTTCTGCAGCCGCCTACTCCTCCTTCTTTTCCCTTTCATCTTATGTTCTTAGTTCTTTACTTTTCAATACTTTAAGAAAACCTCTCTTCAATCGATTTCCCTTGAAGAAGATTTCTCACTTTGTTCTTTTTATTAATACAATTCGCACCTTTCATATCTTAAAGATGTCTCTCGATCCCATGAACGAGTAGTCATCTAGTTGGGTTTTTAAGGGGATTTTCGAAGGGGTTTAATCATGGATTTATTTCGCTAGGTTGATAGAGATAGAGTTTCTTTTAGGTATCTTCGTTGATGTCTTGTTCTTATTGCATGTTTGCTTCTCTGATCAATTAGCAACTGATTCCAGGACGACTAGATACATGAACATGTGGTCTATCGCCTGGATCTAGAAGTTAACGAGCGGATCGCACCGTAGGATGTTTAGGCATATCGACGGACCGCACCGCGAGTGTTTACAAATAGGTGAATGATATGTATGCGCGGTTGCCTTGCATTGTGGGATGAGAAATCATATCCGCAGTGAAAGACAAACGCAGGTGGCTAGATCAGTGAAGGCGGGGTAGTCATAGTCGACCGTTTCAGCTTAAGAACCTAACCTATTAAATCATCTAGAACCTATCATGTTGCTTGTTAGATCCGATCCATGAACCCCGGAGAATGTCCCTGAACCTCACTAGCCTAAGGGAGAGGTCAAACGCTACCTTCACTCCATCCGATGAAGAGCTAGGCGATATAGAGACCTTCCCGATGGGTTCATGGGACACTTCCCACCAGCCTTATCAAGATCCCCCAGTCTATGGCAGCGATAGGTACGACTTTGTACCATATGAAGCAACCAACCAAGGAGAGACTTCTAGACAAGCTCACCAACACATCAAGTTTCTCCAAAGATGGAACAAATGGCAAGACAAGACCATAAGGAAGCTTGTGAAAATGGTGAAGTGTTTAAAAGGGCAAATCAAGGAGCTAAACGCGAAGGTTGGGGGAGCTTCTTCCCAAAGGCATGGAGAGATGAAACAAGAGGGAGATGAGGAAATGCAGCAAGAGGATGATGAAGCAGATAGCACAATGGCGGGAAGACGCCATTCCTTCCAAGGAACCCCAAGTGCACCAAGCCATGAGGATGAGCCACGCCCCTCTTCCTATGAGACAAGAAGGCGTGAGAAGAGAGTCATGCGATCCCCCACTCCTCAATCCAGCAATCCATCCTACTCCATGGACTCTTACTCCTCCTCCTCCATGCGATTTTGATCAAGGTACCACTCCACTCATTGTAAATACCATTAAACCAAAAAATTGAAAAATTTCGAAAATTGAAAAAAAAGTAGCATGTAGTTGCATTTGCATTTCTTACATAAGTAGGATTGAGTCTAGCTTTCATATAGGATTGCATTCATGCATAGGGGACAATGATGATTTTTCCTTGTAAGGTGTTAAGCTCATGAATTAGTTCAAGGCCCTAGTTAGTAGTTCTTTGATGCTTTGTGTGCAAATTTTGAAAGTTAAAGTTCAACCCTACTTGGACCTCATCATTTGAAATTCAAGTTTTAATTGAAGCACGCTTTGAATAGAAACCAACTCTCTTGAACTTGAACCTAATTTGAACAAGTAATTATCATGGTTATGCATTGCTAGAGAACTTGTGGATACCATATACATATTTGGGTTATCT
>JAHZTW010000003.1:20063249-20174719 GCA_020283515.1 Alliaria petiolata | reverse complement strand
TGCGTTCTTGGTGCTGTTACTAGAGGCCAAATTCTCTATAAGCTCTATCGCACCTTCTGGGAATCTTGTGTTGAAGTTGCCATTGCTCGCAACGTCTAAGGCCATCTGGTATCTCCAATCAATTCCGCGGTAGAATATTCCGATAAGTTGCGGCTCGCTGAATCCATGATGTGGGCAGTCCCTCTGGTAAGATTTGAACCTCACCCAAGAAGCCTTGAATGCTTCAGTGGGTCCTTGAGAGAATGTAGTGATCTTCATCCTCAGCTCCTCGGATCTCGCGTCATCAAAGAAATTGCACAGGAATGCATTCTTTGTATCTTCCCATGTAGTCAAGGATCCTGGTGGCAATTGCTTCAGCCAGTTTGATTCATCTCCAGCAAGCGAGTAAGGGAAAAGCTTGCAGATGAGATAATCATATGTAACTCCATTAACCTTGATGCTTCAGGCTAAGTCCTCGAATCTCTCAACGTGGTCCATGGGATGCTCATTAGGAAGACCATGGAAGGGATGCTGAGCCACCAATGTGTAGTAAGCAGGCTTCAGCTCGAAGTCATTCCTCTGAAATGCAGGAGGACAGATCGCAGCTCTATTAGCATAGAACTGGTCTGGGCGGTTGTACTCGCCTAGTGTTCTTCCACGTCCAGCTTCTGCACCGGCGATTTGCATCGCTGGTTCGACTATGACGGCGCCAGCCTCATCAAGTCTATGTCCTTGGGCGTTCTTTCTGTTGCCCTGTAGGTCAACAAAGTCGCCAGCCTCATTGCGTATCATGATCACAGGTTCTGCCATCTCAATCCGCGCAAGGTGTCGATCGATGCTTTTAGTGTCGATCGACGCTGAGATTTGGTGTCGATCGATGCTAGATGTGTTGATCGACGCTCTTGCATTCTTGCGGTTCGTACGTTCCAAACGACTTATTTTCTGGTTGAGTGCGATTAGTTCTTTGTCTTTGTTGCTTCTGGTACTTAGCATGCACCTGAAAGCAAAAAGTAAAAACTAAATTAGTAACCTAAAACAAAAATTAAAAACCTAGACAAAATTCTAATACTAGAAATCTGTAGGCAACTAATCTCCTTCCCCGGCAACGGCGCCAAAATTTGATATGGGTCAAATTTACCCTAAAGCAACTCTCTCAAATTAAGAGATCAGTTGTAGTACTTAGGGATCGAATCCACAGAGAAGGNGCCAAAATTTGATATGGGTCAAATTTACCCTAAAGCAACTCTCTCAAATTAAGAGATCAGTTGTAGTACTTAGGGATCGAATCCACAGAGAAGGGATAGTCATATAACGAACTTCTAATTTCGAATTAAGCTAAGTAAAAAGCTGGAATTTAAAACAAAGAAAACAATTAAAAACGGTGTAAGTTAAGGAGACGAAACGTTAGGTTCAGGGAAATTCTCATGTGATCTAAATTGCAGGTCTAGACAGAATGTTAGGAATTATAAAGTTCTAGAACTCGAAACACTAATGTAAAATCAATCAACTCTCGCTGCGAAGATTATCTATGTCTAAATCCTAGAATCCCAAATCTCTTTGCAAATCCTATCGATTCAAACAAGCATTAAAGTTCAGGTTCAATTGTTCACAAAACCCTAGACCAAATCTCTTTGCGAATAGGTATTTTTCTCATCTAACATTAGTTCATGCAATCAATAATACTCTCGCATCTATTAATTAACCTAAGATCAGATTCTAGGTCATGAAGCTAGAATAAGCATTAAACACAAATCCAGATGAAGAACTCTAATGATTTTATCCTAACAATTTAATTCGACCTAACAACTCATTAATCACCTTTGAAAATCCCTAAACCTAACTAGCAAACTACTCAGACATGATCAATGAAACAGAAATCATAACTTGAATAAAAAGCATAAAAGAAATCAATAGAATAAATAAAGGGGGTTCCAAATTTGCTCTGAAGGAGACAAATTCTTCTCTATAAAATCTCTCTAAAAATCTCTCTCTAAAATAATGTGTGTGTTGTAAAGTGTAGCCTAAACAATGGCTGGAAAACTATATTTATATGCAAACTCGCGTCAGGGGCAAACTTGTAAATAATAGAAACTTCAGTTGATTTTCTTTTTCTGATGGAAGTCCGAAATCTTTGGTCGGTCTCGTCTGGTGTTGATCGACAGTGATGGTGTCGATCGACACCTTGTGTGTAAATCCATTCTTCCGACTTCATCACTTCGGCTGCTTCTCCAAAATGCTCCAAAAAGCTCTAGAATCTCTAACTTTGCTCCAAACGTAGTCTAACCTGTAAAAGACTCAGAAAGGACTCTAAAATAGTATAAAGACTCTATAAAAACACTTATATCATGGTCTAAAAACGGGTAAAAACCATGATATATCACTAAGCAAGAACTCAATCTCAAATGCATTAAAACAATCCCAAGAGGCAACAGCGCCAATTGATGCAAGAGGTTTTTAGGCCTTTGGTCAATCCTCAAACACACATGTCATTGTAGTATTTGAGGTATGAATCCACTTGGGAAGCTAATGACACTTGAGATATAGAGAACTATGCTAAGCTAAGCTAATCGAGAAGGGGAGTTTTCTAACAACCTATAGACAAACAGAAAATAAGAGAAAGCAAATAGAGAGCAAAGCTAACACAACCTAAACAAAGACTAAGAAAAGAAAAGACAAAAGTGGTTCCTAGGATGAGATATTTGATATAATTGATGCACATGGGCGATCAATGATGACTTAAAACAACATCTAGACCTTGGGTCTTAGATGGTAATCCTTAGGCATAGGGTTTCTGATCAAGACTAATCCACTGTCGTGATAGAAGTCACTTTACTAACTCATAACCTAGCTTGGCTCCCGCACAATGATACATGAGGATTAGCAAGCAAGAATACCCAACCCTATAAAGTCGTAAGACTCCTAGACAGATGGTTCGTCTGAGCCTAGGAAAGATCAAACTCTTGTTTTTGGGTTTGGCTAAGCAAGCACGTGGTGTACATGTCAAGCCGCCTATAGTCTTTAGACTAGTTGATCAAGCTAGACTAAGCATTAAGAACAATAAACAAGAAAGGATTAAGATCATTAAATGCATAAGCATCAAGATCTATCACCATAAATCTTTCACACCCTAAGAACCACGAAATCTACTCTTTTTTCATGTGGTTAACCTCTAGATCCATAAGGAAATAAAAGTTAAACAATGTTAGAGAGAGATCAATGGCAAGAAATAAAATAAAGGAAAAGGCTTTACCAAGAAATGCTAAAGAACAAGTCTTGGTTAAGCATAAACCTAAAAAAAAAGTTCTTGAACTCAAGAACAAAATAAAAGCATAAACTTAAATCCTAATAATGCATAACCACGAAATCCTATGAAGAATATGTGGCTAAACAATATTAGAAGGCAAGAACAAGAATAAATTAAGAGAAGTGCAAAAACTAAATTAAAATAAAAAGTATATACAAAGTTTCTTGAGAATAAAGAGAAACAAACTAAAAATGTCTAAGAGGAAAAGAGGGAAGAGAGGGATTTCGTTTTGGGGTTGCTAGGGTATTTATAGGTGACCAACAAAAACCCTAGTGACCGTTATCCACAAAAATGGGATCCAATGCTAAAAGCAAACTTCTTTAGACTCTTGTGCTCTTTGGACTTATGCTGCAACGGCTTCATGTCGATATGGTACCCCTATTTTGGCTCCAAGCTCGTATCTTCCCAGCAGAAGCTTCATCGGGCACAAGTCGTTATGCTTGCCCATTATACACTAGCTTGCCGAGCTGGCCAGACCGATGCTCACTGTTTCTGCAGTAACTTCCGAACCGCCGATCGTAATGACTTGATACCTCCACCAGACGAAAGCTAGCTCGATCCTCTACAAATTGTATGAAGACATAAGAAACTGAATCGAGTTAGAAACCCTTCGTCCGAGCTGATCTTTCCACAATGGGTTGTCCATTTCGGTTTAGTTGATTGATCTAGAAGCAGACGTCTTGCTTCATATCAGGATGAGGTCGTTGTGGCTGACCGTGGTGTCTGTAGAAGTCTTCTACTTTGCTCCTTCTTGCCTTGGCTGCTCATTTGTTCTTTTCCAAAACTCCATAGAACCTCCACAGGTTCCAAAAGTACCTGCCAAGCACTCCAAACATGCAAAATATGCAATGCCTATCCTAAAACTAATATGAATGGAAATGGGACAAAAACTAATGAATAAATGCATAAAAGAGAGCAAAGCCTATACTAAATGCATGCTAAAAAGATGTAAAATATGGAGTTATCAATTATCTATGAGAAATGAGGAAACTGGAGATAAAAACGACTCTTCGGATCGATTACTCTGCTCTAGACGCTTTGGGCATCATCAATGATGTCGCATGGTATCTAGACGAGCTAAGGCTCATGACCTTCATGGAGCTCGACCGACCGACTTACAAGGGACTCATGCACGAGTTTCTATCTTCAGTTCACCTATCCTACCGACGCGGAAGGAAATCACATCCCAAGGACGGTATCCTATCTTTCACCATTGGAACTAGAGATTATGATTTGCCTCATAGCGCACAAATTTTTCTTCAACACCAACCAATCATGAATACTCATTCCAGAGGAACGACCGAACGGTATACTTACCGTCCATTATTATCTCACGCCTTTCTGAGGGTTCACCACAGTAGATCCCAACACACGAGGAGTTCTGTGCCGAGTTCTCACGCCTCCCACTTACCATTGGTGAGTTTGTAGCCGCTAAGGCTAGGAAAGAGACTATATAATAGAGAGTCCACCGCACTTCCTCTTCCTCTACACGCAACACCTCACGTTCTGCCACACCCTCTACCTCAGCTGACCCGCGATCATCGCCCTTCATGAGCAACTGCCACGACATAACGAGATGCTTGCGGAGATTGCACGACTGCTTCAGGAGAGAGGACACATAGATGTCGACCTATAGACCATGAGTTAAGATAGCCTTGAAGACTTTGCATCTCGACCAAAACTCTTTCTGCTTATGAGCATGGTTTCATCTTCTTTATCCTTCTCTTTTACTTAAATTTTATTTATTTCTATCTTATATTGAGTCAGCGTTTTGGATCAGCGTTTTGGCCCAACAAAGTCAGCAAGTAAAAACTCTCCAGTAGCGTTGAGCTAACCAAGTCACAGGAGAAACCATACGAGCAACGCGTACGTGCACCACGAAGGGCCAGGTTTTAGCGGGGCTCTGATATCTCCATATTTTACATATTTTTAGCATGCATTTAGTATAGGTTTTGGTCTGTTTTATGCATTCATTCACTAGTTTTTGTCACATCTTCATTCATATTTGTTTTAGAATAGGCATTGCATATTTTGCATGTTTGGAGTGCTTGTCAGGTACTTTTGTAGTTTGTGGAGGTTATATGGAGTTTGGAAGAAGAACAAATGAGCAGGCAAGGCAATAGAAGGAGCAAAAGAGAAGACTTCTACAGCCACCACGTTCAGCCACAACGACCTCATCCTGATATGAAGCAAGACGTCTGCTTTGAGATCAATCAACTAAAACGGACTGGATAACCCGTTGTGAAAAGATCAGCTCAGACGAAGGGTTTTTATCTTGATTCAGCTTCTTATGTCTTCATAATATTTGTGGAGAATTAAGTTAGATTTTGTCTGGTGGAAGTATGAAGTCATTACGATCGGCGGTTCAGAAGTTACTGCAGAAATAGTGAGCATCGGTCTGGACAGCTCGGCAAGCTAGTGTATAACGGGCAAGCATAACGGCTTGTGCTCGATGAAGCTTCTGCTGAGGAAGACAAGAGCTTGGAGCCACAAAGGCCTACCATAACTAAGTCCAAAGACCACAAGAGTACAAAAAAGTTTGCTTTTAGCATTGGATCCCCTTTGGTTGTGAGGATAAAATTCAATTGGGTTTTTGTGGCTCTCCTATAAAAATCCTTAGCCCCCTTCTCACAAGCTCCCTCTCTCTTTCATAGATCTATTTTATTATGTGCTTAGTTTTCTTTTTATTTTCAAGAAATTTGTATATACCTTTATTTTTAATTTAGTTTTTGCACTTCTCTTAATTATTTTTTTCTTTTTCTTTCTTTCTTATCTTGTTTAGCCACATATTCTTCATAGGATTTCGTGGTTACTCATTATTAGGATTTATGTTTAAGCTTTCATTTTGTTCTTGAGTTTCAAGAACCTTTCTTTTATGTTTATGCTTATTTGAGATTTGCAAACCTTGCACTTCTTGAATAAAGCTTGTATTTTCCTTTATTTTATTTCTTGTCATTGATCTTCTCTCTAATCATGCTTAGCTTTATGGATCTAGAGGTTAACCATATGATAAGAGAGTAGTGATTTTATGGTTCTTAGGATGTGATAGATCTATGGTGATATTCATTGATGCTATGTGTTTAATCTCTTAATCCTTTCTTATTTGGTGAGACTATTGCTTGGTCCAATTTGATCACTTGGTTTATTGTTCTTAAACTTTCTTTGGGCACGACAGTGTTATTGAAATGCTTGAACAACAAATAAGAGATCTACCCTTCCTAGCCTAAGATATTAGTTGTCTAGGGGGTATTTTGATTTTATAGGGTTGGATCTCCTTGCTTGCTATCCTCATGGATCACTATGCGAGAGCTAGGTTAGGTTCTGAGTTACCAAAGTGACTTCTATCACGACAGTTGATTAGTCTTGATTAGAAACCCTATGCCTAAGGATTACTATCTAAGATCCAAGGTCTAGATGTTGTTATAAGCCATCGCCATGTTCATCATAGATCATTTATCTCATCTTAGGAACCTCTTTTGTCATTTTTAGTCTTTGCTTAGCTTGTGTTAACTTTTGTTCTCTTTTCTTTTGGTAATCACTTAGGTTGTTAGCTATTAAAAACCTTCTCTACTAGCTTAGCTTAGCATAGTTCTCTATATCTCAAGTGTCATTAGCTTCACAAGTGGATTGACACCTCATGTATAAAATGACATGTGTGTTTGAGGATTGATCAAAGGATTAAAAACCTCTGCATCATGTATAAAATCACAACTATCAAATAGGTACCGGCCGAGGGAAAGCTTCGTGGAACACATGGACCAGAAATTTGAATACCTTCGATGAAAAGGCGTATTGCAAACTTCATAAAATGCATGGGCATTCAACCGCGATTTGCAAAACACTAGGAGCCAAACTCGCTGCGAAATTTGTGGCAGGAGAGCTCGGAGACTCTATCAACATAAAAGATTTCGAGCAGGAAAATTCAGAGGGCCCAAAACCTTCGAACTGACCCATACCTGAGATGAGACCAGGCGAAACCCCGAAGCGAGGAAGGTGGAATAACGAAAAAGCTAAACCCGGTGCACGGAGAAGATAAATATGATTATGGGAGGATCACGTTACTGGTGATACACGGTCTCTGCGATCAAGGTTTTCAAGCGACGAGTCGAAGCCAGCATTAGCTAGTCCGCGCCGTCGAAATCACCTAACAATATCATCACCTTCGAAGAAAAAGAGACAACTGGGATCGACAGACCACACAACGACCCTCTCATAATCAATTTGATAATGAAAGATCACGAAGTGGCAAGGGTGTTGATCGACACAATGATGATCATAACTATTAAGCTACCCATTTGAGCTAGGGACGTGACAAAAATCTTAGATTTCTCCGTCACAGGCGGCCCGACTATCTATAATATCATCATTGGAACGCCTTGGATAAATTCAATGAGGGTTGTGGCTTCGACATAACATTTGTGCNGACGTGACAAAAATCATAGATTTCTCCGTCACAGGCGGCCCGACTATCTATAATATCATCATTGGAACGCCTTGGATAAATTCAATGAGGGTTGTGGCTTCGACATAACATTTGTGCTTAAAGTTTCCAGGCTTGAATGGAATTAAGACGATTTGGAAAAATAAAAAGGAGGAGATAATATGTTTTCTAGCCGGACACAAACTCTGGAATCCCATGACCAAATCAAAGGTGGAAACCGTCCACAACAAGATAAAAACGAACCGAGATGCAAGAGTTGGACGATAAAAATTTTTATAGCAATTACAGAAAGCTGATAGACGGGAGGACCACCAGCCGAGTTGCGCTCCAGTAGTTTTGACATGCATAGATGACGAAAATCCAGAGCGCTGTGTGGAAATTTGAGCTGAGCTGGACGAGACGATTAAGGACGAGCTGGTTTCCATCCTAAAGGAAAATATTCAAACATTTGCATGGGCCGCAGAAGATATGTCCAGGATTATCATCTATGTCACTTGTCACGAGCTAAATGTTGACCCAATTTTCAAACCGGTGAAGCAGAAAAGATGGAAGCACGGTTGATACACATTTGTCTTAGTTATTGTACCATATCCGCTCATGTTAGGTCTAGGATGCATTAGGTTAGGATCATTCATATTCTTGATACTTGGAGTGGTTTTCAGGTACTAAAGGTATATAGAGGTTGTCCCCAAGAAAAGAACCTTAGAGAGATCAAAGGAGGAGGAGATAGATGAGTCCTCTCGAAGCATCAAGCACCAACAACGGTTTCCAAGCCGAAACGGGCAAGCACAAGGGAGGAACCTCAAAGGATGGTAGCGACTTGTCCCCGATAGAAGTATCCCGAAGCCAAGTCCCACGAAGATATTCTCACGAGCAATATCGGATGCACACAATGAGATGACCTCGATGCAAGGCAACACCCAAGGGACTTCGCCACGGCATGATCCTGAAACAGTAAGCCGATATGGATCCATCCGAAGTCCAAGATTTCCAGCATAATGGCTTGTTCCAACGACATCAATCCGAAAATACTACTATCAAATAGGTACCGGCCGAGGCAAAGCTTCGTGGAACACATGGACCAGAAATTTGAATACCTTCGATGAAAAGGCGTATTGCGAACTTCATAAAATGCATGGGCATTCAACCGCGATTTGCAAAACACTAGGAGCCAAACTCGCTGCGAAATTTGTGGCAGGAGAGCTCGGAGACTCTATCAACATAAAAGATTTCGAGCAGGAAAATTCAGAGGGCCCAAAACCTTCGAACTGACCCATACCTGAGATGAGACCAGGCGAAACCCCGAAGCGAGGAAGGTGGAATAACGAAAAAGCCAAACCCGGTGCACGGAGAAGATAAATATGATTATGGGAGGATCACGTTACTGGTGATACACGGTCTCTGCGATCAAGGTTTTCAAGCGACGAGTCGAAGCCAGCATTAGCTAGTCCGCGCCGTCGAAATCACCTAACAATATCATCACCTTCGAAGAAAAAGAGACAACTGGGATCGACAGACCACACAACGACCCTCTCATAATCAATTTGATAATGAAAGATCACGAAGTGGCAAGGGTGTTGATCGACACAATGATGATCAGAACTATTAAGCTACCCATTTGAGCTAGGGACGTGACAAAAATCGTAGATTTCTCCGTCACAGGCGGCCCGACTATCTATAATATCATCATTGGAACGCCTTGGATAAATTCAATGAGGGTTGTGGCTTCGACATAACATTTGTGCTTAAAGTTTCCAGGCTTGAATGGAATTAAGACGATTTGGAAAAATAAAAAGGAGGAGATAATATGTTTTCTAGCCGGACACAAACTCTGGAATCCCATGACCAAATCAAAGGTGGAAACCGTCCACAACAAGATAAAAACGAACCGAGATGCAAGAGTTGGACGATAAAAACTTTTATAGCAATTACAGAAAGCTGATAGACGGGAGGACCACCAGCCGAGTTGCGCTCCAGTAGTTTTGACATGCATAGATGACGAAAATCCAGAGCGCTGCGTGGAAATTGGAGCTGAGCTGGACGAGACGATTAAGGACGAGCTGGTTTCCATCCTAAAGGAAAATATTCAAACATTTGCATGGGCCGCAGAAGATATGTCCAGGATTAGCATCTATGTCACTTGTCACGAGCTAAATGTTGACCCAATTTTCAAACCGGTGAAGCAGAAAAGATGGAAGCACGGTTGATACACATTTGTCTTAGTTATTGTACCATATCCGCTCATGTTAGGTCTAGGATGCATTAGGTTAGGATCATGCATATTCTTGATACTTGGAGTGGTTTTCAGGTACTAAAGGTAAATAGAGGTTGTCCCCAAGAAAAGAACCTTAGAGAGATCAAAGGAGGAGGAGATAGATGAGTCCTCTCGAAGCATCAAGCACCAACAACGGTTTCCAAGCCGAAACGGGCAAGCACAAGGGAGGAACCTCAAAGGATGGTAGCGACTTGTCCCCGATAGAAGTATCCCGAAGCCAAGTCCCACGAAGATATTCTCACGAGCAATATCGGATGCACACAATGAGATGACCTCGATGCAAGGCAACACCCAAGGGACTTCGCCACGGCTTGATCCTGAAACAGTAAGCCGATATGGAGCCATTCGAAGTCCAAGATTTCCAGCATAATGGCTTGTTCCAACGACATCAATCCAAAAATACTACACGTCAAGAAAGTACCTCTTTCGGGCAATGTGGTCTAGGCATGTAGGGTTTTCCTCTTTAATTTAAAAATACAACTTGTCTCCCATCCTTATCTCTCTCTCTCATTCAGTTTTTAGCTTTCAAGTTTTCTTTTGTAAACGAAACTTGTTGTTCTTATTCCACCATTTAAGCTTTTCAAAAGCTTGAACCTTTATGGATTTTAAGCTTAACCGAGTCTTGTTTCATAGCATTTCTTGTTCAAGCTTATTCCTTTACTTATTTTAGACTATCTTTCGTGCTATAAGTTGTCTTCTTATCCTCATGGATTTTGAAGCTTCTCCAATGGCGCGTGAGTAGTCCTTTTTAGGATTTCGATGGGTTGAAAGAACCAAGGGGCTTTCGGGTTTGCATTTCTTGCTTAGTTAGTACATAAAACTTGATTTTTTCTTGTTCATATTTACTCATTCTTAGCCTAGTTTGATCACCTAGCATAAACTCCATTGGCGTCTTGCATGAACACCACATGTGAGATTAGCCAGAACCATGAATAAGAGTTCAACCCTTCTTAGCCTAAGACATTAGTTGTTTAAGGGGTTTTACGGTTCAATAAGGACGAATATTTCTGCTTGTTTCTTCTATTGTACCGCTTTGCGAGAGCTAGTCTATGTTAATAGAGAAGCAAAGAGGGTAGGCCCAAACACCATGGGCTAACCGATTTGTGGATCCCTTTACCTAAGAATCACCATCAAAAGACTAAATATTGATGTGATCTAAAACCTTCGCTTGTTAAGCAATCCGAGAGTTACCTAGTTCATAAAACCCATCTTGATCCTTCTTTTAGCCTTAAAGTTAAAAACTTTCATCGTTTATGTCGTTACTTCTTGCTCAAATAGATTAAAGTTCATCTTGTATAGTTTTGAGTGACACAATTCCAAGTCTTAGTAGTTTTTAGTAGTAAATATCCAACCTTTATTCATTTCGATCTTGACTTTTAACACCAAACATAACCAAAAATCTATTAACAACCTCCAATGAATTGATACTCCATACACAATTCTATAACGGTCAAGTGGTGTGTTATTAAACTCAAACAGCTTAAAAACATGTTATCAACGGTTCGGAGCGAGCTAAAGCCGAGAATGACGAGGTGGATAGACTCTTGAAGGTGGGATCGATCGCCGAGGCAAAGTATCATGATTGTCGAGCAGCTCGGAAAGACGATGGAAGTTTACATAGATGATATGCTGGTGAAATCACTCGAAGAAAAAGATCACGTGGGCCACCTGCGAGACTGCTTCAAACATTTAAATTTACACAACTTGAAGTTGAATCCGACGAAATGTAGGTTCGTAGTAACCTCTGGAGAATTCCTCGGATATTTGATAACAAACCGAGGCATCAAGGCAAATCCAAAACAAATCACCACGTTAATTCATATGGTGTCGCCAAAGACGATGCGAGAAGTGCAGCGACTAACAGGACTCATTGCAGCATTAAACCGATTCATTTTCACGATCAACGGGTAAATGTTTACCTTTCTCGACACACTCCGAGGCAACAAGAAGTTTGAGTGGACCGAACAATGCGAGGCGGCTTTTCACGAATTGTAGAAGTACCTGGCAACTCCCCTAATACTCGCAAAATCCGTTGAAGGAGAGCCCCTCTATTTGTACATCGCTGTCTCGGCAACCTGATATACTCATATCTTTCGCATATTCAGCATACATTTAGGATAGGTTTTCATGCATATTGCATTCATAATAGGTTAGTTTGCATGTTTTATCTCATATTAGGTTCTACAACACTTTGCATTAGCATTTGCATGGTTTTCTGCATATTTGCATCATTACCAGGTTGTTTTGAGTGCATTGGAGCTATGGTGGATGCTGAGACATGATGAGATTCAAGGGGAAGCTTGGGAGCACTTAAAGAAGTTCGGACAAGCTAGACGAGATCGACCACAAGATCGAGGAATTCAAACCGTTTCAAGGAAGAAGAACGAGGCTTAGATCGACCAAGACGGTCGTGCGACTGAACGGACCCGAAGATGCTACCCAGGAAGAACGGAGGCAAGATCGAGGTTGAGGAACGATCCAGATCAGAACGACCCGACCATCGAGCAGGTAAGTCGATCTCGGAGTTAGAACGACCCGAAGAACGAGCGAAGCAAGCCATTCTCAAGCCAAGATCGGGCAAGAGATCGACAACTCAGCTCGATCTCTTTTGCCAGACGTGCGTCCTTATCCGGCCAGCTCATCCGTTTGTCCTCTTGTGAGGGGACCATTCTCCTTTTACTATATATGGCTAAAAACCCTACTTTTTCAGAACATCTTTTCTTTTATGTTTTTTGTCTTCTCCTCTTTTAGCTTTCACCATTGTTAAGGTTTTAAACTTTTCATTTTTAGTTTTGTAATCGCACTTTTTGATTTGAGTAAGCAAGAACTTATCTTTTAAACTTAATCTTCTTTCTGTTTAAGCTAATCATGTTGACTCTCTCTAATCTCGTGATTAAGAGTGATTCAACAATGATTAGTGAGTAGTTTGATTTAGATTTGAGGCCGAGGGTTTAGGGATGGTTTAAAAACTTAGATCTTGGGGTTTAAACATGTTCTTAACTCTTAACTCTTCTTGTATTGGAGGGATTAATGCCAAAGAGTCTCGATGGAGTTCTTTGTGTCCTTAGAAATTTCCTTACCTCAAAAAGGCTTAGGAATCTCATAAACCCAACCAATAAATCATCTTCTCCTAGCCCACGACGGTGGAGATTAGGGAAATGGTTAAGCCAAGTTAAGATCTGTGTTTTCATGCTCATCAATCATTCTTTTCCACCAAATACCATGGGTTTGGAGAGAAGGGCTGATGAAGCGATCTTATCTACACACCATGGAAGGATCTTTATTTGTTTCTTAGGCTTAGAGTTAGCTCATAATATATGTAGATCTACTTTTTTATAAACCCAAGATCAAGCCTTGAACCTCCCTTATTAAGACCCTTAGCCTCGGATCTATCTTTTATATTTGATAAATCAAGAATCAATCTCCTTTATTTTCCAAATTTGTTGCTTTCTTTTTTCTTTTTTTTTGACATCAACCTCCATATAATAAAATCAAGTTGGTCCGGTATGCGGCCTATCCCGAAGAATAAGTCCTACCGGATCGTTTTGACCTACATGGGAAAACAACCTATTATGAACACGAGCTCCCTTAGCTAGGGAGTCGGTTTGAGAATTGAGATTCCGTGGAATCCAAGATAAACTAAAAACCTCGAAGTTAGCACTGAGTCCACTGAAGATATCGATTTCTGTCATAAAAGAAGGCCAATCAACTGGGTCATCTATCATCTTCAAGAGGTCTGAACAATATGTCTCGAATTTGACCGACTTAACACCCCTCTCTTGTAGGCACGTCATTGCCCAAAGGAGGCCTTCTAGCTCCCCGTGGAGTGCTGAGAGGCACCTCCGCGTTCCCTTTAGCCCGATGATGGAGACACCCAAGCCGTCTTCGAAACACCACCCGAGCCCAATAACCTGTCCATGATCGATCCAAGACGCATCAATCCGGCAAGTCGGTCCTTGTGGGTTCCAAAGAAGGGGAAGCGTGTCTTCCACGGCTTGATGGTCTTCAACTTCTTCTTCGCTATCCTCCATATTAGCTGTTCTAAAACTTTCTGCCTCCAAAATCGCATATTGGAGGGAGTCCACCGGAATCACATCTTTTCCATTGAACACTTTTTCATTTCTTGCCTTCCAAATAAACCATAGTATCCAAGGGTATATATCCCTCTGAGGTTCGGGGAGTCCCCTTTCCATTGTCCTCCAAAACAGGAAGTCCATGTTTTTATATAAAGATGTACTCGGGAAGTAACCCGGAATGGACGGGAAGTCCGAGAGTGCCCAAACTTGTAGGGCTGGTGGGCATTCAAAAAGGAGATGGTTAATAGTCTCTTCTTGGTTACCGCATCTAGGGCAAGTCGCGTCAGAACCACAATGACGGAATTTAAGCCGTTCACACGTCGCCACACATCCCGACAAGGCCTGCCACATAAAGTGCTTGAGTTTGCTTGCCGTTTTAACTTTCCATACGTGGCTCAAAAGTGGTGTGAAACTAGGCTCGAGAACCTCGTGCGGTCCTTGATCATGGATTACCGTTCTTGCTAAGTTATAGCCTGATCTAACTGTGTACACTCCAGATTTTGTATGGTTCCAAGCGTATCCGTCCATAGTGAAATTCCGACTAGGTCTTAGCCCTAAAATCAAGAGAATGTCATCTGGGTGGATAAGATCTCTTAGAGCCGCTTCATCCCATTCCTTTGTATCTTGTCTAATCAAGTCATTGACAAGTAGTTGTGGGTTTTCAAGTCTATGTTGCCTCAAACTTCTCGCCGGACGGGCCGGGATATCTGGTATCCATGGTTCGTTCCAAACTTGAGTATTAAGACCTGACCCAATGGTTTTTCGTAGGCCCTTTAGTAAGAGGGGCTTTGCCTTCATGATACTCTGCCACCCAAACGATGGGGAATGAGTCTCTCTATTACACAGAGGATGTGATTGCCTATAATACCGACCACGCAAAACCCTAGCCAGAAGTGACGAGGGGAATTGGATTAGACGCCATAATTGTTTTGCTAGCAAAGCGAGATTGAAATCTCTCAAGTCTCGAAAGCCCAAACCTCCAGATTCCTGGGGAATGCAGATTTTATCCCAAGCGATCCAATGAAGTCCCCTACTATTCTGTTTTGAGCTCCACCAGAACCTAGAGATAGCACTCCTAAGCTTGTTTGTCAAGTCTTGTGGTAGTAGGAAACATGACATAACATACGTCGGAATGGCTTGAGCCACTGATTTGATTTGAACTTCTTTCCCTCCTTTGGATAAGAGCCTTGCGGACCAAGAATTAACTCGGTTGTTTAGACGATCATGTACATAGGCGAAGACTACTTTCTTAGATCCACAAATCTTTTCTGGTAGTCCCAAATACATCCCCATGCCCCCTTCCTTCTCAATTCCGATAGTTCTTTTTATATCCCGTCTCACCGCATCTAGCACTTTGCTTCCAAATTGGATCGACGATTTCGAAGTATTGAGAAGTTGTCCCGAGGCATCCCCGTAACATTTAATAATCCTAAAAATCTCTGCACCTTGCAGGACGTTTGCTTCACAGAAAAAGAGGCTGTCATCGGCAAAGAGGAGGTGTGACACCGAAGGACAAGCACGAGCTATCTGCATGCCTGAGATCCGGTTCTCCTCTTCGGCCCCCTTAAGTTGTGAGATAAGACCTTCTGTGCAAAGAATGAAGAGAAATGGAGATAGGGGATCTCCTTGTCGGAGTCCTCTCGAGGGACGGATCCTCCCTTTAGGTTCCCCATTAATGATAACTTGGTATGATACCGATGTAATGCAAAACATCAACAGCTTTACCCATCTTTCCGCAAAGCCTAGTTTCAGCAATAGAGCTTCAAGAAAAGTCCATTCCACCCTATCATATGCTTTGCTCATATCTGTCTTAATGGCCATATATTTTGATTTGCACATCGGGTTAGTTCGGAGGGCATGAAAGTTTTCTTGTGCTAGAAGGACGTTATCTGTGATTAGTCGTCTAGCCATGAAGGCCGATTGGGACTCCGAAATTAAGCTCGGGAGGACTTTCTTAAGTCTCTTACATAATAGCTTCGATATAATTTTGTAGCTCACGTTGCAGAGACTGATAGGCCGAAATTCTGACATAGCTCTTGGCCTATCTTTCTTGGGTATAAGACATATATTGGTCTGGTTCAGTCTTGGGTCAAAATTTCCGGTTGCGAAGAAGTCCTTAACTAGTCTTGTTATATCCGGACTGATTGTTGACCAGAAGTTTTGGTAAAACCTACTTGTCATACCATCCGGTCCTGGGGCCTTATCCGGGTTTATATCAAAAAGGGCTGCTTTTATCTCCTCATCGGAGGGATCTGCTAAGAGGCGGACATTGGAAGAGTCTGGAATTTTCTCGGTAATGAACCGGAGTGCTATCTCGGGATCGGTGGGGGTAGACGTGGTGAAAAGGTCTCGAAAGTAGTGGGTTGCCACCTTTTCTATACCTACGGCATTTTCCACCCACCTCCCATTCTGGTCTTTTAGGGATATGATACGGTTTTGGGCCCTTCTCTGATTTGTAATAGCATGGTGGAATTTTGTATTTCTGTCTCCCTTCCGGTGCCATGTAACTCTGCTTTTTTGACTCCAGAAGAGGTCCTCCTCCCGAAAAGCCGAGATGAGTCGTCGTCTTAGGTCCTCGATTTCTTCTAGCGTGGTATCATCATCAGCTTGAGCGGTATCTAATTGTTCTTTTAACTCCTCAATCAGTTTTGCCGAGTTTGTTGGCAAAGTACGCTTCCAGCTCGAAATGTTTCTTCTACACTCAGCTAATCTTTGGTGAATACCTCTATGGGGTAGAATCCCGGGAGTTCCCCATCCTGATCTCACCGCTTCTTTAAATCCCGGTTTTCCAATCCAACGTTTATCAAACCGAAACCCTCTTTTTGTGTAGCGAATAATAGTCTGGACTCGGGTTAAAATTGGTCTATGGTCAGATCCCCATAGTTTTAGGTACTCCACATTAGTGTGAGAAAATAAATGATGCCATTCTTCATTTCCAATAGCCCTATCAAGGCGACATTTCACTTTGCCTGAACTTCGTTTTCCCACCCAAGACAAGGAGTTTCCTTGAAAGGGGAAGTCGATCATACCGCAATGGTCAAGCATGTTGCGAAACGGAATAAAAGAGGCTTCTGGTCTCCTCCGTCCTCCTCTTTTTTCATGATTACCCGTTATCTCGTTAAAATCGCCAATCATAAACCATGCCTCCGTTCTGTTTAGGCTTATTCTTGTAAGTCTCTCCCACACCCATTCTCGGTACTCAACAACCGGATCTCCATAAACAAAAGTCATACATATTTTATGTCCTNCTTCTTCTTCCCGATGCACGTGTGGGTGAGCGAACTGTAACAGCTCGGCTGGAACTTCCCACTGGTCTCTTTCCATCTCTCTTCTCCGTTTGGTAATCCCTCGACCTTCCAAGAACAGCTCCGCTTCTTGTTGCTCCTACCATTGTACCTATTAAGCAAAAACACTTGCAAGTGTGTAAGTACAAGGAAAAACATCAAAAGCAACAGCTCTCTTGCATGCGTGTTTAAACTAAGACAGCTATATTCATGACTAGAGAGACTCAAGCAAACACGTTCGAATTATGTACCAGATCGGGATAAACCTAAATCGTGAAGGGCAAAGATTTTTCTTATAAGTGGTTCTTCACGGATTCAAGTTCTTAGACAAAGCATGCATTTATCAAGGGTGAGAAAGGAGATTTCCAAAATTTTGACATCTCAAAAGAGCTTAGCCGTGAAGCTATTCTCTCAAATAGAAATGCCAAAACTCTAGAAAAATCCTACAAAAAACCCTAAGTGTTTATGCAAATAGTCTACCAAATGCTCCTCCATATATTCTCAAATCCCAAATGCAACGAATCTAAACAATCCTAAGTAACATTCAATCAAAATCATATCGTTCAAGAGTAAATGTTTACCTAGCACGATTTTTGCAAAAATCCTTGGAAGAAAAACGCAGAGATTCGGGTTGCGAATTTAAAAGCTAAAGATAATTTTCTGGGTTTGAGAGTGATGGAGAATTGAAAACGAGAGAGGCGATAGTGATAGCTATTTTAAAGAGGAGACAAGGAATGAAAAAGGGTTTGACTAGGATTTCTCGGTTTGGGGAATAGCTGTCGGCTAAGCCCAACCAAATGTTCTTGCCTTATCCGGAAAAGTGGGCCAAGAATTTGAGCGCTTTTCTCGGATTGGTGAAGTCTAAAAACCCTATTACCTGGATGGCCATATCGGATTGAGCCCGATATGGTATGAGTGCCAGTCTGGATATCGGCTTGTTCCCGATATTTGACCCTGGTAAAGATTGTCTGGCTTGGGCTTCGTTCCATATCGGCTACACACCGTTGTGCTTGCTCGACATGGAATGCCATGGATTGTTATCACGGTGTTAAACCGATATTGCATCCCGTTGCAGTGCTAGACAATCTTTACATTGGTTTTTGCTCCTCTTTTTGTGTAAGCGACCCCACCTCATTCTCTCATGGGATCTGATAGACTCATATATTTCGCATATTTAGCACTCATTTAGGATAGGTTTTCATGCACTTTTGTACTCATACTTAGAGTTATTGTAGTTTTTGTCCCATTTTAGGTTTTAGGACATGTCGCATTAGCATTTGCATATTTCTCGCATATTTGCATCATTTTCAGGTCATTTGGTGTGCATGGAGCTAGTCTGGATAGTGGGCATGGACAAGAAGAGCTAAGGAAATGATTGGAGTCAAGAAGGAGCTCGGCCAAAAGAAATGAGGCTGAGATGGAGCCTTAGATCGACCGTCCAGGTCGTTTCAGCTCTGGATCGAGTCACAGATCGACCAAGCCCAGTCGATTCAGCTTGGATCGAACCACAGATCGACCAAGCCTAGTCGATTCAGACTGGATCGAGCCACATATCGACCAAGCCCAGTCGATTCAGACTGGATCGAGCCACAGATCGACCAAGTCCAGTCGATCCAGCCTAGATCGAGCCGAAGATCGACCAAGCCCAGTCGATTCAGACTGGATCGAGCCACAAATCGACCAAGTCCAGTCGATTCAGCCTGGATCGAGCCACAGATCGACCAGCCAGCTCGATCCGTCCATCTGTTTTTCCCTTCTTTTGGTTGCCAACTCACATTTTTGTCTTTTGTGAGGGGACCATTTGTGTGGTCCTATACAAACACTTTTGACCTAATTTTTAGAGACATCCACGAAATTCTTATCCTCTTGCCCCATTTTTGGGTTTTGTGAATCACCATTAGAACCTTTTATCTATTTTCAAGCTTTAGTTTTGTAACCACTTTGATTTTTAATTAAGTACTTGCGTTTTAAACTCTAATCTTTCTTCTTGCTTAGCTTAATCATGTTTAACACCTCTTCTCTTATGAATAAGAGGGGTTCAACCATGAATAAGGAGTAGTCTTTCTTAGATTTGAAGATGGGATAGATTAGTGAGATTTAAGGGGAAAGCTTGGTGTTTAGGACTTAATTTCAGAAAACCCTTTCTCATTTAGTGGTCCTAGTGTTAGATTAGCACAAACCATGCAATCTAAACACAAGGGCATTTCTCACCCACAAGGTGTTTGATGAAATGCTCAAACCACCTAAAGAAGAGATTTACCTTTTTTACACCAAGATATTGTGGCGCAAATAAGAAGGCAGCTTCTCATATCCATCTTCTGCTGTACCCCTCACCAATTGTTGGGCATACATTAAAGCTCTATAATAAGTGGTGTAATCGAGGTTTAGACCGAACACCACCTTCATAGAATCTTTGATATGTTTTGGCACAATTCCATCGATTATGTCAACACGTTCTGTAAATAAATCTCCAATGTACTTAGGTGTACAACGTCTACGATGAGCTGATCTGTCTGACACAGAACAAGTATGAACCTTCAAATATTTTGTCACCCAGAATGTGTTTGCTTCGTTCTTCTCATCCGCTCTAAGCTTCCATGCGCATCCATTGACAAAAAAATTTGCAAATCCAATGGTAGTGAAGACGAAGAATGGAAAATGGTGAATATGCGTCGATTTCACTGATTTGAATAATGCTATGTCCAAAAGATAGTTTTCCATTACCGCACATTGATCGCCTCCTCGAAGCAACTGCCGACAACAAGATTCTTTCGTTCATGGATGCTTTTTCTGGATACAATCAAATCTAGATGAATCTTGAAGATAGAGAAAAACAGCATTCATAACATATCGAATTATATATTGCTATAAGGTGATGCCTTTCGGACTCAAGAACGAAAAGGGTAACTTGTCAGAGGCTGGTGAACAAGATGTTTGCCGAGCAGCTCGGAAAGACGATGGAAGTTTACATAGATGATATGCTAGTGAAATCACTCGAAGAAAAAGATCACGTGGGCCACCTGCGAGACTGCTTCAAACATTTAAATTTACACAACTTGAAGTTGAATCTGACGAAGTGTAGGTTCATAGTAACCTCTGGAGAATTCCTCGGATATTTGATAACAAACCGAGGCATCAAGGCAAATCCAAAACAAATCACCACGTTAATTCATATGGTGTCGCCAAAGACGATGCGAGAAGTGCAGCGACTAACAGGACGCATGGCAGAATTAAACCGATTCATTTTCACGATCAACGGGTAAATGTTTGCCTTTCTCGACACACTCCGAGGCAACAAGAAGTTTGAGTGGACCGAACAATTGATATACTCATATATTTCGCATATTTAGCTTGCATTTAGAATAGGTTTTTCATGCTTACATCATTCATAATAGACTAGTTTACATCATTTGTACCATTTTAAGTCCTAGAACACTATGAATTAGCATTTGCATGGTTTCTTGCATATTTGCATCCTTTTCAGGCTGTTTAGAGTACTTGGTGCTGTGATGGGTGCTGAGCATTAACAAGAAGATGAAAGAAGAACATAAAAGTTGGCAGAAATCAAAAAAGAAAACTTGCACAAAAGAAAAGGAGCAAAGATCGACCACAAGATCGACCAAGGTCAGTCGATTCAGCAAAGATCGAGAGGTAGGTTGAGCAGAACTACTCGATCTAGGAATAGATCGACCGCATGATCGACCAAACTGAGCCAATCCAAAGAAGATCAACTGACCAATCGACTGGACCACCTGAACCAAACACTGATCGAGTCAAAGATCGACCAACTGACTCGATCCAGAAGTAGATCGACTGACCGATCGACTGAACCACTCGAACCATCTGAAGTTGACCCAGAAAAGTTTTTATGCTTTAGTGAAAGTGGTAGACATACTTTCTGTCTCTTGTCCCTTGTCTCTTGCCCCTTGTCTCTTGCCCCTTAACCCCTCTTTTTAGGCCAAGAGCCATATTTAAAACTCTATATAAAGAGTATGTGTGTGCTTGTAATAAATCATTCAGTTTTTCATTCAGTTTTTAATCAACTCTTATGCTCTCACTTTCTAAGTCTTCTTAAGCGTTCTTGTAAGCTCTCTCTTGTTCTTGAGTTTTTCTTAAGTTTTCTTACTTTTTATATAATTACTTCTTGCTTAAACTTTTATAAAAACTCTTATTTTTATTATAGATATATCTTATTTAAGTTATTCTAATGTCAAGTCTTTCTTCTAAATTCTTGATTAACTCTTTGTGAAAAATCTTTTGTGTTTTTAATTTATATATTTTATTTTTATTCTAATGTCAAATCTTTCTTCTTAATTCTCATTTAGTCCTTTGTAAAAACTCTTGTATTTTTATAACAGCAAGTATTTAAATAATTCTAATTTCTAATTTTTCTTCTTAACCCCATCGATCATGTTCCTTAACTCTAAACTTATGTTTAAAAGAGGTAAGAACATGATTTGTGAGTAAACCACCAAGGTTTGAGGTTGGGATGATTAAGGAGGTTGGAGGTTAAAATCTTGGTTTAGTCTTTTATCTTGTTCTTCATTTAATTCTCTTCTTGGATTTGGGGGTTTTAAGGTCTAGAGATTCTCCATGGAGATCTCTTTAATCTAGGGATTTCCTTATCCTAACAAGACTTAGGAAATCCCTTAAAACCAAATCCAAGAGACTAGCTCATCCTTTCCCACACATCATGGATGCTTAGGGAGCTAGTTAAACCGTTTTTTTTAAGATCCAAGCTTAATGCTCTTCACCTTATCTTTCCACCAAACATCATGGGTTAGGAGGAAAGGGTGAGGAAAGGGTTTATACCACACATCATGGATAAATCTAAATTGGTTTCTTAAGGTTTAGAGAAATTACTAAAAGAGTAAAAATTATGTTTTTAAACCCCAAGTTCAAATCTTCAACCTCCCTAAGAATGATTCCCAGCCTTAAATCTGTTTTTAGTATTTTAAAAACCAAAAACCATTTTCCTCTAGTTTTGTGTTTATTTAAATTCCTTATTAAATAGTTTATTTATGCAATATAATTTCATAAATCTGTAAAATTGTGTTCTTGCTCTTTTTAATATTTTAGAAATTACTTAGAGTCTTATTTTACTGTCTGGAGTTGAGTTTGTAGTCGTTTAATTTTTATAACAAGAATTTAAAATATCTTGCTCCTCATCATCAAATTGTCTAGTTAATCCGTTTTTATATTTTGAATTTATTAAATTAGTAGATCGGTTGTTTTATTGTTTAGGAGTCTTCTAGTAGTTGTATAACATCTCTGTAGGGATTTTAAAATTGTTTTCATGTCTGTTTATTAACCGTAAGTAATTGTTTTAGAATTCTTCTCCATTTAACCCGAATTTTGCTTAACTTCATAAATCTCTTGTAATCTTAGTAGCTTTCACCCCAAGGTTGGATTGACACCTAAAGTACTACAACTGCAAAAAGACCTTTAGGTTTTGATTATCAAATTGGTTAAAAACCTGTTTATCAAATGGCGCCGTTGCCAAACTTGGGTTTTAAGTGAACTTATTAGGATTTGGAGAATTTTGGAGACTAAGTTTTTCTTTTCTATTTTGGTTACTAATTTTCCTACTATTGTGCTTGTGTTTTCTGGTACATGAACCTAAGGTCTAGAGGTGACAACAACCTGCTCACACCACTAGACAACATCCACCAACTAGGAAGCACAAGAAATAGGAGGGAGAGATTACTTCTTGATATAGAAGAGTACCATCAAGAAGTGATGGCTGACCATGATTAGGTGGAGGATCCACCTCAACACGCTGCTGCTGGCAGAGCAACGGGACAGCCTTACCATCCACAAAGGTCACCACGCATCATTGGAGCCGGTGATGCACCGAACACACACACCAACCGCTTCGGCATCACGCCCCCACCTGTCCAAAACAACTGCTTTGAGATCAAGTCTGGCTTCGTCTCTATGGTGCAAAACAACAAATTTCACGGCCTGGCTATGGAAGACCCATTGGAGCACTTGGACAACTTCGAGCAAGTGTGTGGGATGATAAAAATCAACGGCATATCCGAAGATAGCTTCAAGCTCCGGCTTTTTCCCTTCTCTCTTGGGGACAAAGCAAGGCATTGGGAGAAGACCTTACCACAAGGCATCATCACGTCCTGGGTAGATTGCAAAAAAGCCTTCCTCTCAAAATTCTTCTCAAGCACAAGAACTGCTAGGCTAAGGAGTGAGATAAGCGGTTTTACTCAAAGGCACAATGAAAGCTTTAGTGAAGCAATGGAGCGGTTCAAGGACTACACCGTCCAGTGTCCTCACCACGGCTTCACAGAGGAGACTCTCTTGAGCACAATATACCGTGGAGCCTTGCCGAAAATTCGAATGCTACTTGACACGGCAAGCCGAGGGAACTTTCTTGGACAAGATGTCCACGATGGTATGGAGCTCATCGACAACCTAGCTTTGAGTGATGGAAATTATTCTGAGGACTATGACAGAGCACCAAGAGGACATGAACTGGAGGCACACAAGAAGGAGTTGAAGTCGCTCCATGAAAAAATTGATAAGATGATGATTGCCAACCAAAAACACGTCCACTTCGTCGGTGAAGCCGCGGACTTGTCTCAAGAAAGAAGTGAGGAAGAGTTTGAGGAAGCAAATTGGGTTGGAGGCCAAGACTATCCTAAGCCACAGGGCTACACCCCAAGGTATCAAGACAACAACAACAACTTGTCTTACAGAAGCACCAATGTGGAAAATCCAAAGGATCAAGTCTACCCTCCACAACAAAGCAATCAAGCCAAACCGTTTGTACCTTACAACAAAGGAGGATTTCCACAAAACAATGGGTATCAAGGGCAACGACAAGGCAACTACCAAAGAAACCAACAGCAAGGGAACAAAGCTTACCCTCCTGGTTTCGTGCCACAGCAACAACATCATCAAGCGCCACCTCAAGATCCGGTACAAGCCATGTTTCAACAACTTCTACAAGGCCAAGCTTCTACAAATCAAAAATTTGTGGATATGAACAATCGGCTAGACTCCTCCCTTACTGAATTCTCTACACAGATCAGCAACATCAACACCAAGATTCGCCAGTTAGAGAAGGGAAAAGCGAGTACAAGCGGTCATGCTACACTACCCGGCCAATGCGAAACGAATCCCAAGGAGTATGCGAATGTGATCACTCTAAGGAGTGGAAAGGAAGTCGCACCAACGTCTACAGCAAAATACAATGAGGACATTGTGGTTCAAGAGGGGGAGGGTGATCTTTTAAATGATCAAGAGATCACCTTCGACAATGTCTATATCGAAAGGGCAAGCAAGGGCAAAGAAGCAGTTTTGGAAAAACAAGTGGGGGAAATGACCAAAGAAAAAAATATATTCATACCTCCACCTTACAAACCAAAGCTCCCCTTCCCTGGACGCTTCAAGAAACAGCTGGTAGAGAAGCACAGAGCTCTATTTGAAAAACATTTGAGAAACGTGGAGCTGAAATTGCCACTACTCGATTGTTTAGCCATGGTGCCGAAGTATGCAAAGTTTCTAAAGGATACACTCGCCAAGAAAGCTAAGGGTTGCCAAGAGGTCATGGTGTTGAGCCAAGAATGCAGTGCAATCATCCACAAGGAGATAGCACCGAAAAAGCTAGGAGATCCAGGCTCGTTCACAATACCTTGTGCGCTAGGGCCGTTGAGGTTTAGCAACTGTTTGTGCGACTTAGGAGCAAGCATTAATCTAATGCCCTACTCCATAGCAAAGAAGCTAGGCTTCACCAAGTTTAAGGAGTGCAGAATCTCGTTGATCTTGGCCGACCGAAGTGTAAGGCTCCCGGTAGGAATGCTTGAAGACTTACCGGTGAGAATAAGCAATGTGAGTGTCCCCACGGACTTTGTTGTTCTTGAAATGGATGAAGAACCTAAGGATCCCCTTATCCTTGGAAGACCGTTCTTGGCAACTGCTGGAGCTATAATTGACGTCAAGAATGGCAAAATTTCATTGCACTTGGGCAAGGACGTCAAGCTCAACTTCGATATTAATGAGGTTTTGAAGAAACCGACAATCGATGGACAAGTCTTCTACATAGAAGCTATGGATCTTTTAGCTGATGAATTGCTAGAAGAATTGGGTCAAGAAGATCATCTACTAGTGGCGCTGACAAAGGAGTGTGGAGAGTACGGCTACCTAAGTAATCAGACCCAAGAATACATTCGCATCCTTGACTCTCGCAAAACTGTCAAGGAGATCGAGCCACTCACTCGATCTAACGACAAGATCAACGGCCTGATCGATCAATTTGTACGATCCAGAGAAGAGATCGACCGGCCAATACGATCTCCCGCTCGATCGAAGGAAGAACGAATAGCCGATCGACCCATCAACTCGATCATGGCGGGGCAGACGCTTGAAGAAGCAAGTATGGAGGCTCATGACTCGGGGTCTAAGGAAGCAAATGAGGACAGCGATCTCAACAAGAATCAAGAGGAGGAATGGAGCGAGCTACTAGCCCCAAAGGTGGACCTCAAGCAGCTACCAATTGGTCTAAGGTACGCTTTCTTAGGATCAAATGAGACATACCCGGTCATTGTCAATGATAATCTAAATGATGATGAGTTAGACTCTCTCCTGAGGGAGTTGAGGAAGTATAGAAAGGCCATTGGGTACTCTTTAAGTGACATCAAGGGCCTTTCACCATTACTTTGCACTCATAGGATTCATTTAGATGATGAGAACACTTCTTCTATTGAACATCAAAGGCGATTAAACCCGAATTTGAAAGAAGTTGTTAAAAAGGAAATCCTAAAACTCTTAGAGGCCAACGTGATATACCCCATAAGTGATAGCACTTGGATCTCACCAGTCCATGTCGTGCCTAAAAAGGGGGGAATCACGGTGATAAAAAACGAAAAAGATGAGTTAATTCCTACTAGAGTTATAACCGGCCATAGAATGTGCATTGACTATAGGAAACTCAACAAAGCCACTAGAAAAGATCACTTCCCACTGCCATTCATTGATCAAATGTTGGAAAGATTAGCCAACCACCCCTATTACTGTTTTCTAGACGGTTATAGTGGCTTCTTTCAAATCCCGATTCACCCAAATGACCAAGAAAAGACAACATTTACTTGTCCTTATGGAACATATGCATATAGGAGAATGCCTTTTGGTTTATGTAATGCTCCTGCTACATTTCAAAGATGCATGATGTCTATATTTTCTGATTTGATTGAGGAGATGGTTGAGGTATTCATGGATGATTTCTCCGTGTATGGCTCTTCCTTTGGTATTTGTTTGTCTAATTTGTGCAAGGTACTCAAGAGGTGTGAGGAGACCAATCTCGTGCTCAACTGGGAGAAATGTCATTTCATGGTAACAGAGGGGATTGTCCTTGGTCACAAGATCTCAGGAAAAGGCATTGAAGTGGATAGAGAAAAGGTGGAAGTGATGGTTAATTTGGCACCTCCGGCTAACGTGAAAGGAATTAGAAGTTTCTTGGGGCACGCTGGCTTCTACAGAAGGTTCATCAAAGATTTTTCCAAGCTAGCACGTCCCCTTACAAGGCTACTATGCAAAGAAGCTGAGTTCAACTTTGATGAAGAATGCCACCAAGCGTTCAAGACCATCAAAGGCGCGCTAGTAACCGCACCGATAGTACAAGCACCGGATTGGGACTTTCCCTTCGAGATCATGTGCGACGCAAGCGACTATGCTGTGGGTGCTGTCTTGGGTCAGAGGAAGGACAAAAAATTGCATGTAATCTACTATGCAAGCCGCACCTTGGATGATGCACAAGTCAAGTATGCAACCACCGAAAAAGAGCTTCTAGCCGTGGTCTTTGCTTTTGAGAAGTTTAGATCTTACTTGGTGGGTTCTAAGGTCATTGTGTATACTGACCATGCTGCCTTGAGGTACATATACTCCAAGAAAGACACCAAGCCTAGACTCTTGAGATGGATCCTTCTCTTACAAGAGTTTGACATGGAGATCAAAAACAAGAAGGGTATAGAGAATGGTGTTGCGGATCATCTTTCTAGGATGAGAGTGGAAGAAATCCTACCTTTAGACGACTCACTCCCTGAAGAGCAGCTCATGATGATCAATACTGTGGTATGTGCAAAGCCGGAAGACAAACTTGAAGAAGTTTTGGGCCTAAAAGAAGAAAATCTCCCTTGGTATGCGGATATTGTCAACTTCTTAGCTTGTGGGGAAGAGCCTACTCATTTGGACCGGTACCACAAGAAGAAATTCATGAGAGACGTCTCACACTACTTCTGGAATGAACCTTACCTGTACAAAAGGTGTGTGGACAGTATGTACCGAAGATGCGTCACAAGAGAAGAAGCGAGAGGCATACTTCTACATTGCCACGGTATGACCTATGGGGGTCATTTTGCGAGTTTCAAGACTGCTACAAAGGTTCCCCAAGCTGGGTTTTGGTGGCCTACACTCTTCAAAGATGCGCATGAATTCATCAAGTCATGTGAAGCATGCCAAAGAGCCGGGAACATCACCAAAAGAAACGAAATGCCACAAGCACCAATCTTTGAAGTAGAGATCTTTGACGTGTGGGGAATCGATTTTATGGGTCCATTTCCATCATCATATGGCAACAAGTACATTCTTGTGGCAGTAGACTATGTGTCTAAATGGGTGGAAGCCATGGCCTCACCAACAAACGATTCAAAGGTGGTGGTTAAACTTTTCAAAACGATCATCTTTCCAAGATTTGGAGTCCCTAAGGTGGTGATTAGCGATGGAGGCAGCCACTTCATCAACAAGGTTTTTGAAAGTCTCTTGAGAAAACATGGTGATAAGCACAAGGTGGCCACGCCCTATCACCCTCAAACAAGTGGCCAAGTGGAGGTTTCAAATAGACAAATCAAGACTATACTAGAGAGGACCGTGGGAGTCACTAGAAAAGATTGGTCTAGCAAGCTTGATGACGCTCTATGGGCGTATAGAACAGCCTACAAAACTCCCATTGGAACCACGCCTTTTAACCTCCTCTATGGCAAGTCTTGTCATCTTCCTGTGGAGTTAGAACACAAGGCTCTTTGGGCTGTGAAGGAACTCAACTACAATCTCAAGACCGCCCAAGAAAAGAGATTAATACAACTTCAAGAGCTTGATGAGATAAGGATGGATGCCTATGAGAGCACCAAGATTTACAAGGAAAGGACCAAAGCCTTTCATGACAAGAAGCTGGTGCACAAGGAGCTCAAAGAAGGAAGCATGGTTCTACTCTATAACTCAAGATTGAAGCTGTTCCCTGGAAAGCTCAAGTCTAGGTGGTCCGGGCCGTATGAGATTAGAGAAGTATTACCATATGGAGCTGTAACTTTGGTTGGGAAGAGTGGAGAAAATTTCACAGTGAATGGGCATAGAGTCAAGCCCTACATGGCGAGTGACTGCAGCAAGGAGAGCACCACGTTGCCTCTCCAAGACCCCCCCACTAGCCTAACCAAGTAAAGTCAAGCTAAGAGACTTCAAACAAAGCGCACTTGGGAGGCAATCCCATGTCTATCTTTGTGTATAAATTTTTTATTTCATGTCTAGATTATGTTTTTAAGTGTGTGTGAGCAGGATCAAGGTAGATGGAGACCGAAAACCAAGTTCTAGGGAGTTAAATAACAAGGGCAAAGAGGCATGTCGAGAGAGATCAATGGCTAGACCGAGTTGGTTTAATCGATCTCCAGCACCAAGCGGTGGCTGGATTGATCCATGCCACTCAATCTATTGCCAAGATAGGTGCCTAAGGCCGACCAACCTGTTCGATCCCAGCCCCAGCCACAACAAGCCCCAAGGTACCAAAACACCAACCTTTGTACATAACATGCATTTTATCTTTTCTTTTTGTGTGTCTTCTCTTGAATTTGTTTAACACCGAGACGGTGTCATTCAAGTTTGGGGGAGGAGAGTTTGTGCTTTGACATATTTTATTTGATTTTATTTTTCATTTTTTTGAGTCATCTTGCATTCATAAAAAAAAAATTTGCATAGAAAAATACAAAAAAATCATTAAAACTCTTAAAAATTTCGAAACAAAAATTCATATAGCTTGCATTTGCATTGTCAAATATTGTAGGATTGAGTCTAGATTTTTATCATATAAGTTGCATCACTCATATGCATAGGGGGCAATGATGAAAAATTTCCTTTAAAAAGTGTTTTAAGCTCATGTATTTGGTTCAAGGCCCTAGTTAATAGTTCTTTGATGCCTTGTGCAACTTTGAAATTAAGTTCTAACCATGCTTGGACCATTTGATTCGATTTTCTTGGCTTAAAGTTGAAAAAAGCATGACTTGAATCCTTACTTAAAAATCGGAACCTTAAACATGAACATCTAATTATCATGCTTGTGCAATTAAAAAAAGAATACATGGATTACAAAAAAATATTTAGGCTTTTTTTATTCACTTCACCACTCTTTGTAAGCCTAAATAGAATACCTCACCTTGACCCTTGCCTTATTTCAAGCCAAATTTCGTGTGTGATTTCAAATTGTGAGGCCTTATTTTCTGTTTGAACTTGGCATAAAGTGTTAGGTTTTGGGCGACATGTTTAGGCTCTCATAATGTTACTGGCTTTGCATATTAAAGCTAGTTTTAAGCTTGATTAGGAATTTGGAGTTCACGGGTTTGAGAATGAGAAGGTGTTAAGGAAAAAGATGAAAAAGGGATACATATTTCTAGTGGTTAATCTTGATTTGTAAGAAAAAGCTCAAGCAAAGAAAAAGAAAAAAAAAAGAGTCCTAGTGGCCAAATGCATAAAAGAAATATTTTTAGAAAGCTATCAAAAGAAAGAAAAAGAGCTAATATTTATGACCATACCACTAGCCTTAAGCAAAGTTTTAGAAATTTCCCTAAAGAAAGTGTTTGATGAAGTTCTTGTGGGTTTAAGCTTGGCGTGAATAGCCTTGTTGATTTGGGTAGTTTCTAGAGGATGAGTGAGCTTGGAAAGTATAAAAATGATTGAGAGAGGGATTAGGATCATTGTTAGTATGCTTGGGTAGATGTGAGTCTAGTCATGTATGCATGTATTGCCTTTTACCTTTAGCATTATGTATAAGTTCAACCATTTTTGAGAGAAACCATTGCTTGGAGTACCCATTTGAATGAGATCATTTTTATCTCATAACCTTAACCCTTGCCAAATGTATTCGGTTTTAAATTGCACAAGTGTGATTCACGGTTTGGAGCTCTTAATGAATGTCAAAGGTTTTGATTCTTGGATTGCTTGGAATAAACAAGTCATGATTTGAATTTCGATTTGTGATGATTATGGCTAAGTCCTTTTGAGTAAATGCTTGTATACTGCATCCTAGAACTGAGAACAAGGACCTTTCAATTATTACATTTGAAAAAAAAAAAAAAAAAAAAAAAAAAACACTATTGGATTTGAGCCCCCATTTTTGTTTTCATCTCTTCCTAGCTTGAATTTTGTTTGCTTGAGGGCAAGCAAAAGGCAAGTTTGGGGGAGTTGATATACTCATATATTTCGCATATTTAGCTTGCATTTAGAATAGGTTTTTCATGCTTACATCATTCATAATGGACTAGTTTGCATCATTTGTACCATTTTAAGTCCTAGAACACTTTGCATTAGCATTTGCATGGTTTCTTGCATATTTGCATCCTTTTCAGGCTGTTTAGAGTACTTGGAACTGTGATGGGTGCTGAGCATTAACAAGAAGATGAAAGAAGAGCATAAAAGTTGGCAGAAATCAAAAAGAAAACTTGGACAAAAGAAAAGGAGCAAAGATCGACCGCACGATCGACCAAGGCCAGTCGATTCAGCCAAGATCGAGAGGTAGATCGAGCAGAACTACTCGATCTAGGAATAGATCGACCGCATGATCGACCAAACTGAGCCAATCCAAAGAAGATCGACTGACCAATCGACTGGACCACCCGAACCAAACACTGATCGAGTCAAAGATCGACCAACTGACTCGATCCAGAAGTAGATCGACTGACCGATCGACTGAACCACTCGAACCATCTGAAGTTGACCCAGAAAAGTTTTTATGCTTTAGTGAAAGTGGTAGACATACTTTCTGTCTCTTGTCCCTTGTCTCTTGCCCCTTGTCTCTTGCCCCTTAACCCCTCTTTTTAGGCCAAGAGCCATATTTAAAACTCTATATAAAGAGTATGTGTGTGCTTGTAATAAATCATTCAGTTTTTCATTCAGTTTTTAATCAACTCTTATGTTCTCACTTTCTAAGTCTTCTTAAGCGTTCTTGTAAGCTCTCTCTTGTTCTTGAGTTTTTCTTAAGTTTTCTTACTTTTTATATAATTACTTCTTGCTTAAACTTTTATAAAAACTCTTATTTTTATTATAGATATATCTTATTTAAGTTATTCTAATGTCAAGTCTTTCTTCTAAATTCTTGATTAACTCTTTGTGAAAAATCTTTTGTGTTTTTAATTTATATATTTTATTTTTATTCTAATGTCAAATCTTTCTTCTTAATTCTCATTTAGTCCTTTGTAAAAACTCTTGTATTTTTATAACAGCAAGTATTTAAATAATTCTAATTTCTAATTTTTCTTCTTAACCCCATCGATCATGTTCCTTAACTCTAAACTTATGTTTAAAAGAGGTAAGAACATGATTTGTGAGTAAACCACCAAGGTTTGAGGTTGGGATGATTAAGGAGGTTGGAGGTTAAAATCTTGGCTTAGTCTTTTATCTTGTTCTTCATTTAATTCTCTTCTTGGATTTGGGGGTTTTAAGGTCTAGAGATTCTCCATGGAGATCTCTTTAATCTAGGGATTTCCTTATCCTAACAAGACTTAGGAAATCCCTTAAAACCAAATCCAAGAGACTAGCTCATCCTTTCCCACACATCATGGATGCTTAGGGAGCTAGTTAAACCGTTTTTTTTAAGATCCAAGCTTAATGCTCTTCACCTTATCTTTCCACCAAACATCATGGGTTAGGAGGAAAGGGTGAGGAAAGGGTTTATACCACACATCATGGATAAATCTAAATTGGTTTCTTAAGGTTTAGAGAAATTACTAAAAGAGTAAAAATTATGTTTTTAAACCCCAAGTTCAAATCTTCAACCTCCCTAAGAATGATTCCCAGCCTTAAATCTGTTTTTAGTATTTTAAAAACCAAAAACCATTTTCCTCTAGTTTTGTGTTTATTTAAATTCCTTATTAAATAGTTTATTTATGCAATATAATTTCATAAATCTGTAAAATTGTGTTCTTGCTCTTTTTAATATTTTAGAAATTACTTAGAGTCTTATTTTACTGTCTGGAGTTGAGTTTGTAGTCGTTTAATTTTTATAACAAGAATTTAAAATATCTTGCTCCTCACCATCAAATTGTCTAGTTAATCCGGTTTTATATTTTGAATTTATTAAATTAGTAGATCGGTTGTTTTATTGTTTAGGAGTCTTCTAGTAGTTGTATAACATCTCTGTAGGGATTTTAAAATTGTTTTCATGTCTGTTTATTAACCGTAAGTAATTGTTTTAGAATTCTTCCCCATTTAACCCGAATTTTGCTTAGCTTCATAAATCTCTTGTAATCTTAGTAGCTTTCACCCCAAGGTTGGTTTGACACCTAAAGTACTACAACTGCAAAAAGACCTTTAGGTTTTGATTATCAAATTGGTTAAAAACCTGTTTATCAACAATGCGAGGCGGCTTTTCACGAATTGAAGAAGTACCTGGCAACTCCCCTAATACTCGCAAAATCCGTTGAAGAAGAGCCCCTCTATTTGTACATCGCTGTCTCGGCAACCTGATATACTCATATCTTTCGCATATTCAGCATACATTTAGGATAGGTTTTCATGCATATTGCATTCATAATAGGTTAGTTTGCATGTTTTATCTCATATTAGGTTCTACAACACTTTGCATTAGCATTTGCATGGTTTTCTGCATATTTGCATCATTACCAGGTTGTTTTGAGTGCATTGGAGCTATGGTGGATGCTGAGACATGATGAGATTCAAGGGGAAGCTTGGGAGCACTTAAAGAAGTTCGGACAAGCTAGACGAGATCGACCACAAGATCGAGGAATTCAAACCGTTTCAAGGAAGAAGAACGAGGCTTAGATCGACCAAGACGGTCGTGCGACTGAACGGACCCGAAGATGCTACCCAGGAAGAACGGAGGCAAGATCGAGGTTGAGGAACGATCCAGATCAGAACGACCCGACCATCGAGCAGGTAAGTCGATCTCGGAGTTAGAACGACCCGAAGAACGAGCGAAGCAAGCCATTCTCAAGCCAAGATCGGGCAAGAGATCGACAACTCAGCTCGATCTCTTTTGCCAGACGTGCGTCCTTATCCGGCCAGCTCATCCGTTTGTCCTCTTGTGAGGGGACCATTCTCCTTTTACTATATATGGCTAAAAACCCTACTTTTTCAGAACATCTTTTCTTTTATGTTTTTTGTCTTCTCCTCTTTTAGCTTTCACCATTGTTAAGGTTTTAAACTTTTCATTTTTAGTTTTGTAATCGCACTTTTTGATTTGAGTAAGCAAGAACTTATCTTTTAAACTTAATCTTCTTTCTGTTTAAGCTAATCATGTTGACTCTCTCTAATCTCGTGATTAAGAGTGATTCAACAATGATTAGTGAGTAGTTTGATTTAGATTTGAGGCCGAGGGTTTAGGGATGGTTTAAAAACTTAGATCTTGGGGTTTAAACATGTTCTTAACTCTTAACTCTTCTTGTATTGGAGGGATTAATGCCAAAGAGTCTCGATGGAGTTCTTTGTGTCCTTAGAAATTTCCTTACCTCAAAAAGGCTTAGGAATCTCATAAACCCAACCAATAAATCATCTTCTCCTAGCCCACGACGGTGGAGATTAGGGAAATGGTTAAGCCAAGTTAAGATCTGTGTTTTCATGCTCATCAATCATTCTTTTCCACCAAATACCATGGGTTTGGAGAGAAGGGCTGATGAAGCGATCTTATCTACACACCATGGAAGGATCTTTATTTGTTTCTTAGGCTTAGAGTTAGCTCATAATATATGTAGATCTACTTTTTTATAAACCCAAGATCAAGCCTTGAACCTCCCTTATTAAGACCCTTAGCCTCGGATCTATCTTTTATATTTGATAAATCAAGAATCAATCTCCTTTATTTTCCAAATTTGTTGCTTTCTTTTTTCTTTTTTTTTGACATCAACCTCCATATAATAAAATCAAGTTGGTCCGGTATGCGGCCTATCCCGAAGAATAAGTCCTACCGGATCGTTTTGACCTACATGGGAAAACAACCTATTATGAACACGAGCTCCCTTAGCTAGGGAGTCGGTTTGAGAATTGAGATTCCGTGGAATCCAAGATAAACTAAAAACCTCGAAGTTAGCACTGAGTCCACTGAAGATATCGATTTCTGTCATAAAAGAAGGCCAATCAACTGGGTCATCTATCATCTTCAAGAGGTCTGAACAATATGTCTCGAATTTGACCGACTTAACACCCCTCTCTTGTAGGCACGTCATTGCCCAAAGGAGGCCTTCTAGCTCCCCGTGGAGTGCTGAGAGGCACCTCCGCGTTCCCTTTAGCCCGATGATGGAGACACCCAAGCCGTCTTCGAAACACCACCCGAGCCCAATAACCTGTCCATGATCGATCCAAGACGCATCAATCCGGCAAGTCGGTCCTTGTGGGTTCCAAAGAAGGGGAAGCGTGTCTTCCACGGCTTGATGGTCTTCAACTTCTTCTTCGCTATCCTCCATATTAGCTGTTCTAAAACTTTCTGCCTCCAAAATCGCATATTGGAGGGAGTCCACCGGAAGCACATCTTTTCCATTGAAAACTTTTTCATTTCTTGCCTTCCAAATAAACCATAGTATCCAAGGGTATATATCCCTCTGAGGTTCGGGGAGTCCCCTTTCCATTGTCCTCCAAATTTGTTGCTTAAGTTGCTAGAAATCCCTTAATATTTGAATTTAGAGTTTTAAATCCTTTAGCTTTGATTTTGGTCATTCCTATAATTTTAGAAATTGTCTAAGGTAGTATTTAGTAGTCTAGTAATATTTTAGGATTTATTTATCTTCCATAAGTAGTTTTTTAAAATTCTATTTCACCACTTAAATCCGAATATGACTTAGATTTACATAGCTCTTGCATTCCTAATATCTTTCACAACCAACTTGGATTGATATCTAAAGTACTACAGGAACACAAAGAGGCTTTAGGATTGATTAGAAAACACCAAAAAGTTCTCTTATCAATTGGCGACGTTGCCAACTTGAGTTTGCTTGAAAGTATTAGGATTTGAAGTTTAGTAGAGACTAAGTTTTTATTTTTATTTTGGTTAATAATTTCTCTATTTCACTACTTGTATTCTCAGGTACATGAACATAGGGACAAGAGGAGACTACAACTTGCTTGAACAACTTGCTTGAATCTCTTGACAAGATGCATTTTGTTAGTCAAAATCAGGATTTTCACTATCTAGCCAACCAAGGAGGCTACAACATGGGATTCAACCACTATCAAAGCCACTTTGAAAGCCAACCACAAGGGGACGAGCCATTTGGAGCTCCTAATCTTGTCCCTCAGCAACAAGCTCACGCTCGCTCCCTCTTGAACATCATCATGCTGCAGCAGTTTTTGCAAAACCAAGCTTCTACCGAGTTGAACATGGTCACGCAGATTGATGAGTTTACCACTAGGATGGACGCTTCTTACACAGACTTTGCTACACAAATCAGCTTCCTCAACAACAAGGTTGAGCAGCTTGAAAAAGAAGAAGCTTGCTTAAGAGGCAAAGGAACTCTACCAAGCCAAAGTAAAGTAAAACCCAAGGAGTATTGCCACACTATCCAAGCTCTTGAGGAGAGGACCACCACTCTTGATGAAAGGAATCCATCATTGTATGAACAAAAGTATGAGACCTCCATCTACTCCAATGATGATGCTAGTCTCAATGAGGTCATTGAGAGACTAAGTGGGGAGGAGATTTTTGCAAAGATCAACAATGTGGAAGCTAGAGACATCTTCAGGAAACCGGTTGAGAGGGTTTTGATGGTGCAAGAACCGTGTGCTGAGGAGCAAGAGCAGACCAGGGAGCCTCCAACAGAGTACATTGCAAAAATTGATGAGCTCAAGACCTTGGCAAAGCACAACAATCCGGGAAAATTCTCCATTGTGTGTAAGCTAGGCAATGAAGAAGTTCAAGATGCTATGTGTGATTCGGGTTCCACAGTGAGTGTTATGGCACTTGACATGGCCAAGAGACTTGGAATCAATAGTATGGATTGGCATCCTACTGAGATCACATTTGTAGATGGGTCTACAAAGAAACCTCTTGGTTTGATCAAAGACTATCCGGTGAAGGTTGAAAATTGATTGGTACCAACTGACTTTGTGGTCATGGACATTGATAAGTCCAACAACCTTCCTATGCTCCTTGGAACGCCATTCCTCAGCACTGTGGGTGCAGCCATTGATTTTGCTAAAGAAGAGGTCATCCTAAAGAATGTGAATCACTTGGTTTCATACAAGATCACACCTCCTTTAGCAAAGTTTGTGGAATGATGGAAGCTGAGGAATACACTTTTGATCAAGAGGAACGTCTCTGCAAGAAGATTATAGAGGAAGCTAACTTGAAAAAGCTTTTGGAAGCTCAAGTCTTTAGAAGCAATCAACTAGCCAAGTGCTTGCAAGGCAAGCTCGCGGGAAAGGCTAAGATTGGTTGTGTTTCGGGTACAAGCAAGGATAAGGCCGAGCCTAGGCTTAGATCTACTGTGGAAGAAGAGCCTGATGGTGAGTCCCTACTGACTCTATTTGGTTGTGAAGACGAAACACCTCTCAAGAAGGAACCACCAAAAGAGAAAGGCAAGAAAAAGAGCTCTTTCATGAGTTTCACCAAAAGTCCTAAGGATGGAGCTAGGATGGACAAAGCTGAGCCTAGGATTTGAGTTCAAGGATGAAGAAGAGCCTGATGGTGAGTCCCTACTGACTTTGTTTGGTGGTGTAGAAGAAAAACCTCTCAAGAAGAAGCCACCTAAAGGGAAGGGCAAGAAAAAGTGCTCTTTGATGAGTTTACCCGAAAAAGCTAGAGATGGGTCAAGGAATGGACGTGTTGGGCCAAGGACCTCTTTGAGTTTACATCCATTACAACTCAAGGATGGCTCCATTGAGTACAAAGTCAAGAGCAAAGGGGTCTCAAAACCATTCTCAAAGGCAAGGTTCATTCTACCACCGGGGTTAGAGAAGGATCAAGCAAGGGTGCAAGAGATGTTGTCTACTATCTACACTGTGGACATGCCTCAAGGAGAACACCCAGCCACGTCCTCAGCCACCCACTTCACCCTTAAGCCAGCCTAAAAAGAAGAGTAGGGAAAGTCAAGCTAAAAGACTTTAAACAAAGCGCACTTAGGAGGCAATCCCATGTCTATCATTGTCTATATGGTTTTTATTTTTGTTCTAGATTACGTTTTTAAGTATGTGTGAGCAGGAACAAGGAAGATGGAAATTCAAAACCATGTTTTTGGGGGTTTGAAAACAGGCTTTTTTACCCGTTAGGTCAATGACCCAACACTGTTAACCGTATGCAGTATAGTGTATGGGGTATCAATCCATTTTGGGAGTATTTAGTGGACAAATCGGTTATATTGGTGTTACAAGTCAAGTTTGATATGGTGAAAGATTGAGACTTTACTACTAGAAAAGACTAAAAACTAGATCTTGTGTCACTCAAGATCATAAATATGCGAACTTTAAACTACTTGAGCAAGAAGTAAAGATTTAAACGGTAAAAAGATAAGCTTTCAAGGTAAAAGAAGGATCAGGATGGGTTTTACGAACTAGGTGACTCTCGGATCATTTATCAAGCTAAAGCTTTTAGATCACATCAAGACTTGATCTTAGATGGTGATTCTTAGGTAAAGGGATCCTCAAACCGTTTAGCCCATGGTTTTTGGGTCTAAACCCTTTGAATCTCTATCACCATAGACTAGCTCTCGCATAGCGGTACAATAGAAGAAACAAGCATGCTAAAACGTCCCTATTGAACCGTAAGACCCTTAGACAGATGGATCGTCTGAGCCTAAGGAATCAAACTCTTGTATATGGTTTCGGCTAAGCAAGCACGTGGTTTTCATGTCAAGCCGCCTGTGGTCTTTAGACTAGATGATCAAGCTAGACTAAGCTTTGAGAATGATAAACAAGAAAGAATCTAACTTTATGTTCTAGCTAAGCACGAAATCTAAATCCGAGAATCCCTTGGTTCTTTTAACCCATCAAAATCCTAAAAAGGACTACTCACGCGCCATTTGAGAAACCTCAAGATCCATAAGGATAAGAAGGTGACTCATGGGTTGCAAGATAGTCAAAAACAAGAAAAGTAAGAAGCTTTAACAAGAAATGCTATGAAACAATACTTGTAAACTTCAAAATAACATAAAAGATTCAAGCTTTGAAACAAGCTTTAATGGTGAAAAACTAAGAGTTCTTGTTTGCAAGAAAACAGAAAGAAAACTTAATCTGGAACGTGAGAGAGAGAGATAGGCGTGGGGAACAAAGTATTTATACATAAAAGAGGAAAAACCTAAAACGTTGGGACCACTTTCCCGAAATGGTACTCTTTTGGACTGTAGCGAATCGGCTTCACGTCGTGGGAAGCAAGCCGATATGCCATCTCCTTGTGATTCTTCGAGCTGTCTCCATATCGGGCAAGTGCTTCAGGATCATGTCGTGGTGACTTGTCTTCTTTGCAACTTGGCTCGGGGTCTTCCCGCTGCCTTGCTCCGATATCCGTCTTCATTGAATTCTCTTGCTGGATCTTCGTTCCGGGGTGCCTCTTTCGGGACCAAGTCATTGCTACTCATCGAGGTTCATCATGCGCTTGCCCATATCGGCTAAGGGGTCGTGATCCATGCTCGATATCATCTGTTCACCCTCGTTTCGAGATCTCTCTCCATGATTTCTTCTTCGGACCATCCTCATTCACAAAGTACCTGAGAAAACACTCCAAAACATGCAAGAATATGCAAAGACCTAACCTAATGCATCTAGACCTAACATGAGTGAAAATGTGATAAAAACTAAGATGAAAGTGCATGAATGGGGTCCTAACTAGTGTGAAATGTATGCTAAAAACATGTAATTTACAGAGATATCAACACCCCCAAACTTGCTTTTTTACTTGTCCTCAAGTAAAAGTCAACCGTAGGGGTGATGTTTTAAAAGAAAAGGTGTAAGTTTGAATTCACAATGCCATTTAAAAGAAATTAATTCAATGTCTAAGTTCAGGTTTCTAGGATGCAGATTGAATTCTACCTATCCAAAAAGCCTTAGCCACATTCATCACAACATCAAGCAAAATCAACCTCAACTTAGATGCACATTCAAATTCCCAATTCCCTTTCACATTCATTAGAAAATTTAAAGCGTGGATCTCATTCATGCCTATCAATCAACTCACTAGGTTCAGGGTAAGGTCACGATTTAAAGATGAATTCGTAGTGTGAACGGGTTAAGTGTCTAAGTGGGATCACTCATGAAATGAACCCTCTTAATGCAAAATGATAAGGGTAAAAACCAATGGATGCATACAAGGATAAACTCCCATCTACCCAAGCACCTATTTCATTTTCTACCTTAGTCTAATCTGCCCCTTCCTAAGCTACCCTTTACTTTGGCATTTCGCCTTATACCCGTTATTATTCCTCGATGTTACCTTTCCTGGTCATTTTCGGGGGACTTCTTCTTTGTTTCACTTTTGGTGTTATTGGCCGGATTTAGACTTTGTTGATTCGCCTTCTTTTGCTTCTTTTTGGAATCGCCTTTTCTTCTTTTGGTTTCGAGCCTCATTTGTTGCCGCCATCTCCTTATACAGGTCCCCATCTGACTCAGTGGTTTTTTTCCTTTCCCTTTCTTTCATTATATCAACTATCGGAACCCACCCTTTCCTAGTCTAACCAGCAATATCGGCCCAGAATATCAGTATCAAGCCGTTTAGGTATCTATACCACCTAACCTAGTGTTGACTCGAGTTGTGAGCCAACGTCTACATGGGAATCCAACCTTGTCAGTCCAAACCCAACACTTTTTGCCTAAGAAGATTAGAAAATGGTGCAAAGGCCTCACATGCTCTCACAAAAGTGTTTATGGTTTAAAACAAAGGTTTAGGTTTCGGGTGTGGTCTGGTACTTGGACTAGCAGAAGAGTGGTAAAAAGGGAGAGAGAGTCCAAGTGAAATCTATGAGTTAATCGACAAGCATGAACAAGATAATTAAATTTTCAGTTTAACGGTTCAAGTTCATTAGGGAAATGGTTCAAATCACAATGCATCAAGGTAAGACCGAATTTTACAAGCTGAATTCCAAATGTGGTGCTGCCTTAAGTTCAGTCTAACTCAATATGCATCAAACAAACAAGAACCAAGGCATTGAATTCATGCAGAAAGCAAAAAGAGAAAGAAAATGCTTATGTACAATGGTTTGGGAGTGGTACCTTATGGTTCAGTGTGATGTGAGGACGTGGTGTCCTCACTAGTCGAGAAGGAGGGGTTGTCCGATTCCGGTATCGGGGACTGGCTTGCACGTCTCTTCCTCGATATGCTCCCTTCTTGGAAGGAATGTCTTCCTGGTTCACTAGGCTCGTGCTCCCTTGGCAGAAACGAGAAGGAATGCCTCTCTTGGGGCATTTTGCTGTCTGCTTCGTCAGACCCTCCCTCTTCTTCACCTTCTGGTTCTCCAGGTGACATATCTGCTTCAAGCCGTGGTGATGATGTCGACCCCTTCAGCTTCGAGGTTAGTGACTTGATTTGGGCCTTCAGACCCTTCACGTGTCTTTTAATCCCCTTCACCATGGAGACTAACTTCTTAATCGAGCGATCTTGCCATTTGCAGTACCGCTGAAGCACGTTGATCCGATCGTGAGCCGTCTTGAGGGTTCGATGTGTTGCACTCGTGATTGGCTCAAAATGGTAACGATCCGCTCCATAGAGAGGGAAACCATATTCATCCGTAGGATCCTCATAGCCGTCGTCATCTTCTTGTTCCTCTTCAGCAACCATATCGGCCTCCTCCCGATATTCTTCTTCGTAGTCCCCATAAAAGTCAGCTCCATAGGAGAAAAGGTGCTCCTCCTGCTGCTCGAAATCCAGATGCTGAGGTTCCCTTATCGTGGTCAAGTACGGATTGAACAGGAACATCACGGCTGCTCTTTCTGATGGAAGGGTGAACTGATATCGGTGTCCATGCCGATATGGCTTCCCGAGAAACTGGCACTTCTTCAAGTACTTGATGTCTATCCAACGGATCCCGTGCGTTGGCTCCTCAAGATCGACACCAGCTCCTTTCAGAATGGCAGATACGACTCCTCCACAGCCTACTTGAGGCCTCTCGCTTGGTGTGAAAATCATCCACGACTTGTAATGGAGGAGCTCCTTGAGCAAAATCGTGATCATGCCGGTGCTCCTTCTGCTTCCCTTTAGCTCGGTCCCATTTCGGGTCTCTTGGATGATCTCTACCAGACCGTCATCCATTATTTCCAGCTCCTTAGTCAGGACAGCTCCACATTCTTTCCTTGCAAAGAACGTATGTGCAATGGCTCTTTGCACATACCCCAAGGCTGGGTGCCTTATCCTGGTGCTCTTGTTCACTCCGGGCTTGTAAGTACCCACCCCAATGTGCCCCCACAGTGCCTCCAGCTCCTCCCTCTCGATATTTAGGGTCATCTCGCGCATATCGCCTTGGCTGAATCCAAATATCGACTCGAGATCCTGAAATGAAATTCGGTGTGTCTCGCTTCCATACTTAAAACGTATGTAGCCATCTCCATCTTTCTCTGGAGCCTCTTCTCCAAAGTCGTAGAAGATCACTTCCAGTGTTGCCAGGAACTGGAAGGTTGCCTCGTCGTGAGACGCATAGGCATTCTCCATGAATCGCCTTAGACCCATTGCATTGAAAAGGATCTGGCAGTGTTCATAGATGCCCAGCTCGATCATGGTTTCCTCGTGGGGGTAGCGTGTGGCTTTGAACTCCATCCACCTGAATGATGCACGCATATCGGCCAGTGTGGGTCGGGAACTTGTGCTTCTCCTTCCCGATGCACGTGTGGGTGAGCGAACTGTAACAGCTCGGCTGGAACTTCCCACTGGTCTCTTTCCATCTCTCTTCTCCGTTTGGTAATCCCTCGACCTTCCAAGAACAGCTCCGCTTCTTGTTGCTCCTACCATTGTACCTATTAAGCAAAAACACTTGCAAGTGTGTAAGTACAAGGAAAAACATCAAAAGCAACAGCTCTCTTGCATGCGTGTTTAAACTAAGACAGCTATATTCATGACTAGAGAGACTCAAGCAAACACGTTCGAATTATGTACCAGATCGGGATAAACCTAAATCGTGAAGGGCAAAGATTTTTCTTATAAGTGGTTCTTCACGGATTCAAGTTCTTAGACAAAGCATGCATTTATCAAGGGTGAGAAAGGAGATTTCCAAAATTTTGACATCTCAAAAGAGCTTAGCCGTGAAGCTATTCTCTCAAATAGAAATGCCAAAACTCTAGAAAAATCCTACAAAAAACCCTAAGTGTTTATGCAAATAGTCTACCAAATGCTCCTCCATATATTCTCAAATCCCAAATGCAACGAATCTAAACAATCCTAAGTAACATTCAATCAAAATCATATCGTTCAAGAGTAAATGTTTACCTAGCACGATTTTGCAAAAATCCTTGGAAGAAAAACGCAGAGATTCGGGTTGCGAATTTAAAAGCTAAAGATAATTTTCTGGGTTTGAGAGTGATGGGGAATTGAAAACGAGAGAGGCGATAGTGATAGCTCTTTTAAAAAGGAGACAAGGAATGAAAAAGGGTTTGACTAGGGTTTCTCGGTTTGGGAAATAGCTGTCGGCTAAGCCCAACCAAGTGTTCTTGCCTTATCCGGAAAAGTGGGCCATGAATTTGAGCGCTTTTCTCGGATTGGTGAAGTCTAAAAACCCTAGTACCTGGATGGCCATATCGGATTGAGCCCGATATGGTATGAGTGCCAGTCTGTATATCGGCTTGTTCCCGATATTTGACCCTGGTAAAGATTGTCTGGCTTGGGCTTCGTTCCATATCGGCTACACACCGTTGTGCCTGCTCGACATGGAATGCCCTGTATTGTTATCACGCTGTTAAACCGATATTGCATCCCGTTACAGTGCTAGACAATCTTTACATTGGTTTTTGCTCCTCTTTTTGTGTAAGCGACCCCACCTCATTCTCTCATGGGATCTGATAGACTCATATATTTCGTATATTTAGCACTCATTTAGGATAGGTTTTCATGCACTTTTGTACTCATACTTAGAGTTATTGTAGTTTTTGTCCCATTTTAGGTTTTAGGACATGTCGCATTAGCATTTGCATATTTCTCGCATATTTGCATCATTTTCAGGTCATTTGGTGTGCATGGAGCTAGTCTGGATAGTGGGCATGGACAAGAAGAGCTAAGGAAATGATTGGAGTCAAGAAGGAGCTCGGCCAAAAGAAATGAGGCTGAGATGGAGCCTTAGATCGACCGTCCAGGTCGTTTCAGCTCTGGATCGAGTCACAGATCGACCAAGCCCAGTCGATTCAGCTTGGATCGAACCACAGATCGACCAAGCCTAGTCGATTCAGACTGGATCGAGCCACATATCGACCAAGCCCAGTCGATTCAGACTGGATCGAGCCACAGATCGACCAAGTCCAGTCGATCCAGCCTAGATCGAGCCGAAGATCGACCAAGCCCAGTCGATTCAGACTGGATCGAGCCACAAATCGACCAAGTCCAGTCGATTCAGCCTGGATCGAGCCACAGATCGACCAGCCAGCTCGATCCGTCCATCTGTTTTTCCCTTCTTTTGGTTGCCAACTCACATTTTTGTCTTTTGTGAGGGGACCATTTGTGTGGTCCTATACAAACACTTTTGACCTAATTTTTAGAGGCATCCACGAAATTCTTATCCTCTTGCCCCATTTTTGGGTTTTGTGAATCACCATTAGAACCTTTTATCTATTTTCAAGCTTTAGTTTTGTAACCACTTTGATTTTTAATTAAGTACTTGCGTTTTAAACTCTAATCTTTCTTCTTGCTTAGCTTAATCATGTTTAACACCTCTTCTCTTATGAATAAGAGGGGTTCAACCATGAATAAGGAGTAGTCTTTCTTAGATTTGAAGATGGGATAGATTAGCGAGATTTAAGGGGAAAGCTTGGTGTTTAGGACTTAATTTCAGAAAACCCTTTCTCATTTAGTGGTCCTAGTGTTAGATTAGCACAAACCATGCAATCTAAACACAAGGGCATTTCTCACCCACAAGGTGTTTGATGAAATGCTCAAACCACCTAAAGAAGAGATTTACCTTTTTTACACCAAGATATTGTGGCGCAAATAAGAAGGCAGCTTCTCATATCCATCTTCTGCTGTACCCCTCACCAATTGTTGGGCATACATTAAAGCTCTATAATAAGTGGTGTAATCGAGGTTTAGACCGAACACCACCTTCATAGAATCTTTGATATGTTTTGGCACAATTCCATCGATTATGTCAACACGTTCTGTAAATAAATCTCCAATGTACTTAGGTGTACAACGTCTACGATGAGCTGATCTGTCTGACACAGAACAAGTATGAACCTTCAAATATTTTGTCACCCAGAATGTGTTTGCTTCGTTCTTCTCATCCGCTCTAAGCTTCCATGCGCATCCATTGACAGAACATTTTGCGACAAACAAAATCTGGGTAGACTTAGATACTTCAAACACAAATCTTCCCATCAACGCCGTCAATCGCAACTCTGATACAAGCTTCTCCTTGCTAGAAAAACTGTTATTGACAAAGATATTAGAGGACCAACGTTTTACTTGACCACCACAACGCGCTTTCAAACCATCACCAACAAAAGACATATCCGCTTCATCCTCATCCTCCTCCTCATCTTTCAATTTTCCGTACTCACTGTATTCCACATTCGAGTCATCGGACTCATCTTTGGCTTTCACATTCGCATCATCATCGTTCTGATTAACATCCCCATAATCATCAGCGTCTTCATCACAATCTTCTTCACCATCTTCACTCGCACCATCATAACAGTCATCTGCCTGTCCACGCACATCATCATTCACATACTCTATTATCCTACTTGAAACGCAAAGGCGTACACCATGCATCCTACTCAAATCAAGCAAGCTCTGAACGTTTCTATCATTCGTGACATAAATAGGAGGAGAATCCTGAGGCATTTGTTGAAGCATCACATGTGATAATGGATAGGATAAGTCCACAAACTCTGCTTCCTTTTCCAACATATAATCCTCTTGTGCCATTTTAAGAAGTTCACCGTGTGTGCAACCATCTCTCAAGAATAACATTCTCCCTCCTTTGCGATTATCCACCTCGAAATGCTACAACATTTCCTTCCTCACCCATTCTCCAAAAATATTGGGTATGTGAACCATTCTCTGTAAGAAAACCAAATTCAAACCACATTAGAAATCAATGTCGAATAAGTAGACTTCTACATGAAGTCTGCTACTAATAAACTAAATGCCTAAAGACACAAGAAAATTAATTAAAACTCAACTATAACAAACAAACATGTCAAACTCATACATAAGTAAGACCAATAAATAACAAAAACTTTATAGTCAAATAACCATTTTTGTTACAAATTTCAGGTAAATGAATTTTATAAAAAAAAATTGATGTCGGAGACTAACAAAGAAGACGACTTTAGTAGACTTCTTCACGAAGTCTGCGACTAATAAGTTGATTGCCTTAAAAAAAAAAATATGATTTCACCATACCTATAAAACATTATCATGTAAAACTGATACAGAAGCAAGTAAACTTACTAACACAAGCGCATGACCAAGAAAATCTTAAAAATTCGTTTTAAATTTGATTAAAATGCGTTTTTAAAAAATTTAGCAAAAGCAGACTTGACAGCGGCGTCTACTATAGTAGTATACCAAAGAAGTCTACTATAGTAGTCTACCGAAGAAGTCTATATTTTAGGTTACTTTTGCAATTGATCAAGTTTGACTTTTCAAGTAGACTTCTCCGAGAAGTCTACCTTACATGGAGAAGTCTACTATGAAAAGTAGACTTCTTGGAGGTTAGTTTTGCAATTGAAAATTTGATTTGTACTTTCTGTACTTTTCGGAGTAGACTTCTCGAAGCGTAGTAGACTTCTTTGAGGTTAGTTTTTGTTCTCAAAGAAAGGCGCATACTTCAACACGAAGTCTACTCGGAGTAGACTTCTCCAAGAAGTCTGCTATCGCGGCACAGATCAGAAAATTCACGAAAATCAACTGAAAATTACCTAGAAGTGGTCTTTAACTTCTTCAACCGCCGAGAACTTCGATTCTAGCAACCTCCAAAGAAGTCCAATCGCTATGCACGAACAAATCACCGGATATGGCAATATCTTAGAACTTCAAGTTTGGAAAAGGTAAATTGGAGAGTTTTGAGATGAAAATAGATAGAAAATTGAAGAATATAAGGTTATCAGAGGAGCTAATGAGCTTAAAGAGCTTAAAAATCGGTTGTAGAATCTTTAAAAGCTTTAAATTGGTTGAAAATGGTGGTTGCGTGAATTAAAGATGATGGCATTTTCGTGAATAAGTGAGGAGGATGAGGATTGTTTGGTCAATTGGATTTTTGAAAAAAAAAAACCAAAACCAAAACCGATTGCAATTTCGTGAATAAGTAGAACTGAGAGTAGTGGTTTTGGAAGAAAGTGGTTAATGTTAAAGAGGGTTGAAATGTGGGTTAGTTAAGCATTTGACCAATAATTTTGGGTCATTTTCGCAAGAACCCCTAAATTGATACATGGATCAAATAACTATAGAATTTGTAGTTATTTTGTGAGGATCTGGCATTAATTTGTGACAATTTAACTATGGTTTAAGGTTGTATCAAATTTTCTACTAATTGGTGACAATACAATTATATTTAAAAGACAAAATTTCACTTTTTTGTTTTTCTCTAAAATAATCTCGCAAAAAATTAAGTTCACATTCTTGCAATCCGTTGATAACTTAAGGAGTGATTGGCAAAGTGAAAAAAAGTGGAGTAGAGAAAGCAGACTAACCCAAAACACTTCAAGAGCTATATAAGCACAACTTTTATAGGGATTTTAGACACACATCAATATGAACACTTGTTTTCGGATCATATCATAAATTTAATGATGTTTTGGTCTGTTACGTCTGAGGTAATTTATTTGTTAGGTTTAAGAGGTGAATTGAATGAGTTCATTTTAAATTTTTAGACATATTATAAGTACTATAGTTCGTTTTGTGCGTGTTCATACCGCATTTTGTTTGATTGATCACCTAGTAACTGATCTTAGGAATATAAACTAGTTTAGACGAACAATTATGCTATAACCTGCGAAAGCGGAGTTATAGAGCTTTTTTAGCACAAATTGTGTTTAATCTCTTAATTACTTGCGAAGTTGAGTAATTAGTTTTTTTATATAAATAGTTAATTTTCCATAAATATATTTATTCATCTGTGTTCGAGTTTTAGAGCCTACATATATTTATCTATTTAATAGTTAATTCTATAAGAGTATATTTAGAGTATATTTATTTATCTGTGTTCGAGTTCCAAAATCTATAAATATTTTAAAAAATTTGTAACTTGTAGATATCTGTTATATATTGCTTACATATAATTTGCACTTAATAGCAGGCACAAAATAATTAAATATATGTTAATTATTAATATATTTCCATATTTCTTCAATACACTACGCACGCAATAGTAGTTAGATATAGATATTCGCGCCAAATATTTTTAATAGTAGTTACCTATTAAGATTAACTAGCTTACTTGTTTAAGCCAAGAATCAAAGAAGAAAAATTAATAACTTACTTGTTTTTCAAATTCAAAATAATTAACTTTCTGAAAAATCAATATTAAGAGAAAAGAGAACTACCAAACAAAAATTAAAAGTGGTAGAAAAGTGTTGCACAAATATACTATTGGGTAGGAGCTTATTAATTTCATCTGAATCCAGTCCAAGTATAAAACTTTGACACATATGTTGTGGAGTTTTAGACAATAGTTTTGATTTTCTCATAGCAAATTCTTTTTCTTTGTTTCGAGAGTCTTGTAATTGAGATTTAATTAAAATACATTTACTCGAAAACAAACTGAGATTTGATCTGACTTTTTGTTGTTCTGTATTTGGCTTTTGGCTTTTGTGATTTGGGATTTGAGTTATGGGTTTAGAAAGTAATTCTAATGAAAGCAACCATGTTCACGCTGAGAATGATTCAAATTGTTCGATTTGTTTCGAGCCTCTAGACTATAGGGATGATGATCGGACCCATGTTAAGCTTCGATGCAACCACCAGTTTCATCTCGGTAATCTTTTTATAAAAAAATTATGTCTGAATGTGCAGCAAATAATTTTATTTATCATTTTTTTTTCAATTTGATTTTCACTCTTTTGATTTGAATAATTTTGAAGTACTTACTTTTTTCATTCGGTTACAAATTTCACAAGTCTTGTTTATTTGTTGTTTGTGATTTCTACTGAAAGATATCGTCTACGTCATGCTTTACGAGAAATAAAGTTATAATGCTATGATCTATGATCTGATATGTTATTATTTGGGGCCATATTATTTTTGTTTTCACTAATACATGTAAAAATCTTGTTAACTATCGGTGATCTCTTTGTCTCCACTTTGTTTGATGCTTCCATTAACTCAAACTTTTGTTTACGTCATTACAATCATGAATGTTCATACATTAATAATACTGGTATTTATCTATATATATATGAGTCGACCAAAATTGTCATATATTAAGTTATTTAAACCCTTTAGCAAACAATTAAAATAAACAAATAAATTTCATAAATTTATTATAATTAATTAGTTGTAGATAGCTTGCAGCAAAAGTAAAATGTATTTGTTTTTTTTTTTTGGTATGAAGTAAAATGTATTTGTTCTCATTATATTATACATCATGCGTTCATGTGTTCCGCTATCAAAAACTTAATAGTTTTTTATTATTATTATTTTCGCTATTGTTGTTTCACAGAGACATCTTACAGATTTTTGTTGTTATGTTTGTACAGATTGTATCGGTTCAGCTTTTAATGCAAAGAAGATGATGAAGTGTCCATTATGTAGGAATGTAGAACGAGGTCGATGGTTGTATGCAGAAGGACTTCCAAACCAATATGTCAATGATCAGGATCGGATTCCTGAACCTCATCTCGGATTCTCCACTCACTTGGTAACAGATATACATCTTAATTTCTCCCAAAATCTTATATATACTTTTCAGTTTTGAATTGTTGATGTTATTAGATGAATACTTGAATCATTCATTTCAAACATCTTTTGTTTTGTTTATCTTGCAGGCTTTCGGAATGGAGTTGTGCCCATTTGAAGCTTTCGGTCAGCATAATCCTTTCGTGTAAGATTTACATTAAATATTGTTACATTATTACTTCTTTGTTTTTTTTTTTTGGGTTAAATTATTACTTCATGTTCTACAAGTTTGGCAAAATGAGAATTTTTTAGTGTTTTCTTATGAGTGCTTTAATATTCTCTCTCAAAAATTTGTAGTCCTCCCAATATGTTGGCTCCGAACATTTATAACCATGGACTAGCACCTCATGGAAGTCAACTATGTCCTTACATAGAGTATAATGTCATATTTCCTCCCTCCCTTACTGTTGTTGTCTCTCATCGCTCATACCCATCTCATCTGCTAATTCCGCTAGCTAGTTCACCGACTAATCCAAGACTTTTCCAAAGTATCTTAGAGCCAGGGGTGATCATAGCAAGATACTACTCTACCCATCCAATTTTCGATCACGGGTAAATTTTCTGTTTTTTTTTTTAACTATTGTCAATTAAAATGTATGCTTCTTTTTTCTGTGTCAAAACAAAAAAAACAAAAAAGGTATGCTTCTATTTCTGGTTTTTTCATAGCTTGAAAAAAGAGAATGAGTTAATAGTACTTAGAAAAGAATTTTTCTACATGGTTTAAATGTTTTTTGAGATGAGAATCTTGANTGACGAGCCAAAGGTGGTGGAAGACCTTTCGAGGTGCCCGACCAGCCTAGTGTGTCAGGTGTCAGTGTCATATGTGATGTGAATGAAGTCGTGATGTGATTATTATTTTGATATGTGTGAATTTGAAAAGTGATTCTTGTTGTGTGAATGATTGTCTAGAGTTAGTAATTATTAATGCAATGATCATTAATGCTAAGTATCGTGTGGACGGAAATGATTTTCCTCACTGAGTGACTTTGTTACTCACCCCTCTTTCCCCTTTCAGATGAGTTTGCTACGGCGGAGTAAAAGTTCGAGGCGAGGATCGTTCGGGTGCCGGATTTTGGGAAAGGGTTAATTTATGGTTTTAATCGTTTTTATTCGTTTTAAGACAAAGATCTAGTTTGCTCCTAAGTTATTTCTTGATATTTTTTTATGATTTAAATTGGTTAAGTTATTACTTTATGACAATTGTTTAAGTAATAAACGGATGGATTTCATAAGAGTATTTATTTAAGAATTGTTAAGTTGAAAATGCCCTATTTAATGCGTAACTTGCCGTCTAAGTCAAGTTAGAGAGACGGATATTACATAATGTTCCAATAGGTCAGCCTTATCTAGGTAGCATCTTATGTGCTAATGCTGTTGCTGTCGCTAATACTTCAATGGCTCCGCCTAATTTAAATGGCAACTTAGTCACTAATGCTCCAGTTGCTAATACTCCAGTGGCTAATGCTGCTGTCGCTAATACTTCAATGGCTCCGCCTCATCTAAACGGCAACTTAGTCGCTAATGCTCCAGTGTCTAATGTTCCAATAGCTCAACCCTATTTAGGCAGCACCTTAGGGGCTAATGATGTTGTCGCTAATGCTTCAGTGGCTTCACTTTATCAAGGCGGTAACTTAGTCATTAATGCTCCAATGGCTAATGCTCCAGTGTCTAATGTTCCAATAGCTCAGCATTATCTATGCAACAACTTATGGGCTAATGTTGTTCCTTCTTATCCAGGCGGCAGCTCAGTAGCTAATGCTTCAGTGGCTAATAATCCAATAGCTCAGCCTTATCTAGGCAGCAACTTATGGGCTACTGGTGCTATAGCTAATGCTTCAATGGCTCTTATTCCTCCCCCTTATTTAGGTGGAAACTTAGTAGCTAATGCTCTAGTGCCTCCCCCTTATTTAGGTAACAACGTGATGCCAAATATCTGGGTTCCTCAGTTACCTGTGGGAGATTTAACGTCGGTTTCATCAGGCATGGGCAGTTTATCAGCATCGGTCTTGCATGGTCATGTGTTCCCGAATGGTCAGGAACAACTTGATAGAGGAGTCTTAGATTCAACGCTACAACATTATATGGAAAGAAACTTATCAGGTCTTGCTGCTATAAACTTCACGGAAGGTGGTGGAAGCGGTAACGACGTTGGGGGTGGTGGAGAAAGCAGTAACAGTGTTGGCGGGGGAAGTGGCGGAAGCAATGGAAACAGAGGAAACGGAAGCAACGGTGTTGATGAAAGCAGAACCGGCTGAGACTTACGCTGGTGCTAGAGACAGGAACCATATTCAAGAAACTTTTGAGAAAAGAAAGTGAACTTTTACTTTGTTTTTTTTCTTGCTAAAAAAACTTTTTACTTTTTTTTATTTATGTTTTAACAAAACTTGAAATTTCTTTGAAGTTTATGTTGGTTAATAATTTGAGAAAACTAGAAAAAAATATAGGTATCATTTTGGGGAGAGAGGTTTTTGTTGGCTCTCTGTGGCTACTCGCTCTCCTGCCAACAACTAAGCCGTAGCTCGAACTCGATCTGGTTTAGACCTGATTGACTTCGTTTCGTTCGATTTGAGCTTAGGCAAAAATGATCATTTTGTAGTTTCTTTTTTCATTTAGGTTTTATTAGGTTATCAAAACTATTAAATTTCATAGTGCTTTCCTTTATTTTCTTGAAGAATTTGATCATGGGTACCATTAATTTTTATAGTTACTTTTTATGCTATACTATTAGGATCCATATGTGGATTCATAATAACTATGAAAAAAGTTTCTGACTGAAAAAAAGTTCTTTACATTATTGTTTTAGATTTAATATTTGTTTAATTTTTTATATTTTTTTGTTACCCATTTTTATAAATTTTCAAATTTAAATCCTATAATTTTTTATTTTTTTTTCCTTTTTTTAATTAAAGTATATTGTATTAATTATATAATCTGACTACATATTTACTTTTTTGGTTTTATGTTAAGAATTAGTAATCCTACACTTACCATTATTGTTTCAGATTTAAATTCGTTTTAATATATTTCCTTAGTTTCTTATAGTATTTAAATTTGTTTTTAATATATCTGCTTAATTTTTTATAGTGTTTTCTTATATTTATTGAAATTTTTATAAAAGGTAAAACTCGTATGATACATATCAAAATCGAGTTGGACAGGAATTTTAACAAATATGATCGACAGATTAACACATGTTACGATTAGGTTAATTAAAAAATAAATGCATCAAATTTTATATAATAAAATATATTAATAAACTAACCCAAGTTCTGTTTATATTTCAAGAAATAAAAAAATTATGAATGTTTTCGTATACAGATTCACTACAACAAAATGGGTGTATTACTTCATTAAATAGTATCATAAAATTAAATAATATTATTTTGAATCACTTATTACTAAATGATACTACAAAATATGTGATTTAACATCATTTATGATAATTGATGCTATTATTGACTATTTCAACATAATTTATTCAAAATTGATACAAAACTTTATTATTTTGCATCATTGTTAAAACAATTGATGAAAAAATACGAATTTGCATCAATTAAATAATCGACATATATACTAATTTTGTATCAATTATTATTAAATGATACAAAATATCTGATTTAAAAGTTATGATAATTGATGCTTTTATTGATTATTTTTAACATCATTTATTTTATTTTTTTAGAACCATCATTATTTTAATTTTAATACAAATATTTATTAATACAAACTTTTTAAAAAAATTTGATACAAAAATAAAAATTTATACCAATTTAATAAGCGACGTAAATACTAATTTTGTTAAAATCATTTAGAAAAAGATACAATTTTACTTTTTGTATAATATAATAGTAAGTAAAATATACATTATTTATATATACTTTAAAAAAAATTACTATGTATAAGTGTTAAATATCTTGATTTTGGAAAATATTTTACGCTAGTTACACTTTAAAATTTGCTAACTAATGTAAAATGTATTAAATTATATGTATTATACTAGTATCATTTATGAAATTTGATTAGCCAATAATATAAATTAGTCAACCCCATAAAATGTTAATTAGGTTAAATAAGTTGTAAAGTTATTAAAATAAAACAATATATTGTAAATTATGCATTATTCAATTATTCTTCACATCCCATATTAATAAATCGATTCTAGGCCACGAGGGTGGTATTATCGAATAAGATAGTGTTTTGAGCTCTATGACAAAAATATTTGTGTTTATCTATACTTGTTAGAACCTGAATAATTTAAACCATAACCCCTAAATATTACCCAATGTCCCAACGTTTTAGTTCATAAGTTTACATCGATTTAATTTTGTTGCTTGCATGGGTTTACATTCGTGTCACACCACCATCAAATTATATTTAGGCTTAGCTCTAGTTTCAATTCGAGAATCATTCTCCTAGAAAGTGTCGTACGGCCTGCTAGAAGATTCACCATCAAACCCCTCTCTCTCTCTTTCGTTTTAGTTTTTTTTTTGCTTTATGAGCCGTCTTTGAAGCCCTCGGAATCCAAGATTAGATCTTCCTTGATTGAACGTTTGTATTTATAACAAAGGAACCTTTCTAGCCTTCTACATTCAGGTAAAATCCTATTGATTGAATCCAAATTTGAAACAAGGCTTGTACAAGTAAGTCTAAGTGGTAGTCCATACCGTGAGTTGGTTGAAGCCCAATGACCCACACCTCCTTATTTTTCTAACAATAAAAGCAGTGAAGAAGATCAAGAGAAGAAGATCATGAAAGTTGTGATCCAAAATATGGATGCTTCTTAGAGACTTTTCGAGTTTTAAATTTATATGACACTAAGTTGCAAGTGCAAAGTTGACATGTAAAACTTAAGGTGTCGATCCACGGGGAAGACCTACTGCGAAACGAAAGAAACGTTAAAGCAACCAAAGACGCAAATAGGTTTTAGAGTTTGTTATGTCACGGTTTGGGGGTTGCAAAAAAAGAAAATATTAGAAGCAAAGAAACGTTTATATAGAGCTTGCCTCTCGCCTAAGCCTATAACAAACGGAAAAAGAAATTTAATTTAAAGCAAAAAGTAAAGACGATGCGGAAAGGAAATCAATTGAAACTACAATATTAAAAATGCGTAATTGAATTGCGATATTGAAGTGCGTAAAGTGCGGTAAATCAACGGGGGGGGGGGGGACGTTGGGTTCCTTCCGGGAATTCTTAGGGGTTCTAAATAGAAGTCAAACAAACTATCACAAGCAAACAAGACTAGGCTAAAAAAATTTAAAACTTGAATCACGGTTTTACAATCAATATACATTCGTAAATAGATTGACTATGCTTTGATCACTCCGTAGGTATGCAGTTACATCTCACGACGCAATCAAGCATACAGTATTAGATATCGAGTTCGTTCTAATGATCACGAACGCTCCGTGAGTGTGCAATTAGCACCTCACGACGCGATGCTCGGCTGAGTTGGTTTCGATGATTGGATTCAACACGTTAGCGGCTCTAATCAATCCTTGGATCAGTCCCTAGTTCATGACGCTAGATCCATGCATTAAAAATAAACTTAGGCGAAAGAAATCCCTAGAATACGGCTAAACGAACATATGCATAAAAACAGTTAATGAAATTCCCCTTAAGAACTCTTTGNCACCAGAATCCTAACTTCAGAACGTCACCAGAATCCTAACCATCCGTACGAATGTCACCAGAACGTCACCAGAATTTTAACTATCGCCGATATTTGCAGGGAAAGGGACTCGTTTTGATAAATTACTCCACAAGTTGCATTTTTTGGTACAATTCGGGTCATCCTCTCGGGTCCGGTATTCCACAAGATCGAGACCATCCGTACGAACGTCACCAGAATCCTAACTTCAGAACGTCACCAGAATCCTAACCATCCGTACGAATGTCACCAGAACGTCACCAGAATTTTAACTATCGCCGATATTTGCAGGGAAAGGGACTCGTTTTGATAAATTACTCCACAAGTTGCATTTTTTGGTACAATTCGGGTCATCCTCTCGGGTCCGGTATTCCACAAGATCGAGACCATCCGTACGAACGTCACCAGAATCCTAACTTCAGAACGTCACCAGAATCCTAACCATCCGTACGAATGTCACCAGAACGTCACCAGAATTTTAACTATCGCCGATATTTGCAGGGAAAGGGACTCGTTTTGATAAATTACTCCACAAGTTGCATTTTTTGGTACAATTCGGGTCATCCTCTCGGGTCCGGTATTCCACAAGATCGAGACCATCCGTACGAACGTCACCAGAATCCTAACTTCAGAACGTCACCAGAATCCTAACCATCCGTACGAATGTCACCAGAACGTCACCAGAATTTTAACTATCGCCGATATTTGCAGGGAAAGGGACTCGTTTTGATAAATTACTCCACAAGTTGCATTTTTTGGTACAATTCGGGTCATCCTCTCGGGTCCGGTATTCCACAAGATCGAGACCATCCGTACGAACGTCACCAGAATCCTAACTTCAGAACGTCACCAGAATCCTAACCATCCGTACGAATGTCACCAGAACGTCACCAGAATTTTAACTATCGCCGATATTTGCAGGGAAAGGGACTCGTTTTGATAAATTACTCCACAAGTTGCATTTTTTGGTACAATTCGGGTCATCCTCTCGGGTCCGGTATTCCACAAGATCGAGACCATCCGTACGAACGTCACCAGAATCCTAACTTCAGAACGTCACCAGAATCCTAACCATCCGTACGAATGTCACCAGAACGTCACCAGAATTTTAACTATCGCCGATATTTGCAGGGAAAGGGACTCGTTTTGATAAATTACTCCACAAGTTGCATTTTTTGGTACAATTCGGGTCATCCTCTCGGGTCCGGTATTCCACAAGATCGAGACCATCCGTACGAACGTCACCAGAATCCTAACTTCAGAACGTCACCAGAATCCTAACCATCCGTACGAATGTCACCAGAACGTCACCAGAATTTTAACTATCGCCGATATTTGCAGGGAAAGGGACTCGTTTTGATAAATTACTCCACAAGTTGCATTTTTTGGTACAATTCGGGTCATCCTCTCGGGTCCGGTATTCCACAAGATCGAGACCATCCGTACGAACGTCACCAGAATCCTAACTTCAGAACGTCACCAGAATCCTAACCATCCGTACGAATGTCACCAGAACGTCACCAGAATCCTAACTATCGCCGATATTTGCAGGGAAAGGGACTCGTTTTGATCAATTACTCCACAAGTTGCATTTTTTAGTACAATTCGGGTCATCCTCTCGGGTCCGGTATTAGATTCAAGGAGGAAGACACACCTAATTTCACCTTATCCTTCTATTTTACAACCAAAGTTTTGATGAGACTTTCTCTTCAATATAACATTTTCAATCCCTTCATTTAAGAAATTCTTCAGGTTTGATCCATCTCTTTATTTGCTTCTCTGATCCCATTCTCTACAGGATGAAATTTGAATTTTTCTCAAGAAAATCTAAGATTTTAGTTGATTAAGTTATGATTCGTGCGATTGATTAATTTTCAGATGTTCAATTATCCCCCAAAATTGTTTCAGATGAAACGTAAATGTTAAGTTCAAGGTTTCAGATTCGTGAAAGTTTTTTGAGATTTGATCCGATTATTTATTTACTTCGCTGATTCCACGCTAAATCGGTTCTAATGCTTTTGATTGCTTAGGTCTTAGATCTTGAATTAGCTCACAAAATGTTTCAGATGAAATGTAGATTAGTTCAATGTTTCACTATTTCTGAGATTATCATCATCATATCATAGCTAGTTCATTGATTGTTGGAATCTGTTTTTGATCTTGGAAATAAAAATCTAGGTGGAGGAGCTGCTCAAGAACTATGAAAACGTAAGCACGCTAAAGTAATTGTGCAGATAATACATCGACTTAAGTTTTACTTGGAAGAACTTCAAATTGGAGGAACATGCTAAGATGATTGTGGCTCGAAAGAGTAACAATGAGCTTGATGCTACTAAGTTGAAGACTAAGTTCCCTGAGATGTTGTTTATCAAAGAATTTCCGATCAAGTTCGTTTTTGAGCGGAACAAGAAGAATGAGGTTAAGGCTTGAATATTTTTGTCCATATTAGATGTGAATTGAAAAAAAAAATTGACAATTTCATTTTTATCTAATTTGCATTTCTATGAATATTAAATAGATCTATGTATAACAATTTTTAATTTTGTTGTGTTATGGATATAAATGTTTAAAATATTCTCACTCTGTCCCATTATATAAAATTTTTAAGTAAAAACGTGGTTTTTAAGAAATTATTTTTTAATTAAAACATTATTTAAAATTAGTTAAAACATAATTTACCTAATTATAAAAAACTATAGAATTTAAATAGTTAAAAATACCAAATAGCATTAAATTTTGTATAGAAACTTGTAAAACATCCGATAAAAAGAAACACAAAATTTTTACTTAAACATCTTCTATTATGGGACAAAGGTGGTATTAAATTGTTAAAAACTAGTCTGTGAATATTTTCTAATTTATCTATGATATTTTGATAACTCGTTAAGTACGTACTGAGCATCCGACTTACACCTACCGCAATTCAGAACAAGGAAAACATAGAATTTAACTAGGATCCTTTTTCGTTTGTCATAATTTTAAGACTGTTTTACTTTTTTGGGGTCGAATTAGGATCTTATGTTGGGATGTGTAGTTGAAACAAGGGTTCTCCAAGATAATCATACTGCGATCCTGACCTCCTCTCTGCCGGGATGGCAAGCAATTACCAATTATGAATATCATCACTTGAGGCGTATCTGGTTATGTTGGTCTAATGAGGTGGAGGTCACTCTTCTTCATAAGAGTGCGCTGATCATTACCTGTGTTGTTCATGTGACTGGAAAAGGGGAAGTTTTTATCTGTTCGGCGGTGTATGCTTTCAATACTGAGATGGAAAGAAGGTGGTAGTGGGATGAAATCAGGGCAACAAGAGCTGAATACGGGTATCTATCCAAACCGTGGATATTAATAGGCGATTATAATGCAACATTGACAACAAGTGAACATTCTCGGGGATATGATCATTTGACTAGTCAAGCAGGGTATGCGACAATTTCAAAATCTTGTTGCGGATTGTAATTTGACGGACCTTACTCATGTGGGATCTCTATTCAATTGGTGGAACAAGCGTGAGAATGATCCCATTGGAAAAAGTTGGATCGAGCTCTGATTAATGGGGAATGGCTGAATAAGTTCCCTCAATCGTATGCTACTTTTGAAACTGAGGGTGTATCAGATCATGCACGATGCCTTATTCGGCTTACTCAACAAACCTCAGAGGTTCGTAAACCGTTCAAGTTTTTTAACTTTTTGGCGGATCATGATCAGTTTTTGCCTACTGTAACAAAGATCTGGGGTGAGCAGACACCTCTTTTCCATTCTCGTACAGCTCTAAACAAATTTTACAAGCAGCTCAAGGTCCTGAAACATGATATACGTGCTCTGAACAGAACTCAGTACGGGGATTTGCCTAAGCGAACTAAGGATGCTTTCGACGAGCTTTGTTCTTGCCAAAACCAAGCACTGCAAAATCCTACTGAGGATACGACTCGGGCAGCTGCGGAAGCAGCAGACATATGGCATCACCTAGCAACTGTTGAGGAAAAGTTCTTCAGACAGAAATCATGTGTTAAATAGCTAGGTGTTGGGGATCAGTGGCTTTTCATCGGGTAGCAGCAGGGCGCACAGCACGCAATGCCATAAAGTTCCTGGAAAATGAGTCGGGGGACATTCTAAGTACCTTACCAGATATAAAGAGAGAAGCTGTAGCATCCGCGACCATAAATCCTGATTATGGTCGTGCGGGTCATGGGATGGTCGTTGTGTATACGTTCCGATTTGAGTGAGGTTAGTTCATGTTTGTGATAAATGTCTGTACAGAGACTGTGTCCGTGAGAGATGGACGGTACCGTGGCTAGTGCCGAGAGAAAATGAGGTTGGGCCGTGGACCGTGGTTTTACTCGAGAGAATGGGGATTTTCCTTGGCAGGGAAGGATTTATCTCGATGATGGCCGAGCGGTTTGAGTTTAGACCGAGAGAAAAAAAGAAAGTTGGTCGGTTTGGCCGAGATAACTTGATTTGAACCGAGAGAAAACCGAGATGCGTTGGCTAAGGCTTGACCAAGCGGTTTATTTCTAGGGTTTCGTGTATATAAGGGACTTTGAGGGATTTATCTCGGGGCAGCCGCGTGAGGGAGAGTTTTTACTCGAGAGTTCTAAGTTCCCCGAGAGATTACCCGAGAGAATTATGTGCTCCCGAGAGATCGCGAAATCCGTTGGGTTTCTACGAATTCTGCCCGTGATAATCGACTCGGAATGAGCGATTTACCGAGGGAAGGATCAAGTTTGTCCGATGAATTCTGTCTGGATCGAGAGTTATCCGAGAGAAAGAAGCTTCGGCCGAGAGAAATCCGAGTTCGTCCGAGAGAATTATGTGCTTCCGAGAGATCGCGAATTCCGTGTGTTTTCTAAGAGTTATGTCCGAGTTATTCGTTCTGGATTGGGGGATTGCCGAGGGAATACCGAGTTTAGCCGAGGGATTCTGCGTGGATTAGGAGATAGCCGGGAACACTTTGATTTGTCCGAGAGAATCCGACCATGGCTGTGTTCAGCCGAGACTAGTCGAGAGCGAGTCGACTGCATCCGATCGGACGAGGTGATATTTGAGGATTAGTCGAGCCGAGTCGACTGGATCCGAGGGACGCGTGCCTGCATCCGAGAGACGCGTGACTGTCACCGAGAGATTATCCGTGGAATATGGTTCCACCGTGATATAGACGAGAGATCTCACTGTATCTGAGAATTGTCCGAGCAATCTGAGAGTTATCCGAGGGAATACGACCATGGCTATGCGATAGCCGAGGATAGTCAAACGTATCTGCAAGATAGTCAATGAACTCGACTATAGCCGAGACAGATAGTCGAGCAATACGTCTATATCCGAGAGATAGGCGAGAGGACCACGACCGTGGTCATGAGAAACGTGGATATGGTCATGGAGATCATGACTGGACAGACTGGCGATCAGGATTGATCGTGACTGGGTTGACTGGCGATCATGGTTGATCGTGACTGAAGTGTCTGGCGATCAGTGTGGATCGTGTCTGGCGATCGAGTGGATCGTGTCTGGACGTGCAAGGGATCGAGGATCCGAGCCGTCTCTCTTCTGTACTTGGTCATGTGGGGATGGTTGGTTGAGTGACTAAGTACGGGAGGGAGATGTGTTCGTGGGTTGACCAGCACAGTGGTTGGGTCAGCAGGAGCGTGTTTGCAGTTGTGGATGAGGTCTGTACGGTATGGGACGTTCATGGATCATGCGATGTGGCCAAGGTATGGGTTAGCTGACGCTTGATATTGTTATTCTAATGCGTAGCTAGTTAAGCCGTTATTGAGTAGGACCATGGGATGGTCTTTGTTAAGTTGTTAGATGGAAGGAATATGTTAGACTTCATCTAGGATATCGGTTAGAAAGGCAAAAATTTACTGTGGTCCGGCCGCGGGTTAGGAAATCCGGGTCGGGGTGTAACAGAAGCCGTCTCATATTTCCAGAGGTTTCTGCAAACTCAGTCCCTGGATATTGTGGATGTCTCTCTGGAATACCTGCAAGACACGATTAGTTATAGATGCTCAGGCATAGCTGTTACCACTCTTGTTGCTCCTATTACGGCATCAAAAATCCAGGCAGCACTGCATTCTCTCCCAAATGACAAGGTTTCGGGGCCTGACGGATTCACGAAGGAGTTTTATATCACAGCCTGGCCGGTCATTGGTAAAGATTTCGTAATAGTGATACAATCTTTCTTCGTATATGGGTTGCTTCCAAGTGGAGTCAATGCTACCATTCTGACACTGATTCCAAAGAATGACAATGCAAGAACCATGACGGATTACAGGCCCATAGCTTGCTGTAATCTTATCTACAAGGTGATCTCTAAGATTTTAGCGGAAAGGTTAAAAACGTTGCTTCCTGAAGCTATAGAAGCGAATCAGAGTGCTTTCATCAAAGGACGTCTCTTATTAGAAAATGTGTTACTTGCATCTGAACTCGTCAATGGCTATCATCAGTCGTCTATCACCACTCGCAGCGCCATAAAGTTTGACATTGCAAAAGCTTTCGATACTATTAAGTGGTCCTTTATTCGCATGGTGTTACAGGCAATGGGACTTCCAGATCTGTTTATTCATTGGATCTACATCTGCATTTCGACAGCAAGCTTTTCAGTGGCTGTTAATGGGGACTTGAAATGATTTTTCAGTAGTGCCAGAGGTATTAGGCAGGGATGCTCGCTCTCACCATATTTGTATGTTATTCTAAACAATGTGCTTTCAAAGATGTTGAATAGAGCTGCGGTTAACAGAGAGTTTGGGTATCATCCAAACTGTCAGGAAGCGGGACTCACTCATCTAGGCTTCGCAGATGACATTCTGGTCTTCACTGATGGTTCAGCTAAATCGCTGAAAGGGGTAATGGCTGTATTCAGAGAGTTTGTGTGTATGTCAGGGCTGCATATAAATGTAACAAAATCATCAATTTATGTGGCTGGTGCGGGAAATACAGATCTTCATGAAGCAGTAGAGGAGACAGGAATTTCCACAGGTTCTCTCCCTATCCGTTATTTAGGCTTGCCACTTACAACGAAAACATTAACGGCGGTTGACTACGAACCTCTAGTAGACCGCATTCGCTCTCGGTTCCTCTCTTGGACTCATAGCTCTCTTTCATATGCGGGGAGACTCCAGCTCATACAGTCTGTCATCGCAAGTATCATAAATTTTTGGAGTTCAGCTTATATTCTACCGCAGAAATGTCTAGATCGGATAGAAAGTATGTGTAGTGCATTCTTGTGGACATGCACACCAAATGACACGCACAAAGCTAAGGTAGCGTGGACGGATATCTGTTTCCCGAAGTCGGAGGGAGGACTAGGAGTGAGTCGCCTCCGTGATTCCTCCAGAGTGTTTGCTTTAAGCCTGATTTGGAGGTTGTTCTCTCTCTCGGGCTCTATCTGGGTAGCCTGGGTACATCGGTATTTGCTGCGCAATTCCTCTTTTTGGGATGTTCGAGTAACTACTCAGGGATCATGGATCTGGAGGAAGCTGCTGAAACTCCGAGATCAAGCATACTCTTACTTGCGGTTTGAAGTTCGAGATGGTAAATCAGTTCATTTTTGGTTTGATGATTGGTGAAAGGAGGGACGACTTATAGACATCACGGGTGAAGGAGGTACAAGAAATTTGGGGGTCCCACGGCAAGCATTGGTAGCTGATGCTACTACGGCCATGAGTTGGAAAATTCGTGGGCAACGAGGTCGGCTCTATCCAGAGCTATGTGCTAAGATTCTGGCTGCCCACATTCCTTATCCTGATGCAGGCAGAGATCTTGTACTATGGAGACACGCACAGGGAGTTTACTGCTCTAAATTCTCTTCGGTGAAAACGTGGAACCAGATACGTCCAAAAAAAGTCACTGTGCAATGGTACCGTCTAGTCTGGTTCCCGCAGGGGATACCTAGACAATCTTTTATTACAAGGCTTGCTATCCAGAATCGGCTCTCGACCGGAGATCGTATGAGGGGTTGGGGTCAGATTCAGAGCTGTGTTTTTTGCGGAGAGACGGACGCAACAAGAGAATAATTAAAAAGATTATTATCTTTATGGGATCGTTCCGAAATATAACATGTGTCAGAAGTTAATTTTGAGAAAGATTGTTGCTATACCTGATATATAAAGAAACTTGAGATTTTCGCTTCCCTAAAAACGAAGAAAAAAGAATCATCCCTTTCCGCGTTTCCTCACCGGAAGTTTCGTTGATCCTATTCAAAACTGAGATTTTTTTATTTCAACTCCTATCGAAGGTTTTGCTAATTCAAATTCAGCTTAAATTTCTTCCGATACTCCTGCAAGTTTTGAGATTCGGACTTGAATCATGATGAATTCCATCTTCGGAAAGCGAAAAACTCCTGCAGGTTCTTATCATTCTCTCTCTTATTTTCTCGTCTGATTAGTTTCTGAAAATTCTGGATCTGTGGGCACTCGTTTTGTTTGCTTAATTTTACTTACTGACAAGAGATTGCATCAATAATCGCTTTCGTCAAAATCCGGTGATCGCAATTGTTTGATCTGTATTTGACAATCGGGACCATTAGGATCATCGATCTTTCGGATATTGGGTCAATGGCTAATTTTTGTTTTAAATTAACGAGAATCAATCTGTTGTTGAAGTGAAATAACCATTCGATTTGAATGCTTTGCTGTTCTGAGATCATATGTTTTGTAGCTTAAGAATGTTCATGTTGAGTTTAAATCATGTATAAGCTCGTGTAAGGTTAATGAGATCATATCATAACTCATAAGTATTGTTTTGTTTTAGAACTTCTACGGGAAAACAAGAGGATGCTAGATAAGTCTATCAGAGATATAGAGAGGGAGAGGCAAGGCCTTCAAACGCAAGAGAAGAAACTTATTGCTGAGATTAAAAAGACTGCAAAGCAAGGCCAGATGGTTTGCTTCTGTTTCTTAATACAAGTTTTAGAAAATCTGTGTCACCAAGATGTTTGCAGTGATGCTAAAGTATGAGACTTTACTAGTTTAGAAAATCCTAATAGATTACATGAAACTATGCAGTGTTCGTTTGGCTGATGCTTTAGGCTTAAGCATCTTCAGTAAATTGACTATAATTGGTTTGGTATTTTCTCTCAGGGAGCTGTGAAAGTGATGGCAAAGGACCTTATCAGAACGCGGCACCAGATTGAGAAGTTTTATAAGCTTAAATCTCAACTCCAAGGTGTATCTCTCAGGATCCAGGTATGCTTTATTTCTTGGGTTGGTTATTGCGAAAGTTCGAACTCCAATCATACCAAAATTTTGTAGAGCCTATTGTCGTATCTATACTTATTTCTTACAAGGCCCTAGAAAGCTAAATTTTTATGTTATTTCAGACTCTGAAATCAACACAAGCAATGGGCGAGGCAATGAAAGGTGTGACTAAAGCAATGGGGCAAATGAACAGACAGATGAACCTGCCATCTCTACAGAAAATCATGCAAGAATTTGAGAGGCAGAACGAGAAAATGGAGATGGTCTCTGAGGTGATGGGAGATGCTATTGATGATGCTTTGGAAGGAGATGAGGAAGAGGAAGAGACTGAAGATCTTGTTAGCCAAGTCCTTGACGAGATCGGAATCGATATCAACCAAGAGGTAACACATTAATCCTAGCTACCATTCTCACTAGTTCAACATACGGATGTTCAATCTCGTTAAACCGAACACATCCAATCCGAATCTAAAACCCGGACTAGAGACTGAATAAGTTCAAACTAAAATGCTATACTTTTTAGATATCCAGTTATCCAATAACTGAAAATGAATCTGAACAGAAATAGAACTGAAACTGACAAATCTGATTAAGAACCAAAACTGTTACCGAGTCCACCACGTTATATTCGGTTTTACATCAGTTGCTTTCTGGATAAACCAAACTGAAACCTATATTGAATATCCTTATATCCATTTCCACCTATAAGATGTTTTGACTGTATTGGACTGGCTTATTGGTGTTTCAGCTGGTGAATGCCCCATCTGGTGCGGTCGCAGCACCAGCGTCGAAGAACAAGGTGGTGCAAGCTGAGGCCGCCGGAGCTGAGGATGGTGGAGGAATAGATAGTGACCTTCAGGCAAGGTTGGACAACCTTCGGAAAATGTGAAGGCCTTTCTGGTTTCTGTATCATATTATTATTACTGATTGTTCATAACTTTTCAACTTCAAAGGCAAATGTGGCAAGCGAGATATGTTTTACGATTTGGGGGTGGGTTTGTAATAATTTCATAATTTGAGCCCTGAATTTTATAAACTATTGTTCGTGGAATCAAGGGTACTTTGTATATACAATCAAAAGGTGTGGGAACGATTTTTCTTGGAGGATGGCAAAACAGAACCGGAACCAAAACTGTCTAGATTTTTCTTGGTCTTAGTTCGTGGAAATTATACTAAAAGTGAAAACTCCGAGATCTCTGTATTGATCATAACTATATTTCTTTTTGAGTGGAATATATAAATGTTGACAAAGTTGTATAATAGGCAATAAGGCCCCGGAAGATTGTTGTCTAAGCCAATCAAGAAAGTCTTTCTATGATAATTGGTTCGGTTTTAAATTGACAAACACATACAGGTACAACCACGTAAGAGGTTTATAGGATCGAATAAGTATTTACGAAGACGAGGAAGTGTTTTATTATATGAACACTCAAGATATTAAACAAAAGGAAGTGTTTATTATATGAACACTCAAGATATTATAAAAACACTCAAGCTTATCTCTCACTTTCTTTCTCACACATAGTTTGGATTCTAACTCTCACCAAGCATTGATATTTATAGTACCAAGCCTAAAGAATATTACATTGAATATTATATGGAATATTTTTGGAAAAATTAGAAATAAAAGATGTTTTTTGTAAGGAATTTGTCCAAATTACCACTTCTGAAATTGTCATTTTCAATACTACCACCACTTTTCATTTAAGAAAAAATATACCATCATCTAGTTATGTTATATTGTCCATTATACCTACCCTTCAATTATAACCTATTGATACACACGAAACTCTATCATTTGGTACATCGAGTTTCGTCTCGCCGGCATCTCGATCGTAGCTTAGTCTCGCCGGCATCTCCATCGTAGCTTCGTCTCGCCGGCATCTCCATCGTTGCTTAGTCTCGCCGGCATCTCGATCGTAGCTTCCTCTCGCCGGCATCTCGATCGTAGCTTCCTCTCGCCGGCATCTCGATCGTAGCTTAGTCTCGCCGGCATCTCCATTGTAGCTTCGTCTCGCCGGCATCTCGATCGTAGCTTCGTCTCGCAGGAGATTTTGCATCTAATTGGAATATGATTCTCTGAAATCTCGCCGACTACATTGAGGTATGTCTCGATTGATCTTAAGATTTTTCGATAGGTATATGAATCATCGTCTTTTGGGATTTACTTCTCTCTATGTTCTTCGAATTTTCTTCATTTATTTGTCTTGTTCGAATTTTGATTGACATAACCTCTGGTTACGCTTTGAATTTTCCAGAAGTGAAGTGCTTAAGGAATGCATCGGGAAGCCACTGAGGAAAGGATCTTCTTATGGATCTAAAAACCTCAACAAGAAGCGCAATTATACCCAATTCCACTTGGAGTTGGGCCAGTCTGATTTTCTTCTCAGAAATTGCGCAGAGTGTGGAGCTGCGTATGCTCCTGGAGATGAATTAGATGAGAAGAACCATCAAAGTTTTCACAAGAACTATATGCATGGAATCCCTTTTAAGGTTAGGATGCCTGTGACCGTAAATGCTGCAGATATATGTTTCTTTGATTGTTGTAGAGGCTGTTTGATAAAGTGTGGGGGTTTTGAATTGTTCTCAGGGTTGGCAGAACGAGAGAGCTTTCACATCGCCTTTGTTCAACAAAAACCGCATTGTTATGTTACTGGAAAATGATTCTCCTGCACACAGAAACAAGGTTTTTTTTTAGTCACAACTTAAGTTGCGCTGCTTTATGGTACACCGATTCTTCATTAAGAGGTTTTAACGGGGTATAACTGCAGGTCCAAGAGGTTGTGAGAATGATGGAGGTTGAGCTAGGTGAGGATTGGATTGTTCACCAACATTGTAAGGTATGAGTCTGTATCCACGTCTTAATAAACATTTACGGATAAATTGCATAGCTCATACGTGATTACTGGTACTTGATGTCTACTACTTTGAGCCAAATTGGATCTGACACAAAACTTGTCGGGAATACTTGCTTCACTTATTAGCCAAAGAGCACGACATTCAATAATTCACAAGAAAGATGATATAAGCGAAAAAGTATTTTGATAGATTCTGGAGCCTCTAGTTACTTTCTCAGTTGTTTCAAGAACTATCTTGTTATGTGTAGGTTTACCTACTCGTTACCTCTCAGAGGATCTCGGGATGTTTAGTTGCAGAACCAATTAAGGAGGCATTTAAGCTCATAGCTCCTCATGGTGATGGAAGACAGTTAAAGAAAGAGAGCTCCTCGCCTTCAACCTCCATTCAGTTTGGGAACATCGTGTGGCAAAGAGAAGTATTAAAAGATGTCGAGGAGAATCAGGTGATAGATTAGATGATGGAGCAATTGTATGTGAAGAAGAAGCTAAACCAGCTGTTTGTGGAATTAGAGCAATCTGGGTCTCACCTTCCAACAGAAGAAAAGGCTTTGCATCATGGTTACTTGATACCACGAGGGGTAAAAAAACTCTTAGCAACCACCTGAAAGCATTCTCATTGTAAATGTTTCCACCATTTTTATGTTTGTGTGAAGCGCAGGGAAAACTTCAGCAATGGGTGCGTTTTGGAGAAATCTCAGTTGGCATTTTCACAACCAAGCTCCATGGGGAGAGCTTTTGGATCTAATTATTTTGGAACTTCTTTTCCCAGATCTCAACAATGGAGGACAATCATTCTTCAACCTCTTCACTTCATCTTCTACAGTCTCCACTTCATCTTCTACAGTCTCTATAGCATTCATCTTTCTTGCTGCAGTTGTCTTGAGGTATAAATTTAACCATTTTCTTTTATTAATTCATCTTTTGTACTTCTGATTGAATCAAGTTTCAAATACTAGCGGTGATTGCTTTTATAATCCAATTAGTAATCCTATATCAATTTGACAAAAACTATGTGTTAATACTCGTGCTAGCTTTACAATCTAAAGGGAGGAGTTACGTGAGACTTACAAGAAGGAACACCAAGATAAAAAAAAAATCTTTTATTGCTGTGAGTGTTATCTCTTGCCATCTATTCCATGTTTTGTACCACAGGCTTGGTCTTTGAATCTATACTGACGATGAACTTCAATGGATTTCAGGTTGGAAAAGCTGGTGGGTGAAAGTGGAAAATCATGTCCCTGTATAAAGGCTTATAAACTTCTTGATTGCATATCCCTTTATAAAGACTTATAAATTTATTATACACATACGTAGTAGTATCGAAAATGAATGTTGTGAAGCGCTTGATGAGCTGACTATCTGTGACCATAGAATGGATGATGGTTGGATAGCCGCGATAGAGTAGTATTGAACACATTGATCGTTTGCCTCCTCCTCAGAAGGGTGACAAAACTTTAAAAAATCTAAAGTTGTTAGGACAAAACTTCTAGATTGCATAGCCGCAATACACATATCTTTTTGTTCTTGCAGGAGGGTGAGGTTTCTGTCTTTAGAAGGAAGCTCGGTCCTAACAACAAGCGGTTTAGAGTCAGTGATTCTGCGATGGGAAGAGCTTGAGAGCATGAGTGTAGTAGTTTCATGTAACAAAAGTATCTAATTCTTGTAAATCTCATTTATAAAGATTTATAAATGATATTATAAAAGTTTATAAAAATGCTAATTACTATTTATAAGGGTTTATAAGGGTTTATAAGTTTTTATAAGGATTTAAAAGTGTTTTAAAATCATTTTTAAATCACTAATTCGTATTATCTATAAACAATTAAATTTATACGTACAACAAGGATGGTTAAATACTCCTCTTGAAAAATGATTTTAAAAAAATCATTTTTAAAGTTTTTACAAGGATTTAAAAGTGTTTTAAAACCATTTTTAAATGACTAATTCGTATTCTCTATAAACAGCCTGGATGGTTAACCACCCCTCTTAAAAAATCTCGGGTTCTCTGATTTGAGCATCTTGTGGATATAAAAACTCTCTTTTAAAAATCATTTTTAAAGTTTTTATAAGGATTTGAAAGTGTTTTAAAATATTTTTAAATGACTAATTCGTATTCTCTATAAACAACTAAATTCAAACGTACAACAACTATGACAACACAGCATGGGTCGTTAAACACCCCTCTTGAAAAGTCTCGGGTTCCCTGGTTCGAGCATCATGTGGATATAAAAAGTGTCATTTAAAAATCATTTTCAAAATTTTTATAAAGATTTAAAAGTGTTTTAAAATCATTTTTAAATGACTAATTCGTATTCTCTATACACAATTAAATTCAAACGTACAACAAATATCACAACAAAGCCTGGATGGTTAAACACTCTTCTTGAAATGTCTCAGGTTCCCTGGTTCGAGAATCCTGGGATATAAGTTTTTATAAAGATTTAAAAGTGTTTTAAAATCATTTAAAAATGACTAATTTGTATTTTTTTATAAACAATTAAATTCAAACGTACAACAACTATGACAACACAGTCTGGATGGTTAAACACCCCTCTTGAAAAGTCTTGGGTTTCCAGGTTCGAGCATCTTGAGAATATAAAAACCCCTTTTAAAAATCATTTTTAAAGTTTTTATAAGGATTTAAAAGAGTTTTAAAATTATTTTTAAATGAGTGATTGGTTTTCTCTATAAATAATTAAATTCATACGTATAACAAGTATGACAACCACAGTCTAAATGTTTAAACACCCCCTTTTGAAATATCAAGTGTTTACTCGTTCGAATGTCCTGTGGATTTAAAAGCCTTTTTTAAAAATTATTTTTAAAGTTTTTATAAGGATTTAAAAGTGTTTTAAAATCAGTTTTAAATTATTAATTCGTATTATCTATAAACAATTAAATTCATACGTACAACATATGACAACACAGCCTGGATGGTTAAACACCCTTCTTGAAAAATCACGGGTTCACTAAGAGTTTTCATGGGATATAAAACTCCTTTTAAAAATCATTTTAAAAATTTTTATAAGGATTTAAAAGTGTTTTAAAATTATTTTTAAATAATTAATTCGTATACTCTATAAACAATTAAATTCAAACGTACAACAAGTATAACAAGATAACCTGGATGGTTAAATACCCTTCTTAGAAAATCCCGGATTCACTGATTTGAGCATCCTGTGGAAATAAATATTCTCCATAAACATACAACATTTCAAACCTTTTTAAAAAAACTTTTTAAATGATATAGAATCGTTGTAAGGGTTTATAAAGCTTTGTTCATCATTCTTATAATCAAATAATCCACTTGATAAACTAGAATATGGGGGAGACTTATGTTTCAACATAAACAGTTGGTCGTATTTAATTAAATGTTATAAAAAAAACACTGCCACATATTTGACTGATCCATCTCTAGTAACCTTCATGCTATATTCCAGAGATTTCTTCATCATCCGTCAGTATAAAAACCTTGACTTTTATCCCTTTTTCGCTTTCTGCAAAACACAATACTCTTAAATTTGAAGTAAGAAAACACTGCCACTTCAAGAAGGCGAATATACATCATACACTTAAATTCACCAACTCCACTCAAATCTAAGATAAGTTCAAAACTTTTGGAGTCAAATTCTTAAGAAAGTGAGCCTATGAAACGAAGAAAACTTCACAAATCAACTTTTCAATGATTGAGGTGAACACGGAATCATATAAAAAAAGTTTCGATATTCGAACAACAAAAAAAGTTTCGATAATCTCTTTGGAAGATATGAACCGAGTTCGTCCATGCTCTTCAGTAAAGTGATGCTAAAGTACATTAAACCTTTTCATTGCGGCAACAGATGTTGTTCTTAGACTAACCCATCTCTGGGCTTTTGGAAACCATCTTTCTCCCGCAGCGGTGCTGTGATATGTCCAGACATTACCCGACTTATTGTTGCAAAAGAACAAAAAACAGAACAATCAAAGATTTGTGAAGATGGGAGAAAAAAAAAGTCAAGAAGTAAGAATCAAAGAATTAACCAGCTATGCAACATGAAGACAATTAATCAAGTCTGCAAATTGTTCAGAGATGAGGAACTTTCGCCCAGAAATCTAAGCATGACAATTCAGTGTTGTTCAACCAAACCAACTAGAAATAGACCATATCTTAGCAACTCCAACTTAAAACTAAAGGCTATACATCACAAAGACGAGCAACTAAGTCTAGGACCGGCTCTATCAAACCGATTTTGGGTTTAGAGGGATAAAGCAGATGTGAACAACTTGAATGCTGTTGGGATGCTTAGTCTTTAATCTTTATGTAACCCAATTAACATCAGATTTCTTGTTCAAATACAGTCCATGATCTATAATTACCGGCTTTGCTCTTTGTGATCTGAAAGAAACCAAAATAGAACAACTTGAAAATCTGAGTTTACTGGTACATCAGCTGTAGAGTAAAGCCAAAATAAACCACTCAATCTTCATCTAAATATTACAAAAGCAATTTCTTAATAACCTAGAGCATAAACATTCCCTCATATACCATTCGAATTCTGTGTATTTGAATCTATCCTTTGATGAATTGCTTCGATTGCAAAAACAGAGAAACAACAAGGGACAATGCTCATAAGATATACCAAGTTGCTTCCACGTTGATATTTGAATATTTTCTGCAACTCCTATACCTCCTTACGATGTAAATGGGCTTTTATTTTCAAAGAAGAGGTAAAGAGTATCATCCTGTCTCATAAGATAAAATTTGATAAGGTTGAAAAACTAAAATTAGGGATTCAGAAGAGGATCGTAAGAAAAAGAGATTCAGTCACTTGCAATAGAGATTTTATTCATGAAATTTCACCTCCATCTCCTCCCAAAAACTCCAACAATCTGATATGAGAAATGGTGGTGAAATTCAAAACGAAATTCACCAAATCTCTCATAATCGATCCAATTGTAAGCTCGAAACTATGATTGAAGCGAAAATTAGTGTAACGCTTACCATGAAGTCAATGGTGAATGACCGAATTGAAGCTAAACGGTGATGGCTAGGTTTGACGAAGACGTTGAGGCTCGAGGGATGGTGACGAAGACGGCGAGGCTCGACGAATTGAGATGGACGGCGAGGTTCGAAGGATTGGAATGGACGGCGAGGCTCGACTGTGTTTGGCTAAGCTCGTAGCCTCGTACGAGAAACTCGATGAAGTTTGGCGAGTGAGAGACGAGGATTTTGAGGTTTTTAGGGTAGCAGTTTGTCAAGGTCAGTTTCGTCATTTTATATTTCATTAAATGGTAAAAGTGAAAATGTGAAGCCTTGTATTGTATTTCTGAAAAGTGACACCTAGAGTATGGTAGTTTTGAAATTCTCTCTTTTTTGTATTCTCTTGTTCATCAACACCTTTATTTTTGTAAGTCAAATTGTGCATAAACTACCCAAAATCATATATTTTAATATTTTATTTATTTTAAAAATTTGTTTTTAAAGAAAAAATGTTTACTTAAGGAAACAAAAAATATCTAACATTCCAAAAACGTAACAAAAAAATATTTATAAAATCTTTTTCGCTATGTTCTGCAAAATTCAGAAGGTTTCTTTTGCGGATTCTCTATAATCTGCAAGTTTTAGAACGTGTCTTCTGCGGTTTATATATGTTCTGCGATTTTGTAGAATATATATTCTTCATAATGTACGTGATCTGTGATTTCGTATAATATACATCTGCAAAATATACGTGTTCTGCGAAGTCTAGAACATGTCTTATGCGGGTTTTGGAATTAGGAACATAATTTTCTTCATCTTTTTCATACTGTCTTCATAACTATACTCTATGTTTATGATTCTTTCATATCTTTGCGAAAATCAATGGTGTAAACTAAAAAGTATTAGATAGATTTCACATAAATCTGGTGAGTTTATTGAATTTGTTGTTTGCTTTACAACAAATTGATATGTGCAAATTCTATTTGGAAGAATTTATCAAAACTTTTTTGTTAGATAAATATGCTGAAAATTTATGTGATGTGCGTGTATAGAGATCATTTAGCAACAACGAGTGAAGATTTATTGTTGATCAAGAAAAATGTGCTAAATTACTTACTTTGTAATTGACTACTACTCTAAGAGAGAAATAATAAGCGTTGATTTTTAGGGTTTTTTGGTTAAATGATGTGTTATAATTTTTTAGTAATTATATTAGAAATAAAATTAGTAATTTATAAGGTATAATCGGATTTAGATTAATATAAGATATAGAGGCACGAGATTTAATTAAAAAGGAGTACATGGACAAGAGGGTATAAAAAACATCATTTATTTCTAATTTTCTCAATCTTCTTTTTGATATTTGACAACTTATTTAACATACATCATAATGTGTATGTTGACCTTATTCTCTCCACACATTTATTCAACACTTGATAATTTATAACTTATTCAACATACATCATAATGTGTATGTTGACCTTATCTACACATCCATTCAATACTCATAATTATTATTATGGAAATTACTTAAAATGACTCTAATTAATCTGTTTATTACTAAAGTAACACCCTCTATTGATCAACTACTAAATTAGCACACATTTTTAGCAAAAAGACAAGATATTCAACTCTTATTTAATTTATTACAACCATGTCATTATGATATAATTTTCCACTAAAAAAAAATATAAGAGTTACGAAATTTAAATTTTAAAATTAAAATAATAATCCTTTTAATGTTTTTACAACTTACCTTATTAACTTTGTGGACATCTTTTACATATTAGAAAGTTAAAAAAGAAATCCTTTACACAGAAAAAAAACCCTCGTCACCTCCGTCACCTCCGTTTTGGATTCACGCAGGCGGTTGTGATAGCTGTCGTAATGAATATTATTATTATTATTTATAGTACCAAGCCTAATGAATATTACATGAAATATTCTCTTTGATATTATACAACTTATTCAACATACATCATAATGTATATATTGACCTTATTCTCTCCACACACTTAGAGGGTGTTATTCAATCCTAGATTTAAAGTTAATTTTTTAGGTTTTATAATCAAATGTTATTCTTTTTTTTTTTACAGCAATCAAATGTTATTCAATGATTGATTTTTAAAAATAATTAAAAATCTAGTGTTATTGGTTATTGTATTTAGAATATCTTCATTAAAATATTTTGAAATCTAGTGTTATTAGTGCTTATATTTACAATCTCTTTATTAAAAGAGTTTAAAATCTATTGTTTTTCAATCAAAGATTTGAATACAACAATTAAACTCTTGTGTTATTCATGTTTGATAGATTTTTAAAATTTCTTTAATGTGAAAGAGTTTGAATGAATTTGATTTCAGTTTTATGTGTAAATTATAACAATCAAAATCTGACATTTTCTCCTCATATTTTTGTTAACTATAAAATCCAATTTAATATAATTATCAACTATGTCTCATATCTCGTAAGCTCACATTATCCTTACCAAGAGGAAAAATTAGAAAAGGTACGCTACATTTCTTCATCAGCTTTTCATCAACGTCACTCCAGAAAAAGGTATGTTCCATTAACCAAATCAGTTATCTCCATGACCAATTATCAACATCACTCATAAAAGTACATCACTTTTTTTTCATCTTCCTCTACTTTTATCTTCATCTCTTTTTTTCCTTCATTTTTCATAGTAATAAAAACAAATCTATTTTTTGAAACACAAAACCAACTGAAATTTCGGTGTATAGTTGTAGAAGGTTTTTTTTAATAATATATGATATAAATAAGAATAAATTATTGTACGTAAATGGTTATAATATAGTAGATAAATGTGAAAATGATAAAATCAATGATGAGATATGTTGGAAATAATCAAGTCCGTAAATCATACATAGTGCAAAAATCAAAATCTAATAAGTTGTGATACACGGAGGTAGACATGAAACAAAATGATGTTGCTTCTGCTTTTCACACGGCTTAGTCATTGAGTTAATTCGACATGGGCTTTTAATCGTTGGTCCAACTAAAACCCTGCGCACTTCTTATTTTTAGCCTAAAAAAATCGGTAAACCCTAGTTTCTCTTGCTCAAATCTAACTCTCTCTCACTCAAATCTTATTCTCTCTCTCTCTCTCTCTCTCTCTCTCTCTCTCTCTCTCTCTCTCTCTCTCTCTCGCCGCGGTTAAGCCGATGGCATCTCCGCCGGATGAGTCCACAGACTGTATCAAACAGGATAGATCTGGCAGTCAAGTTCCTGACACTGGATCTAACATTGTAAGATTTCGTTTTTCTTTGTTTTTCCATAAATTTTATGTTTTCATTTCTTATGATGTTTTTTTTTTTGCCTTACACTTTCTGTAACGATCCGGGTCTAGCCCATTTGAATAAGCTTAAATGAATTGTGGCCACCTATGTCATCAAAGTGGACTTACCTTTTCCGGTCACTTACCCCGAGAGAACTCTAGAGTTAAGCGTGCTTATGCTGGAGTAGGACTACGATGAGTGACCTTCCGGAAAGTCCTCTGCGGAACCGTGTGAGTGAGGACAAAACACGGAAAAATGTCATGTGGTGATTGCAAGGTCAGTAAATAAGTCGGTCGGGCCACCGAGAAAAATAACGCACGACCGTCAAACAGGGGCGGGGGGGGGCACAACCCGAGAGAGGTGTGGGGCCTCGACGGTAGGGGCGGTCGGGGTGTTACAAGTGGTATTAGAGCCAAGGGAATACAAACTGGTTCTGTCCCAGGAGACTGTCTTGGGGTTAGGGGGCTAGGGTTCACACTGGCGGGATCAGAATTTGGGGACGAATTCCCGTTTAGTGAGGGAGAATTGTAACGACCCAGGCCCGACCCATTTAAATAAGTTTAAATGAATTGTGGATACCTATGTCATCAAAGTGCACTTATCTTTTCCGATCACTTATCCCGAGAGAACTCTAAAGTTAAGCGTGCTTATGCCGGAGTAGGACTAGGATGGGTGACCTTCCGGGAAGTCCTCTGCGGAACCGTGTGAGTGAGGCCAAAACACGGGGAAAGGCCACGTGGTGATTGCAGAGTCAGTAACTAAGTCGGTCGGCCCACCGAGAAAAATAACGCACCGACCGTCGGACAGAGGCGGGGGGGGACCACAGCCCGAGAGAGGTGTGGGGCCTCGCTGGTAGGGGCGGTCGGGGTGTTACACTTTCCTTCTCCTTCTCAATGTTGAAGTCCAAACGGGCTAGATATGACAGCTCTAGACCGAAACACTTAGAAGAGCAGAAATCCGAGTCTAATACCGAAATAATATTTCTCTTTCTCCATTTCGTTTTTCTTTGTTTTTCCTTTTCATTTCTTATTTTGGCATCACACTCTCTCTTTTTGGCAGGCATTCAAAAAGATTTCAACCATTTCGAAGGCAGCCTTTTCACTACTAAAGAAAATGACACCTATTAATTCGCAATATACCATTAAAAGATATTCTTGGATGGATCTAAAAGCGGATACTCTTGCCCCACCGATTGCACAAACAATAGGTATAGCTATTCTTGTATTTGATTTATTTATGCTTAATTCAAAACCATTTTTGATAACAATATTAAAATCTTTATTGTATGTTCTAATAATATTCAATTCATTTGTTTTTGTTTTAGTTCATCAGCGTTGCTTCACCTTTTCATCAACGTCACTCCAAAAACAGGTATGCTCCATTAACCAAATCAGTTATCTCCATGACCAATTATCAACGTCACTCATAAAAGTACATCACTTTTTTTCATCTTCCTCTACTTTTATCGTCATCTCTTTTTTTCCTTCATTTTTCATAATAATTAAAACAAATCAATTTTTTCTTCTTCCTCTACTTTTAATCTCCATCTCTTTTCCCCCCCTCATTTTCATAGTAATAAAAACATTCTATTATACGACACTATCAATATTTTTGATTCCTGTTGCTATTTAACTGTTTATTTTTGGTTGGTTGGATAATTTGTATTGGTGGTGATCTTGTGACATTATTGTTTGTAGGTTTTTGAATAATGGAACAAAACTCTTTCGAGAAAGATGATTCAGATGTAGATATTATGTTATTGATGTTTGTGTGATCTTTTGCTGCATATGAGACTCAAAAATTACACGCCCAATTAGGCGGCAAATCACTAAAGAGGGACATGATTATATACAAAAAGCTTTAAAAGAGAATCCTATTCATTTTCGGAAATTATATCGTATGTATCCTGAAGTGTTTGCGGATTTATGTTATCTTATCAGAACACAAACGGTGTTGGAAAACACACGACATATGTGTGTCGAAGAGATGGTTATTACTTTTTTTTTATGACAGTTGGCCAAAATTCCAAATATTGTCACACGATAGACACTTTTAAGAGATCAAAATTCATAGCAAGTATGAATTTTCATAAAATTCTCAGAGCTTTAAACACGCTTGCACCAAGTTTGATGGCCAAGCCAACTCATATAGTGCCCGCTAAAATCAGCAAAAACACAAGATTTTATCCTTACTTCAAGATATATATCTTTTATGTCTGAACATTATCTCTTTTAACTTTATATTTTAACAGTTTTAAATTTATTTTATGATTGTATCGGAGCTATTGATGGCACTCATATTACTGCAATGGTAAAAGGTCCTGAAAAAGCAAGTTACAGTAATCGAAAAAGAGTTATTTCACAAAACGTACTAGCTGCTTGCAACTTTGATCTTGAGTTCATATATGTTGTAAGTAGATGTGAAGGCTCGGCTCAAGATACAAAAGTTTTACAAGATGCCTTAATAAGAAGAACTAACATATTGCAAATTCCAGAAGGTAGTAATAATCAAAATAATATTTTCTAAATCAACTGAGTTAATATAATGTGTTTTGATGTTTCAAGAAAATATTATTTAGTTGATTGTGTGTTTGCAAACTGACGTAATTTCTTAGCTCCACTACAAAGTACTCGATATCATCTCCAACAATTTTGTGGTGAAGGACGTGATCCAGGAAATCAAAATGAATTGTTCAACCTTCGCCATATGTGTGTCAAAGAGATGGTTACAATTTTTTTGATGTTATTGATTTCAATTCTATTGTAAAATCAAATGATAAATCAAATGACATTATATTGATTTGATAATATCTTTTATATTGATTTTAATTCTATTGTAAAATCATTTTATTGTAAAATCAACTGACATAATGATTCGTTTTAAATGAATTAAAAAACATAAAATATGGTCTATTCTAACTCTAACAAAGTCGATTTAAACTTATACATTGAATAACACCCCCTTAAGTAAGTTTTGAAACACAAAACCAACTGAAATTTCGATGTATAGTTGTAGAAGATTTTTTTAATTATATATTATATAAATAAGAATAAATTATTGTACGCAAATGGTTATAATAAAGTAGATAAATGTGAACATGATAAAATCAATGATGAGATATGTTTGAAATAATCAAGTCCGTAAATCATACATAGTCCAAAAGTCAAAATCTAATAAGTTGTGATACACGAAGGTAGGCATGAAACAGAGTGATGTTGCTTCTGCTTTTCACACGGCTTAGTCATTGAGTTAATTGGACATGGATTTTTAATCATTGGTCCAACTAATGCCCAGCCCACTTTTTATTTTTAGCCACAAAAAAACAGTAAACCCTAGTTTTTCTCGCTCAAGTCTAACTCTCTCTCGCTCAAATCTTACTCTCTCTCTCTCTCTCTCTCTCTCTCTCTCTCGCCGCAGTTAAGCTGATGGCATCTCCGCCGGATGAGTCCACAGACCGCATCAAACGGAATAGATCTGACAGTGAAGTTCCTGACACTGGATCTAACATTGTAAGATTTCGTTTTTCTTTGTTTTTCCATAAATTTTATGTTTTCATTTCTTATGATTTTTCTTTTTTGCCTCACACTCTCCTTCTCCTTCTCAATGTTGAAGTCCAAATGGGCTAGATATGACAGCTCTTGACCGAAACACTTAGAATAGCAGAAATCCGAGTCTAATACTGAAGTAATATTTCTCTTTCTCCATTTCGTTTTTCTTTGTTTTCCGTTTCATTTCTTATTTTGGCCTCACACTCTCTCTTTTTGGCAGGCATTCAAAGAGATTATAGCCATTTTCAAGGCAGCCTTTTCACTGCTAAAGAAAACGACGGCTATTAATTCACAATATACCATTAAAAGACATTGTTGGATGGATCTAAGAGCGGATACTCTTGCCCCACCGATTGCATAAACAATAGGTATAGCTATTATTGTATTTGATTTATTTATTCTTAATTCAAAACCATTTTTGATAACAATATTAAAATCTTTATTGTATGTTTTAATAATATTCAATTCATTTGTTTTCGTTTTAGTTCGTCCGCGTTGCTTCACCTTTTCATCAACGTCACTCCAGAAAAAGGTATGCTCCATTAACCAAATCAGTTATCTCCATGACCACTTATGAACGTCACTCATAAAAGTACATCACTTTTTTTCATCTTCCTCTACTTTTATCTTCATCTTTTTTTTCCTTCATTTTTCATTGTAATAAAAACAAATCTATTTTTATTTCTTCCTCAACTCATAATCTCCATATACTGCAATGGTAAAAGGTCCTGAAAAAGCAAGTTACCGTAATCGAAAAGGAGTCATTTCACAAAACGTACTAGCTGCTTGCAACTTTGATCTTGAGTTCATATATGTTCTAAGTAGATGGGAAGGCTCGGCTCAAAATTCAAAATTTTACAAGATGCCTTAATAAGAAGAACTAACAGATTGCAAATTCCAGAAGGTAGTAATAATCAATATAATATTTTCTAAATCAACTGAGTTAATATAATGTGTTTTGATGTTTCAGGAAAATATTATTTAGTTGATTGTGGGTTTGAAAACTGACGTAATTTCTTAGCTCCACTAGAAAGTACTCGATATCATCTCCAACAATTTCGTGGTGCAGGACGTGATCCAGCAAATCAAAATAAATTGTTCAACCTTCGCCATATGTGTGTCAAAGAGTTGGTTGCAAATTTTTTGATGTTATCGATTTCAATTCTATTGTATAATCAAATGATAAATCAAATGACATTATATTGATTTGATAATATCTTTTCTATTGATTTCAATTCTATTGCAAAATCATTTCTATTGTAAAATCAGCTCACATCGTGATTCATTTTTAATGAAACAAAAAAATCATAAAATCTGGTTTATTCTAACTTTAACAGAGTTGATTTAAACTTATACATTGAATAACACCCCCTTGAGTAAGTTTTGAAACACAAAACCAACTGAAATTTCGGTGTATAGTTGTAGAAGGGTTTTTTTAATGATATATGATATAAATAAGAATATATTATAGCACGCAAATGGTTATAATAAAGTAGATAAATGTGAGCATGATAAAATCAATGACGAGATATGTTGGAAATAATCAAGTCCGTAAATCATACATAGTCCAAAACTCAAAATCTAATAAGTTGTGATACACGGAGGTAGGAATGAAACAGAATGATGTTGCTTCTGCTTTTCACACGGCTTGGTCATTGAGTTAATTGGACCTGGACTTTAATCATTGTTCCAACTAAAGCCCAACCCACTTCTTATTTTTAGCCTAAAAAAATGGTAAACCCTAGTTTCTCTCGCTCAAATCTAACTCTCTCTCTCACTCAAATCTTCCTCTCTCTCTCTCTCTCTCTCTCTCTCTCTCGCCGCAGTTAAGCCGATGGCATCTCCGCCGGATGAGTTCGCAAACCGCATCAAACGAGATATATATTACAGTGAAGTTCCTGACACTGGATCTAACATTGTAAGATTTCGTTTTTCTTTGTTTTTCCATAAATTTTATGTTTTTATTTCTTATGATGTTTTTTTTTTTTGCCTCTCACTCTCCTTCTCCTTCTCAATGTTGAAGTCCAAACGGGCTAGATATGACAGCTCTTGACCGAAACATTTAGAATAGCAGAAATTCAAGTCTAATACTAAAGTAATATTTCTCTTTCTCCATTTCGTTTTTCTTTGTTTTTCCGTTTCATTTCTTAATTTGGCCTCACACTCTCTCTTTTTGGCAGGCATTCAAAGAGATTATAGCCATTTTCAAGGCAGCCTTTTCACTGCTAAAGAAAATGACAGCTATTAATTCGCAATATACCATTAAATATTTTTGGATGGATCTAAGAGCGGATACTCTTGCCCCACCGATTGCACAAACAATAGGTATAGCTATTATTGTATTTGATTTATTTATTCTGAATTCAAAATAATTTTTGATAACAATATTAATATCTTTATTGTATGTTTTAATAAAAATCAATTCATTTGTTTTCGTTTTAGTTCATCTGCGTTGCTTCACTACCTTTTCATCAACGTCACTCGAGAAAAAGGTATGCTCCATTAACCAAATCAGTTATCTCTATGACCAATTATCAACGTCACTCATAAAAGTACATCACTTTTTTTCATCTTCCTCTACTTTTATCTTCATCTTTTTTTTTCCTTCATTTTTCATAGTAATAAAAATAAATCTATTTTTTCTTCTTCCTCTACTTTATTCTCCATCTCTTCCCCCCCCCCCCCCTCCCTCATTTTCATAGTAATAAAAACATTCTATTATACGACACTATCAATATTTTTGATTTATGTTGCTATTTAACTGTTTATGTTTGGTTTGGTAATTTGTATTAGTGTTGATCTTGTGACATTATTGTTTGTAGGTTTTTGAATAATGGAACAAAACTCTTCCAAGAAAGATGATTCAGATGTAGATATTATGTTCTTGATGTTTGTGCGATCTTTTGCTGCATATGAGAATCAAATTGCACGCCCGATTAGGCGGAAAATCACTAGAGAGGGACATGATTATATACAAAAAGCTTTGAAAGATAATCCTATTCATTTTCAGCAATTTTATCGTATGTATCCTGAAGTGTTTGCGGATTTATGCTATCTTATCAGAACACAAACAGGGTTGGAAAACACACGACATATGTGTGTCGAAGAGATGGTTGCTACTTTTTTGATGACAGTTGGCCAAAATTCCAAATATTTTAAGAGATCAAAATTCACAGCAAGTATGAATTTTTATAAAGTACTAAGAGCTTTAAACACGCTTGCACCAAGTTTGATGGCCAAGCCAACTCATATAGTGCCCGCTAAAATCAGCAAAAGCACAAGATTTTATCCTTACTTCAAGGTATATATCTATTATGTTTGAATTTTATCTCTTTTAACTTTATATTTTAACAATTTTAAATTTATTTTAGGATTGTATCAGAGCTATTGATGACACTCATATTTCTGCAATGGTAAAAGATCCTGAAAAAGCAAGTTACCGTAATCGAAAAGGAATTATTTCGCAAAACGTACTAGCTGCTTGCAACTTTAATCTTGAGTTCATATATGTTCTAAGTAGATGGGAAGGCCCGGCTCACAATTCAAAAGTTTTGCAAGATGCCTTAACAAGAAGAACTAAGAGACTACAAATTCGAGAAGTTAATAATAATCAATATAATATTTTCTAAATCAACTGAGTTAAGATAATGTGTTTTGATGTTTCAGTAAAATATTATTTAGTTGATTGTGGGTTTGCAAACCGACGTAATTTCTTATCTCCACTACAGAGTACTCGGTATCATCTCCAACAATTTCGTGGTGAAGGACGTGATCCAGCAAATAAAAATAAATTGTTCGACCTTCGCCATATTTGTGTCAAAGAGATGGTTGCAAAATTTTTAATGTTATTGATTTCAATTCTATTGTAAAATCAAATGACATTATATTGATTTGATAATATCTTTTATGTAGATTTCAATTCTATTGTAAAATTATTTCTATTGTAAAATCAACTGACATCGTGATTCATTTTAAATGAATAAAAGAAACTTAAAATCTGGTCTATTCTAACTCTAACAGAGTTGATTTAAAGTTATACATTGAATAACACCCCCTTAAGTACGTTTTGAAACACAAAACGAACTGAAATTTCGGTGTATAGTTGTAGAAGGTTTTTTTTTTAATGATATATGATATAAATAAGAATAAATTATTGTACGCAAATGGTTATAATAAAAAAGATAAATGTGAACATGATAAAATCAATGATGAGATATGTTGGAAATAATCAAGTCCGTAAATCATACATAGTCCAAAAGTCAAAATCTAATAAGTTATGATACACAGAGGTAGGCATGAAACAGAATGATGTTGCTTCAGCTTTTCACACGGCTTGGTCATTGAGTTAATTGGACCTGGACTTTTAATCATTGTTCCAACTAAAGCCCAGCCCACTTCTTATTTTTAGCCTAAAAAAAACGGTAAACCCTAGTTTCTCTCGCTCAAATCTAACTCTCTCTCGCTCAAATCTTACTCTCTCTCTCTCTCTCGCCGCAGTTAAGCCGAGGGCATCTCCGCCGGATGAGTCTACAGACCGCATCAAACGAGATATATCTGACAGTGAAGTTTCTGACACTGGATCTAATATTGTAAGATTTCTTTTTTCTTTGTTTTTCCATAAATTTTTATTTTTCATTTCTTATGATGTTTTTTTTTGCCTCACACTCTCCTTCTCCTTCTCAATGTTGAAGTCCAAACGGGCTAGATATGACAGCTCTTGACCGAAACACTTAGAATAGCAAAAATCCGAGTCTAATACTGAAGTAATAATTATCTTTCTCCATTTCGTTTTTCTTTGTTTTCCGTTTCATTTCCTATTTTGGCCTCACACTTTTTTTTTTTGCAGGCATTCAAAGAGATTACAGCCATTTCCAAGGCAGCCTTTTCACTGCTAAAGAAAATGACGGCTATTAATTCGCAATATACCATTAAAAGACATTCTTGGATGGATCTAAGAGCGGATACTCTTGCCCCACCGATTGCACAAACAACAGGTATAGCTATTATTGTATTTGATTTATTTATTCTTAATTCAAAACCATTTTTGATAACAATATTAAAATCTTTATTGTATGTTTTAATAATATTCAATTAATTTGTTTTCGTTTTAGTTCATTAGCGTTGCTTCACCTTTTCATCAACGTCATTCGAGAAAAAAGTATGCTCCATTAACCAAATTAGTTATCTCCATGACCAACTATCAACGTCACTCATAAAAGTACATCACTTTTTTTTTCATCTTCCTCTACTTTTATCTTCATCTTTTTTTTTTCCTTCATAGTAATAAAAACAAATCTATTTTTTCATATTCATATACTTTTAATATCCATATGTTTTTTCCCCTTTATTTTCATAGTAATAAAAACATTCTATTATACGACACTGTCAATATTTTTTAATTTATGTTGCTATTTTACTGTTTATTTTTGGTTGGATAATTTGTATTGGTGGTGATCTTGTGACATTATTGTTTGTAGGTTTTTGAATAATGGAAAAAAACTCTTCCGAGAAAGATGATTCAAATGTAGATATTATGTTATTGATGTTTGTGGGATCTTTTGCTGCATATGAGAATCAAATTGCACGCCTGAATACGCGGCAAATCACTAGAGAGGGACATGATTATATACAAAGAGCTTTGATTGAGAATCCTATTCATTTTTGGCAATTATATCGTATGTATCATGAAATGTTTGCGGATTTATGCTATCTTATCAGAACACAAACAGTGTTGGAAAACACATGACATATGTGTGTCGAGGATATGGTTGCTACTTTTTGCTAACAGTTGGCCAAAATTCTAAATATTGTCACGCGATAGACACTTTTAAGCGATCAAAATTCACAGCAAGTATGAATTTTCATAAAGTTCTCAGGGCTTTAAACACGCTTGCACCAAGTTTGATGGCCAAGCCAACTCATATAGTGCCCGCTAAAATCAGCAAAAGCACAAGATTTTATCCTTACTTCAAGGTATATATCTATTATATTTGAATATTATCTCTTTTAACTTTATATTTTTACAATTTTAAATTTATTTTAGGATTGTATTGGAACTATTGATGGCACTCATATTACTACAATGGTAAAAGATCCTGAAAAAGCAAGTTACCGTAATCAAAAAGGAATTATTCCGCAAAACGTACTAGCTGCTTGCAACTTTGATCTTGAGGTCATATATGATCTAAGTAGATTGGAAGGCTCGGCTCACGATTCAAAAGTTTTATAAGATGCCTTAACAAGAAGAACTAACAGACTGCAAATTCCAGAAGGTAATAATAATCAATATAATATTTTCTAAATCAACTGAGTTATTATAATGTGTTTTGATGTTTCAGAAAAATATTATTTAGTTGATTGTGGGTTTGCAAACCGACATAAATTCTTAGCTCCACTACGGAGTACTCGGTATCATCTCCAACAATTTCGTGGTGAAAGACGTGATCCAGCAAATCAAAATGAATTGTTCAACTTTCGCCATATGTGTGTGAAAGAGATGGTTGCAAATTTTTTGATGATATTGATTTCAATTCTATTGTAGAATCAAATGATAAATCAAATGACATTATATTGATTTGATAATAAATTTTCTATTGATTTCAATTATATTGTAAAATCATTTCTATTGTAAAATCAACTGATATCATGATTCATTTTAAATGAAAAAAAAATATAAAATTTGGTCTATTTTAACTCTAACGGAGTTGATTTAAACTTATACATTGAATAACATCCCCTTATTCAACACTTCATAATTTACAAATTTTTCAACATACATCATAATGTGTATGTTCACCTTATCCACACACTTATTCAACAGTCATAATTTGTATTATTTAACTGGTTTAGTCATGGTTATGAGTATTGAGCTGGTTTAGTCAACGATCGTAAAGTGATTAAAGTGAATAATATAAGTTTTCATCATCTTCTTTCTTTCTCTCTGTACTCATTCTTAATTCTAGAGTTCGTCTCTTTCACTATTGAATCGAGTCTTAATATGGTATCAAAGCAGAAATATTCACTTCCGTTATCATCAATTCGTGAAGAGTTATCTGATTCCTCTTCCCTTGCGTTTTGCAACGTTATTGTTCGCCGCGATTTGGGAATTGTTTGTCGGGACCGTTTTTTGTTTTTCAATTCATTTTCTTCAAATTTCTCTTTGAATGACCTTGAACACACGGATTTCTCGTTATTCTACATCAAATTTCAATGCATTTTCTTTGTTTTTCATCGTTTCTCACATCGAGTATGGTGTCTCACACTCCTACTTCGAATCCGGCAAATCTTTCTTCAACAACTCCTAATTTCTATGATTTTTCACGCTATTCAAGTGACCAGTACGAAAATCCATATTATCTTCATAACAATGACCATGCCGATCTTGTTCGGGTTTCCAATCGCTTGACCACAGCCTCCGATTTTCACTCTTGCAGAAGATCTGTACGGATGGCTTTAAATGTTCAGAAAAAACTCGGATTCATCGACAGTACAATATCTCAACCCCTTTCTAACCATCACGATTTTGGTGGTCTCATTGGAATGATATTATCGCTACATTGTTGATGAATTCAGTATCAAATAAAATAGGTCAGAGTCTATTGTTCATTTCTACTGCTGAAGGAATATGGAAAAATTTATTATCTAGGTTTAAGCAAGATGATGCTCTTAGGGTGTAAGACATAGAACAAATGTTAAGTAAGATTGAACAGGGCTGTATGGATATGTCAACCAGTTATACTGAACTTGTTACACTATAGAAAGAACACAAAATTATGTTGAACTTCATGTGTGTACATGTGGCAAATGTGAGTGTGATGCAGCTACTTTATGGAAAAACTGCAACATAGAAGGCGTGCAACTAAGTACTTGATGGGGTTGAATGAGTCATACAAGCAAATTAGGAGTCACATTTTAATGTTGAAACCGATTCCTACAATTGAAGATGCATATATCTCATAATCTGAATATGTTCAGCAAGCAAATGCTATTACCAATGTCTATTCTGATGTTGGTTCGTATCAGTATTTGTATTCTCAGCGTATGACTCAACCGGCAGCTCCACATATTACAAGTGGTGATAATAATGTTACTCTCAAAGATTCTACTCCACAACAGATTCAGAATATGATATCTCAATTCAATATTCAAGTTAGAGTTCAAGAGTCGCTAGCTCCTTCCTCACGTGCTCCTACTACTATCATCACTGCTCATGGTGTCATGGCTCCTACATCTTCCTCTGGTACATCCGCTTGCCCTTCTACCAGTCTTAAGTATGAGAATAATAATCTCACTTTTTTAAATTAGTGTATTTCTTCTCTTCAATCTTTCCTTCTTTTTAATGCTTGGATCCTAGATAGTGGTGCCTCTAGTAATATTTGTTATAGCATAGAAATATTTACGAACTAATTCTGGTATCTTGTGTAACAGTGTTATTGAAGTCTCCAGTGATTATCCAAGGTTCTTCACGTGCTAATCCGATCCTAGACATCTTCTCCCCAAAAACTCTTTTGTTTTCATGGTTTGGGCACCATAGACAGGTAATAAACGAGAAGAATTTCTTAAACGAAATTCGAGTATCAATAGAGTTAGCAGAAGACTCCAAAATGGTAATCGAGACATTGTCTTTCCAAAATAGAGCCAAACCTCCTCAAATTCCTTGAGGAGGTATGGTAAAATAGTTTGAATAATCCTTACAACCAAATGTATTAAGAATTACATCATATTTGTTCTTTGTCTCCATGAGAAACAAAATGTCCAGAAAAAAACTTATTTTGAAATTCCCTAAATCACTGGACTGTCAAAATGCTTCCCATTCCTTGATAGTTCCAGCTCCAAGTGATTAAGGAAGAGGATTTCTTGGGGACCGAAAATCCTCTGAACCCTTGCATCCCCTAGGAGCTTGTGCAGAGGAAGGTTCTGCTTCGAAGGCCTCAACCGGGATATACACCAAATCAGAGTTGTTTCTTGGAGACTGTCTCGATAGGATTGTAGTATGTATGTCAATGCATTAGCTTTTTCATTGTTAAACAATAAACTCTGCGTATACTTATATATTTATATATAGAATTTGTTTTTCATTAAAAATTTATTTTATAAAAGAGAATTTATTTAATATAATTATTAATAATAGAAAAATTATCTTCAAAAATATATTGCAAGATTCTCATTGATTAGCTCCAATGAAGAACATTGGATTATCACATCATCATTCTATGTAAAAATATGCATATGTGGGCATCGCTCCCGGAGGTTTGTCAATTCAGCGGCTCATTGTTTGGACAGTCTGATTGATTCTAATTTTTATTCAATTGTTATAATCTTTTTTTATGCTTTATTATTTTTTTGCGTAACGACTTTGTGATGTCACATTTAAATTTATTAATAAAATAATAAGTTTGTCGGGAAAAAAAAATTATCTTTATGTAAAAGAATATTTTTAAAATTTAAAATAATTCTGAAAATATATAAAATTTGAAACTAAAATAAAAAATCTTAATAATTTCGAATCCTGATTTAAAAATTAAGAAATCCAAATAATGAAAAAAAGTAATTCTAGATTCGAAACATCTTAATTGTTCGAATGGATCGAATCGGAGTCGGATCTACGATAGTACGATATCTTTATCACCCTACAAAAATTAACCAATGATATCTCCAACTGAGATAACCTTATCTATCCAAATCAGCCACTGGAAAACTCAGAATCTGCCACGTAAGACACATCCTCCTATCTCTGACCTCCCTTTCCCCAACTTCTCCCTTCTCAAACACCATCCTCCCAAGAAACTTCACACATTTCGAAAGAGAGAGAGAGAGAGAGACCAAAGACTCGGAAGATCATGGCTTCTACGTCCACAATGTCATTGGTCACACCACTTAACCAGATCCGATCATCGACCTTCTTCAACCCATTACCTCTGAAACCATCCAAGGCCATGGCTGCACCTGGAGGCAGGACACAGAGGCTCCAAGTTAAGGCTTCTAAGCTCAAGTTCGACAAGGCTTTAACCGGAATCTCGGCGGCTGCTCTCACCGCTTCGATGGTGATCCCGGAGATGGCTGAAGCCGCCGGTCCCGGAATCTCTCCTTCCCTCAAGAATTTCTTGCTCAGTATTGCTTCTGGTGGCGTCGTTCTCACCGTCATCATCGGTGCCGTCGTCGGTGTCTCCAACTTTGACCCTGTCAAGAGAACCTAAGAAGCTATACTTAAATTATCTTTCTTACACCATTGTTGTTGTCGTGTGCCTCCTCCTGTGTATTCGTTTAATGTTCCAGTAATGAAACTTTGGTGTGTGCTATTCTCAAAGTAAAAACTCCCTTGTTTCTTGATTTCTTAGCGTCTGTTAATTGAATCCGAAAACAAATGGGATTTGAAAAAGCATAAAGCTCGAATTCATCATATAGTAGTGTACTAAGACCAAAAACTAAACTCGAGTTTGCATAATCTGAGTTAATCGAGAGTTTATGAGATCTCTCTTGTTATACCTATAGAGGAGACCTTACGAGCAAATCGAGCAAGAATTTACTCTCGGATGTGTAATTAACCTTATCTACCTTCACCACAGTCATCTTCACTCTCTGTTCATCCGCATAGGATTCCTCTTTGATCTTCAGCTTTAACAAGTACTGATGAAACAGTCTGTTCCTAACAATCTCTGCGAACTCTTCATCGTTCTGCAATTCGTATTTCAACGTGTAAAGCTGCTTAGCCGGACATCCCATGATTTCTTCACCGGATTCTTGAAACGCGGTTACCCAAGTCAACCCAGTGTGGTCCTGAATCTGCACTTGAAGAAGGTATCTGTAGTCGCATTCCTCTGACTCTTGGTTGCACCGGTCACAGAGCCACATGTTTGTTCCGGTCCGTGTCACCTTCTTGTTGCATTGTTTATCTCCAATCATCAAAGGGCAAGCTGTGTAACAGAAGCTATCGGTTTTGATGAATGATATGGTTGCTTTCACAGTGACCCAGTCAGGCTTATCCGATCTTCCAAGACCTTCCTCTTTGATCTGAGAAACAGCTTTTCGTATCTCGTTCCTCGAACCTCCACCAGTCATATTGTCTCTAGAAATGGAGAATGACGCAGTATCTTTCCCCCCGTGATCAAACCAGTTCCTCAGTTTCTGAGCTTCTGGAAAATCTGGATTTATGAATAGCTGCGTCGACGATATTGTCCCGACTGATTTTCCACTGAAGTCGCTTACTTTTCCAGCTTTTATTTCTAAAACCGGGTAAAAGGCTGACTCAATCATCTCTTCGAGTTGCCGACCATCTCGGTTACAGAATTCTCCCCATAGTGTAACTTCTACGGCCTTACCCGATTCATCCTTCAGATTCAGGATTCTCCTATGGGTTTCCATCCCATTCTTTCTCAGGATTGGCACTGAGGGATTCACTGAAGTCACAACCCCTATGATTTCGAGTATCGTATTGTTCTCAGCGTTCTCAATGTTACTTATAGGACGGAAGGAGAACTGCTGCCTTGGTATGGAGCCATCTTCATCAGGGCAAAGCTCCACTGTTGATGTTGACTCCAAGAAAATCTCCCATTCGTTCTTCAAGTGGTTTAAATTTTTCTGTGCAGGCTTCAAACTTCCTTTTGAAATCAAATATACCTTACCAACCTCTATAACATCATAGAATCGGTCAACAACAGCATTAAAGCAAGTAATACGAATCTCCCCTCCATCAGAGTCTAGCAGATCAAAGGAGAATACTTTCCCGTCTCCTTTCGCTTTATTATACCTTCTCATTTCTCCTTTTGCAGTTACTCTAGCCTTAATAGCCCACCGACCTTGGTATGGATTGAGAGCAGCAATAGGGATGATTCGAGCTGGAGCCTCGTTCTTCATTATGGGTCCATGATTTCTGTAGCTTGGAGGTGGTTGGTATGAAGGTTGAACAGATGGCCTGAAACTTGGAGTGGTGTTGGCTGGACTTTGAATGTTTACGCCCCTGGGAGGTGCTTTATTTACAGAATGCTGAAACGCCGGTTCATTAAGAGCAACCCTATTTGTAGGCGGGATATTGCCCGGAGCTGAAAGTGGATTTTGGGGTTCTGTATCTGATTCTGCAGACATTGTAGGGTTCCCAATGATTTCAGAACGTGGTACTATCGTCTCCATGTTCAGCACCACAATAAGCCTGCACACAATATGCATAGAAGCATAAGAAAATTACAATCAAAGCGATCCAAACTCCTTCATATATGTCATGCTCACTCAAGAAAATGTGTAACTATATTATTTACAAACACAATCAACATAATCGTCTCCATGTTCAGCACCATAATAAGCCTGCACACAATATGCATAGAAGCATAAGAAAATTACAATTAAAGAGAGCCAAACTCCTTCATATATGCAATGCTCACTCAAGAAAATGTGTAACTATATTATTTACAAACACAATCAACATAATCGTCTCCATTATCTCCCCTGGAAGTTTTCCAAAAATCTGCCAACGTACCATTAGATTTCAATGAACTACAAAGACAACAGCACAAATCTTTGGCACCAGGAAAAATTTAATCCAATCCTCAAACAACGCTCTCGTTGCTCTTTTGAACCTCATTGTAACAAATGTCTTACACATACACTAAACCATGGAACTAGGAATGCTCAAAAACATCACCGGGCACTCAAATGAGCGAGAAATTAAGTACATCCCAGAAACTAAAAGCCGTATCCGAAGGCAAAATTGGTGTACAGATTATGTTCTCATACAAAAATAAAGATGGAATTGGCAAACACAAGCCTCCAACGTAATCACATGGCTTAACTTTTCCCCCATCATACAGAATCAGTAACACCTAGCAAGCCTCCAAAGTCGCACTTACTTAACTACAAACCCAAAATACTATTCCGGCAAACAAGAAAGCAGAAATCACTGGAAAAAATTCCACCAAAACTATGAAACTCAACACAATGGTGAAACTAGATCTAACCAGAGAGAAAACGATTTAAGAGAAAACGGAAATTACTTGCGGCCTTTGGCGTCGCTACAAATGTAATCGATCAGCTGAATGATAGATCCCTTCTGAAGCTGTCCTGACTTAACTCGATCATTGAGCTGAACCGCGAGCATAGCATGTTGAGCTGAGACACCATCTGAAACCAGCAAACGGTACCTCTCTTGGCTTCTCTCCTGACTTTTTCCAATCAATTTGACATCTAAAACCTGTAACAGCGGCTTCAAATTGACGTCGCCTGCGTGAATCGCCGTGATGGCATTCGGAGTCAAGCTCACCGGCATGGTATGATATCCAGAAACCCTAGAAATGGAGAATCGATTAAAACCGAAAAGGAATCAGGAACGGAGAAATAGAGCGAGAGGAAGAGTAGATCGCCGACCTTAAGATGGTGGTGAATGGTGAGAGATTCCTCTGAAGTTTCTTTTGCTTGGATGGATTTTGCGGGAGAACGGAGAAGGAGAAAGTGAAGATGGAGCGAGTCGCAACAGTTTATGGGTTTCCCTAATTTTGAATTTTCACGTTGACGATTCAATTAAATTACTAATATAACCTCTACTCGTGGATTCCCAAGGCCGAGAGAGAGAATTTTTTTTTTTGTTGCAAAATTGGAATAAAACAACATTTTTATTATAATTGGATATTGATTATCCAAATTAACGGATTTGAAATGCACCGCCTTTCTCCGGTCGCTCTTTTGCTGGGACGAGGGTTAAGCGAGAGTTTCTTTGCCTCATTTGCTTTGCTGTTTTCTGTCAAGGTTCTTTCTTTCGGTTGCTTCCTGTTAGTTTGGTAGTCGTTTCTCTAGTTTGCAGGTCCGTTTGATAGTTGTTGCCTCTTGTTTTGTTCAATTTTTAATCGTTTTTTTTTTTTGTTATGTTTGACGGATAGTTTCTTTTGTCCGCCTCCTCTGTCTCTGGAAGATTATAGTTTAGATCTTGCCGGCTTAAATCTGCGAAATTTATTTGTGATTTTTGGCTGAATATAGTGAAACACCAACTGAGTTAGATGATAACTGAGAAATCTGGCGGAATAACTAAAAAATATTTAAATAATAAATTAACTAAAAATATATAATAAAAAAATAAAATTATATAATTGTTTAATTAAACAGATTAGTAATGAAAAATATTTAAAAAAATTATTAGTAATATGACTAATATTTTTATTTTGACGTTTGAATTATTATTATGTAGCCTGGTTGAATCTGACATAATATAATAATTGATTAATAAAATAAATAAATTTATACCTAGTTGTATAACAGAAATAACTGTTCCAACGAAAATTTAAAAGTTATTTAATATAATATACTTTTTCATTATCAAAATTACTCAAAACTATATTAACATGAATTTGAATCTTAATCGTTAGGATAGTGATTTTATTAGGCTTGTATATTCGGATTACCGGGTCTAGTCTGTGTTAGATATTTCAATTTTTGATATTTTAGTAGGTAAGCTAATCGATATCTAGTTAAAAGTCTGCTTGATTTGATACTGATCAAGTATTTGAAAGTTTGGATCATGTGTGGTTTGGTACTCTAGGGGTTCAGACCGATTCATATATTTAATTAGAGAACTAAAAATACATAAAAGTATTGGAAAAATACCCGAAATAACTAAAAAACTAGAAAAAACTGAAAATATCTAAAATATACTAAAATCAGGTTGGGTTTAGGTATTTTGAATTCATATATTTTTGACTACCCGTTCGGTTTTCAGATAAATTAAGTTTTATTATCAGATTGGTACCTCCTATTATCGGACATTTTATCCAAAATATACAATAAGTAATAACATGTGAATAATTGTAAAATAAATACTTCTCATAATTGTATAGCATTATTTATCTAAATTTAAATTTAAAATATTAGCATAGATAAAAAAAAACTATATTAGTGAAAGCAAGTCAATAAATTTAATTATAAAATATAATAATTGATGATGAAAAAGGTAAAAACGGTTGAATTCGACACATTCTTCCAACAAATTTCTCTCAATTCATCCAATTATCAACTAGTGTGTAAAAAGGATTTTCGCTGAATTTAAGCTACATTCAGCAAATAAACTGTTCCCAGTTAAGGCCATAGACTTGAGTTTTTGAAACAGAGTTACATAACAGAGTTGAAACAGAAACCACTATACAAAGCCCACATTACCCACAAGAAGGCCAGAGCCAAAAATTGAAATGGAAACACATGAGACAGAAGAAAAAACTCTCTCATCTTCAAAGATCTTTTTTAACTATAAGGGATATCCAAAAGCAACGTAAGATTGCACCTTTTCTTCTGTAACAACACTTTGGGAGATAAGATGAGCTCCCCTATTAGCAGCTCGCATTTTAGATATCAACATCCAATCCGAGAATTGAGAAGCACAATGCATAATTTCAGATACTTGGAAAGCAAAAGAAGGCCACTCTTTGGGATGATTTATTGCATTGACCAACAAACTAGCTTTAGACGCAAATATCACCTTGAACAGTTTATGAAAGATCATGCTTTCCATGGTCCATAAAAGGGATTGCAACTGGCATTCTTTCAAAGATGATAAATTGTAAAAGGCACGTCGACCGTCCATCATAACCAACCCAATATCATTCCGAACAACCCACGAACCACCACCCATACCATTATGTTTTGACCACGAAGCTCCTATATTCACTTTAATAAAACCAGTTTGAGGAGGAGTTCATACCTGAGAAATTGACAAAGAATCAACTCCCGAAATGGAATCATTAACTTTGTCTATTTGTTGGGTAGAGCTCCATTCTTCTGAATAATCCATAGCTTTACAAATCACTTCATTGGCAAGAACAAACTTTCCTTCAATCACAAATTTGATTCTATTCTTCCAAAGCCTCCACAAAATCCAAGGATAAGATCTGCGAGATTTAATGGAAAAAGAGGAATCTTCATTAAATCGAAGAAGAAAATGGATATTAGAGAAGTGAGATTCCTGATCAAAGCTATTCCTTGGAAACAGAACATTAGATAACGGACATGCTTGTCTAGCCAGAGAACTAGTAAATAGAACATGATTGATAGATTCACCTTCAAACCCGCAGAATTGACACCTCGAGTCAATAGACATACCTCTTTTATTTAGGATTCCACTACAAGAAGAGCATTAGAGAGCTTTCCAAATGAAAACTCTGATTTTAGGTTCTATCGGAATCCCCAAAATATTTTCTTTCAAAGTGTTCAAAGAAGGATTAGCTTCTGCTTCAGTGGTTAAGGATGCTTTACTTTGTTGAAACGCCAACCAATAACCAGATTTAACTGAATAATTACCCGATTTGTTATGTTTCCAGCACCAAAAATCTGGTTTTGAAACTACTAGCATATGTTTCAAAACAAGTCTAACATCGGGATTGCAGAACAAATCATTCAACTTGGCGACATTCCACTTTCTGTTCTGGACATTAATAAGCTCACTCACCATAATATCCATATTAGTAAAAACATCTTTAATCCAGGAAGATCTCATTTCTCCATCACTTAGCCAAGGATCCATCCAGACTTTTATTGAACTTCCATTACCTATTGCACGTTGAAGACTTTTGGATAAGAGATCACGCACATGAATAATGCTTCTCCAATCAAAAGAGGGGCGTAAACCAATTTCAGCATCCATGAAATTTGCCTCCACAAAGTACCTACTTTTAAGAAAACTAGCAAATAGGCTTTCTGGCTGTTGAAGAAGTCTCCATGCTTGTTTCGCTAGTAATGCTTGATTGAAACAAGAGATGTCTCTGAAGCATAAACCCCCTTGTTCTTTGGAAAAACATCATTTCTCCAACCTAGCCCAGTGGATCTTCCGTTTGTGTTCCATAGAACTCCACCCAAAATCTGACATCGCACTAGTGAGAGTTTGGCAAGTCGAAACAGGCAATTTTAAACATGACATAGCATACACATGCATCCCCATTGACACTGCCTTCAACAGAACTTCCTTACCGCCTTGAGATAGAAGCCGAGCAAACCATCCAAAAAGACGGGATTTAAGTCTCCTGTGAATGTACGCCAACATGTCCGATTTGGAGCCACTAAAGCATTCGGGCAAACCAAGGTAAGTCCCTGCCCCACCTACATTTGTAATGCCCAAATTCTGATGAATTAAAGACTTGACCGAATCAAGAACCTTTGTCCCAAAAGTTACTGAGGATTTAGCACAATTAATTGTCTGACCCGAAGCTTCACCATAAATAGCCAAAATTTCATGTAAACAATCTACTTCTTCAATTTCAGCTCTGCACATGGATAGATTATCATCTGTGAATAAAAGGTGATGTATTTCCGGACCATCATCAGCAAAAGAAATTCCAGAAAGACGACCCTCTTCTTGCGCCTTATTGAGGAAATGTGTAAGCCCTTATGTGTATAAGACAAATAGAAAGGAGGATAAGGGATCCCCTTGCCTTAGGCCTCTTTGAGGATGAATTATTCCAAAGGGTTGATTATCAATCAAAACTGAATATGTAACAATGGAAACACATAACATTATCCAACCAACCCATTTCTGATGGAAGCCAAGAGCAAGAAGTGATGGAAGCCAAGAGCAAGAAGTAAAGCTTTAAAGTATCTCCATTCAACCATGTCATAAGCTTTGGACATGTCTGATTTAATTGCCACAAACTCACTTGATATCCTTTGGATGAGTACGAAGTGCATGAACCACTTCACGAGACTCTAGAATATTATCGGATATGAGTCTTTCGGGTACAAATGATGTTTGAGTTAACGAGAGAAGCCAAGAGCAAGAAGTAAAGCTTTAAAGTATCTCCATTCAACCATGTCATAAGCTTTGGACATGTCTGATTTAATTGCCACAAACTCACTTGATATCCTTTGGATGAGTACGAAGTGCATGAACCACTTCACGAGACTCTAGAATATTATCGGATATGAGTCTTTCGGGTACAAATGATGTTTGAGTTAACGAGACAATCTCCAAAAGCAACGGTTGAAGTCTAAAGACTAAAATATTTGAAATGATTTTATGGATCACTGAACAGAGGCTAATTGGTCGAATGTCTAACATTAATGGGGAATCAATTCTTAGGGAGAAGACAAAGATGGGTATAGTTCCATTCCACTGAAAATACACCCGTCTCAAAAAAACTCTTCACTTCATACGAGACTTGAGGACCAATAATACTCTAATAATGTTGAAAAAAGTCCAGTCATACCATATGCACCTGGTGCACTAGATGGATTTATAAAAAAACAGCTTTTCTAATTTCCTCTTTAGAAACAGGCTTTATGAGCGAATCATTCATTTGATGAGTAACTCGAGGAGCTAACCCAAACAGCAGGTCGTGAAAATTTGTAGGATTAGAAGTTGAAAAAATATTACTGAAATAATCCGAAGCAACATCTCCTTTAGCCGCTTCTGATCTCTGTAAAAATCCAAACTTATCTAACAATTTGGAGATATTCTTTTTCCCCTATTAGCTTTAACTGAATCATGATAGAATTTAGTATTGTAATCACCTTTATTCTTCCATAATTCTCTGGACTTTTTCTGCCAAAACATTTCTTCTTCTTTGTACGCTTCAACAAGAGCATTCTTAAGCCTCCAAACAGAACTAAAACAAGGAGGATGCGCAGATTGTTCAGCTTCAGGAGCAATTTGGATTTGAAGGATTTTATCTTGGGCATTCATATTATTCCTCTTTTTTCCATTTACTCATTGTTTTCCTACACTCCCTGAGTTTATCTGAAATTGAATCTTGATTAGAAGAAAAAGATCCATCCCACACCAAAGAGATTGCTTCTTTAATCTCTGGTTTGAATGAAAACCTTTTATCAAACTGAAACTGACCTTTATAAGAGTCTTGAGAGGCTAAAAGTTTAATCAAAATAGGCGGATGGTCAGAACCTCTTATTCCAGGAAATATTGATTTGAGGTTGGAAACATCCTGTACCAATCTTCAAAAGACTGAAAAGATTTGATGCTTCTTCTAGGTCCTCCCATTTTTTTCACCATTATGGAGAATCTCATTGAAGTCTCCAAACATACACCAACTGGATTTCCGAATAGATCCAATACGCATTAGCTTTTCCCAAACATACGAACTAGTATTTGCCGACGGCTCATCGTATACACAAGACACAGAAAACTGAGTCGAACCGTACTGAACTTCAAAATCTATAAGACGATTATCAACAAGCTTAAAGTCAACATGTACATTGTCCTTCCAGAAAAGTGCTAGTCAACCACTCATGCCTATGGGATTCACTATGAAGACTTTGTCGTAACCCAAACACTTTTGCAAATCAACTAACACATTTCTGGTATTCATTGTTTCCATCAAAAATAAAATCTCAGGAAAATAACGTTTCCGGATTTTCTTGAGATGCTGAATTGTCAAGTCTTGAGGCCGCCCCAAGTCCTGACAATTCCAACTCAGGAAGCTCATTACAGAATTGGCGATCCCTCACGCGGGATCACCTGAGAAGAAAAACGCTTACCTGAGTTAAGACCTTCATATGGTAACGGAGCCTCTTTCCTTTTCCTTGAACTACTAACATATGAGCTCTGAATTATGGTTCACGGACAAGTCTGATGTTCAACATCCATAGCCTTTGGAATTTTTTTCCTAACATACGGTCTTTTTCTCGGTTTGCCCTTTGTCACTCTTGTCCCGGATGGGCCAGATTGATAAATACCAGCACCATATACCGTTGGACAAGGTTGATAGACGTTGAATTCTGAGACCATATTTTCATCCACTCCTGCTGAATACTACAGTGTTACAGTGTTAAAAGGAAATTGAGACCTAGGCAAACCAGAGTTGATTGCAGAAGCCGTCATCTTATTGTCATTTCTAATCTTAGCCTCTGCTTCACTTTTATCTTGAGCTGAATAATCAAAAACTATGCCTTTGCCTTTATTGATTTCCTGAGAAACGATAGTCACCGGTTCCAGCTGAAGAATTGATTTTTGACCCAACGTATCGATGTCAAGACTCGCAATGGAAGATTTTACTCTATCTTCCCTAATCAATCTCTCTGGACCATTTGCCATCATCAAATACTGCCTCATACCTTCCAGCACTTCAGGGGCTATTCTTGGTCTACCAGTATTTGGATTGAGTCCAACTTGAGCTTATTTCAGAACTCCAAACAACTGATTTGAAGATTTAATCACATGTTCATGATGTGGTTTTGGCTTTCCAACATTAGCTCTACGAATTGCCTCCTTCTCATGGCTAATTTTAATATAAAGAGCAGTTGTCTTGAGAGTGAGTGATTCTTTGACAAGAAAAACAACTCTTCTGGACTTGTCAAAGTCAAAGTGAATGTTAACATAACCCCCCGTAGGAAGATTGATCAGATTCGTTCTTCGAAGAGGCCTAGAGACATCATGAAGAACTTTCACTCTGACAAACCCTTGGCTTAGAGATTGAGTTGGATCAAAAGCCACTTCTTTCACACTAATAGATTCAGTCGTATAATAATTCACAGGAATGAATTTAATTCGAACCCAAACCGGGAGGAGTTGAGGGAAGTCCGCCAGAGGATGATCCACCCATCTTTCCAAGCAAAAAGGTCCATTGATTGGTAGATTGGACACCTTTTGCTAAGATTTCTTCAAGATCAGGCTCAAACTGAAAGATAAATTGGAACCGTTCTTGAGAAAGCACAATACCTCTGATTTTGTTTGGTTTTCCCCACATGCGCAGCATATCAAGGACTATATCAGACACTGACTGACTCTCTGTGTTTAGGATACGCCCTATCAGACTTAAAGCATTGTTTTCAGCTGAACTGAATTGAGGAAAATCATGCAAATCTGCAGGGAGATCTTCTTCTTCCAAAGACATTGCCATCAAGGCTTTGTCAATAGCCACCGACATAACAAATTCAGTGATCAAAACAACCTATAACCACCGAACGAAGGACGATCGAAGGAGATGATTGATTATAAAGTATGAACCTTTGAAAAAAACTTGTAGAAACCCTAAATTTCGAAGGAAATTAGAGCTGAAAATGCGAAAATATCTGATAAATTCTTTTAATCGAAGCAAAGCGGAAGAGTTACCCGAACCAAAGCTCTATTCTCTTTCTATACTCATCTAAATATATATATATATATATCTCATCTAAATATATATTAAATTTATAATACGTTATCAACACGATCGTCTCTTGATCTGCATGTATACCAGAAAGTTATAATGTCAAATTTGGAAAAGCTCAAAATTGATGTCCTTGATATAGCCAAAAAAATAAATAACATGTACTGTAGGTGCGAAAATATGCTTCTTGAGACCATCAATAAGTTGAAAACGCTGTCAGATGAGAAAAAAATCAAAAGTCATGATATATTTACGTCACTATATTCACGATGGTTTAAAAAGATGAGTACATCATAAAATAAGATCTTGGAGATCTCTGGCGATCTCTTAAAGAAAAGTCTGATCACTAGAAATATGTGATCTTACCAAAAGCCAGACACGAGTGGTTACATCTCCGGTTTCATGACTACAAAAATGTTAGTGATTATAATTCTGCGATGTTCGGAATCACATCTAGGATGGTGTTGTGTGGAGAAACTGTAAGTGATTATGATAGAATAGAGAAAATTCTCTCCACATTTCATCTTTGGAATGTCGTCCTGCAGCAACAATACCAGACGAATGGATATACTCGTTATTCGGAGTTGATTCATGTCCTCATTGTTGCAGAACAAAACAACAAGCTCGTGATGATGAACCATCAAAGCCGTCCAATTGGATCTGCACAATTCCCAGAAGCAAATGGATCAGTTTGGAGTGTTATGCAGGAAGCGATTTGATGCGTTATGCAGGAAGCGATTTGGAGTGAATAATATAGATCAAAACAGGACAGCTTTGACGTCAAGTAAATGAACGTTTTGGGCTGCGAAAGTTCCTGAAAACGATATGAAGTAATCAACACGAAACGTAACATGATAGATAGGAAGATCGGGATCACCACAACTCGTAAAGCCGAAGCACCGGAGCTGATAAAGAAACCCGTTGAGCTAACACCACACCTGGATAAAGTCGCCACCACCAGATGATAAAGACGCTCAGAAACCACCACCAATGACTCTTCCAAAATCAAAGGATAAAGGTAAAAGATCTAAACAGATCCAAAGGGGTCACAAAGACTCTCCAAATTCCTTGACAATACTGTGATTTTTATTCATGCATAAGAGCCTCAATATAGAGGAGATACAAGCATTTTCGTCCATTGGACTTACAATAAATGTAGTCAAGACCAGAAATCAAAATACTACTTAATTAAGTCCAGAAAACTAGACATAAATGTGTTAAAAACTAGGCAATAATAAATAAGGAAGACCAAGACCGAAGACTAATTGAGTTGAATGGCTCTTGGCTTCAAAATGACCCTTGAGATCATTTAGCTTCCCATTTCTGGTCTCCTGGTCGAAATAGACTCTTCAACTGCATTTCCTTCCTTTGGCAGAATCTTGACTATGTAGATCGACTATATAACTTGACTATATAGCTGACGAATGCAGCTCGACTATGTAGTCCGACTATATAACTTGACTATATAGCTGATTCACAAGTCTGCCGTGTATTTCCAGAAGTCTGCTGTGTAATTCCAGAAGTCTGCCGTGTATTTTCTGAAGTCTGCCAAAACACCATAGTGTAAGTCAGCCCATTCTGTTTCTCAACTCCTTGCGTATCCTCCTTGTCTTGCATGGTTGCTCCCGCATCAGTCTCTCCGGGTTCGAAAGGATTTGTCCTCAAATCCAGCAACTCATCATCCACAAAGTATGGAGAAAGATCTCCCACGTTGAAAGTAGCTGAAACTCCATAGTCACCTGGAAGTTCAAGTTTATAAGCATTTTCACAAAACTTCTCAAGTACCTTAAATGGACCATCCGATCTCGACATGAGCTTAGACTTGCGCCTGCTTGGAAACCTCTCTTTCCTCAGATGCAACCAGACCATATCTCCTGGTTCAAATGACTTAGCTCGTCGATTCTTGTTGGCTTTCTTCTTGTATTTCTCATTCGCCTTTTCAATCTCAGCACGAACACTCTCATGCAACTTCTTCATTGTCTTAACACGTTCTGTTGCTTCATAGCTTGCTTTGAACTCACAAGGCAATGGAATCATATCAATAGGAGTAAGAGGGTTCAGTCCATACACTACCTCGAAAGGTGATCGTTTTGTAGTATAACTCATCGATCTGTTGTAAGCAAACTCCGCCTGAGCCAACTTCAAATCCCATTCCTTCAAGTTCTTTTTAATCAGACCCCTCAAAAGCATAGTCAAAGTTCTGTTTGTTACCTCAGTTTGGCCATCTGTTTGTGGATGACAAGAAGTACTAAAGAGTAACTTAGTACCAAGTAATCTCCACAAAGTCTTCCAAAAATAGCTCAGAAACTTTGAATCACGATCTGAAACAATAGTCTTTGGCACACCATGAAGACGCACAACCTCCTTAAAATACAAATCAGCAACTTGACTTGCATCATCCGTCTTGTGGCAAGGAATAAAATGTGCCATTTTACTGAACCGATCGACCACAACCATGATAGAATCCTTCCCTCTCTGAGTTCTTGGTAATCTCACAATGAAATCCATGCTCACATCATCCCAAGGCTGTGTAGGAACATGCAAAGGAGTGTAAAGTCCATGTTGAAAATGACTTTTCATCCTTTGACAAGTTGCACATCTTTCCACTATAGTATGAACGTCTCTGCTCATCTTAGGCCAATAGAAATGCTCATGCAGCATATTCAACGTCTTATTGATTCCAAAATGTCCAGAAAGACCTCCACCATGAGCCTCACGAATAACTCCCTTATAGAACTCTTAGGAACACACAGCTTGTTTCCTTTGAAAAGAAATCCATCCTGGAGCTGGTACTGATTTACAACGCCTTTCTTGCACTCATTGTAGACTTGTGTAAAGTCTAGATCTCCTTCATACAGCTCTTTCATCATCTCAAATCCCATAATTCTTGAATCAAGAATAGAGATTAAAGCATACCTCCTCGATAGTGCATCAGCCACCACATTGATTTTTCTATCTTTGTATTTCGACACAAATGAGAAAGATTGTAGAAACTCCACCCATTTATTATGTCTACTGTTGAGCTTGTTCTGATTGTTTATGTACTTCAACTCTTCATGATCAGAATGAAGAACAAACTGCCCTGGCCGCAAATAATGTTCCCAATGATCAAGAGCTCTCACAATCGCATAAAACTCCTTATCATAAGTTGAGTAGTTCTTCCTAGCTCCTGTAAGTTTCTCACTGAAGTAAGCAATAGGACGTTTCCCTTGAACAAGAACAGCTCCTATTCCCACGCCACTTGCATCACACTCAACTTCAAATACTTGATTAAAATCAGGAAGCGCCAAAACAAGTGCTTCACACAGTTTCTGCTTCACCACTTCAAACGCCTTTTGTGCAGCTATACTCCAATCAAATTTATCTTTCTTCAAGCACTCAGTTATTGGAGCCATGATAGTACTGAAATTCTGCACAAATCGCCTATAGAAAGAAGCAAGACCATGAAAGCTTCTCACATCAGATTGTGTAGTTGGAACTGGCCAACTTCTCATAGCTTCCACTTTGCTTTCATCCACTGAAATTCTATCTCCAGAAATAACATATCCAAGAAACACAACACTAGAAGTGAAGAATGAACACTTCTCAGGCTTAGCATAGAGTTGGTTTCTGTTTAATACCTCAAAGACTTCTTGTAGGTGCTGTGAATGATCTGCTTCGTTCTTGCTATACACCAGAATATCATCAAAGTAAACTACCACAAACTTTCCAATAAAGTTTCGTAGTACCTGATTCATCAGCCTCATGAAAGTACTGGGAGCATTAGATAAGCCAAACGGCATGACCAACCATTCAAACAAACCACCCTTTGTCTTGAATGCTGTTTTCCATTCATCCCCTTCTTTCATTCGGATTTGATGATATCCACTTCTCATATCAATCTTCGAAAACACCTTTGATACATTAAGCTCATCCAGCATGTCATCCAATCATGGTATAGGATAACGATACTTGATAGTAATCTTGTTTATAGCTCGGCTATCCACACACATCCTCATCGAGCCATCTTTCTTTTGGAACAAGTAGAGCTGGAACATAACAAGGACTCATGCTCTCTCTCACATAACCCCTTGCAATAAGCTCTTCCACTTGTCTCTGCAACTCCTTAGATTCTTTTGGATTACATCTATAAGCTGGACGATTTGGTAGAGGTGCACCAGGTAGCAAATCGATTTGATGCTCAATACCTCTAATAGGAGGCAATCCAGGTGGTAAATCATCAGGAAACACATCACTGTAATTTTTTAGCAACTCCAGCAACAATGGATGTGTACTCATCTTCTCTGCTCCATCATTCTTCTCGACCACTACTAGTGCAAAAACCTCTTTCCCCTCATCAAGCTTCCTCACAACACGTGATTCTCTCAAGAAAAGACTCTCCCTACAACTCTTTTCTTTCAATTGCTCGGTTCTGTGTAACAGTGTAGGAACTAATGGTGCCAGCGTGATATGCTTCTTATCCTTATGAAAAGAATAAGTGTTCTTGTATCCATCATGCATAGCTCTCCTATACTCCCAAGGCCTCCCAAGCAATAGATGACACGCATTCATTGGAATAATATCACAGAGAACCTCATCTTGATAGTTCTTCCCAACAGAAAACGAAAGCAGAACTTGTTTAAATACATGCAGTTTGCTGCCATCATTCAACCACTTCAGCTTGTATGGTTGCTTATGCTTCACAGTTGGCAAATTGAAAAATGGAAAGATTTGTACAAGTTATACCTTTCGTATGGTTGCACGTGCTAAAAATCCGATACATTCCGTTTTGCGAGACTCTGCTTGGCAAACGGGCCGACTATACTCAACTTCTCCACAAGTGTACTAGATGCCACATTAGTGCAACTCCCACTGTCAATAATCAGATTGCAGACTTTTCCTTTAATTGTGCAACGAGTCTGAAAGATGTTTTCTCGCTGTGTTTCTTTTAAAATATGAACATAATGCAAAATCCTCTGAATCACCAACAATTCTCCATCATCAGGTTGTTCAACGATCCTTTCCTCTTCACCTTGAACCTTCTGATCTACTGCCTCCAAGTCAAGAGAATCCTGCTTTATCTCTTCTTCTATCTCTTGAATCTCTTGAACTGTCATAACTCTACGATTAGGACATTCAGCTTGGAAATGCCCAAATCCTTGACACTTAAAGCACTTCTTCTTCATATTATCTTCTGTAGGTGCTGCTGTAGTCTTTCCTTCAATCTTCTTACTACTGCTGCTAGCATCACCTTTAAAATTCCCTCTTGGATTCAATGAAGAACCAGAAGTGTAAGTTCTGGTGTAAGGCTTCTTTCCCATCTTAACCTGCTTCTCCACCTTGATAGCAAGCTTCTTCACGTCATCAAGAGTCCAGTATGTTTGCAACTCCACCTTTGATGCAATCTCCTCACACAGACCATGTACAAAACGCACAATAGTCCTCTCTTCTGGCTCAGGAACATCACAACGCAACTGTAACAGATCAAACTCCCTTGTATATTCTTGCTGCAAGTGTGTAAGCTTCAGGTATAGATCTTGCTTGTAGTCATCTGGTAAAAATCTCCTCTTCATAAGTCGCTGTAGCTTCTCCCAAGACCTGACACGAGTCTTGCCTTCTCTAACACGCCTAGACTTAAGAGTATCCCACCAAAGACTAGCATAACCCTTTAGTCTCAAAGTAGCTACCTTAAACTTTTTCTCATCGTCATAGGTATTATATTCAAACGCCCTCTCCATAGATCTCAACCAATCTAGAAAGTCATCTGGATTCAGATTACCTTGAAAATCGGGAAACTCCACTTTGAATTCTTCATCACGACGATGCTGCTGTTGTTGTGGACGGTTGTCTCTTTTTCTTCCACCACGTTCTTCACGATCAGAATCATAACCATGAGAAGAACCTCTGCTGCCTTCACTAGACGCTTCATCTGCCTCAACCCTTCGTCTTCTAGGCTGATCTTGTGTATCTCTTCGATTAACAGCCACAACCATCTCCTGCATCTGTTGTCGTAGTTCTGCCATCTCTCTGCTAATTCGTTCAGCATAGGCTTGATCAAGAGTCAATCCTCTGGGTAGATCCATCGCAATGATTTGAACAAGAGGATAAACGAAATACTTCACTCCAGCAACCTGGATTTGCTCTGATACCACTTTGATGCGTTATGCAGGAAGCGATTTGGAGTGAACAATATAGATCAAAACAGGACAGCTTTGACGTCAAGTAAATGAACGTTTTGGGCTGCGAAGGTTCCTGAAAACGATCTGAAGTAATCAACACTAAACGTAACCGGATAGATAGAAAGATTGGGATCACCACAACTCGTAAAGCCGAAGCACCGGAGCAGACAAAGAAACCCGTTGAGCTAACACCACACCTGGATAAAGTCGCCACCACCAGATGATAAAGACGCTCGGAAACCACCACCAATGACTCTTCCAAAATCAAAAGATAAATGTAAAAGATCTAAACAGATCCAAAGGGGTCACAAAGACACTCCAAATTCCTTGACAATACTGTGATTTTTATTCATGCATAAGAGCCTCAATATAGAGGAGATACAAGCATTTTCGTCCATTGGACTTACAATAAATGTAGTCAAGACCAGAAATCAAAATACTACTTAATTAAGTCCAGAAAACTAGACATAAATGTGTTAAAAACTAGGCAATAATAAATAAGGAAGACCAAGACCGAAGACTAATTGAGTTGAATGGCTCTTGGCTTCAAAATGACCCTTGAGATCATTTAGCTTCCCATTTCTGGTCTCCTGGTCGAAATAGACTCTTCAACTGCATTTCCTTCCTTTGACAGAATCTTGACTATGTAGATCGACTATATAACTTGACTATATAGCTGACGAATGTAGCTCGACTATGTAGTCCGACTATATAACTTGACTATATAGCTGATTCACAAGTCTGTCGTGTATTTCCAGAAGTCTGCTGTGTAATTCAAGAAGTCTACCGTGTATTTTCGGAAGTCTGCCAAAACACCATAGTGTAAGCCAGCCCATTCTGTTTCTCAACTCCTTGCGTATCCTCCTTGTCTTGCCTGCTTGCTCCCGCATCACTATTGTACGCCAAAACATTTAGCCGATCTGTACTGGAAAGCACATAAGGCAAAAAAAATAAAGAAAGTGAAACCAACTTCCTTTCTTGTGAACCCAGACTCTCTTTTTATGGTCTGAATGATGACACTCATTTTGATGTTACAGATTTCCAGGTTGATCCAAAAGAATCCACGGAAACAAAGCGACAAAAATTGATGTAATATGATGTTTTCCTGAAGAAGATAAGAAAATGTTTTATATAAAAATTGCATAAAAAATCTTCAAAGTGACTCATACTGACACTTTAAACCTTCAGACTATTTCACTATCATTATAAACCATCAAACCGAAAAAATTAACACAAAAAACCTCAAAATTAGATTTTAAATACGTATCGTCATTAAAACTAACATAACCGTTAACATAGTTAACAACAAAAAAAAATTATGATGTTTTAATTGTATAGGTTTGTACTTTTTAGTGAACGAATCGGTTGAAATCTGACTCTCTTACATACAATACCTGTTTCGATTTATTTAATTTTTGCTGGAAAAAAGGATTTTTTTTCTTTCAAAAAAATCTGGTCATAATCAGAATAGATCTGAGAAAAATCTGTGTTTTGTTACAGGATTAATAGAGATTAATGGGTATAGATCGAAGGAGGGGTTTGAGTAAGCCAATTTCTGAGTAAGTGAAGTCAGTTGTGGAGCTTACGTTTAATTAAAACATCAGAAAAGTATTTTTTTTGTTAATTTTGTTAACGGTTCTGTTAGTTTTAATGAAGGTGTGTATTTAAAAAATGTCAGTAGGAGTCACTTTGAAGGTTTTAATGTGATTTTCACTTTTTTGTTCTTACTGCTTTTGTTATAAAATAAGTTTTATTGTAAAATAAGTATTTTTGTAACATAAGTATTTGTTGTGTTAAACGTTTATTAATACATCTTTCATGAATATTTTAAATTCAGAAAATGTCAGAATTGGAGACTCATGAAGGAAATATATGTCTGGCAGACAGTGGCACAACGCACACGGTAATGAAATAAAAAGTATTTCTCCTGTCTCAAAATGAAAGATTCCGCTGAAAGCGTGAATACGATATCTGGTAATGCAAAAATTATTTTTGGCTCCGGAAGAGTCAGTTTTTAGTGCCAACGGGAACAAAGTTTGAGATAAATGATGCATTATATTAAGTTTCAAAGATATCCGCAGAAATGGATATCACATAGAAACTATGAATAAGATTGGTATTGAATATCTTTACATTACATCAGAGAGGAAACAAATATTGGAAGAGTTGCAAATGTTGTCCTCTGGATTATATTGCACAAAAATAAATATAACTGAATCATATGTTACGGTAAACTCGAAGTTTATTAGTAAATTTAAAGTTTGGCATGAGAGATTAAGGCATCCTGGTTGAGTGATGATGAGAAAAATTGTGCAAAATTCTAATGGCCATCCCTTGAAAAACGAGAAAATTTTACAGTCGGACGAGTTTTTATGTAATACATGTTCTCAAGAAAAACTCATTACTCAGCCATCACCAGCTAAAGTTGAGAATGAATCACCAAAATTTTTAGAAAGAATACATGGTGATATATGTGGGCCAATCCACCTTGGTGGGGTCGAAATTAGCGATCCAAAATTGGATTGCTTCTTAGGTACTCGTCGAGCTTTAAATTTGTAAGACTCTAAGCTGCAAATGCACAACGTACGTTGTAGTACTTAGGATATCGATCCACAAGGAGAAGGTCAACTGCAAAACAGAAAATCAGGGCAACCAAAGACGCATAGAATTGGGGGTTTGGGGGTTTGTGTCATGGTTTCTGTAGAGAAGAAAGAAAGGCAGGCACGTCTTATATAGAGAAGGGTGTCGACCAACTCTATAACCAACGTGAAAAGTAAAATTGACTTAAAGACTTGTAAAAAGGAAATCAGGTGAGCAATGGAGGAAAAGTAAGTGTTGAAGAGTAAATCTCGAGTTGAAAAGCAGATGGGGGAAACACGTTGGGGATCTTTTCGGGAAATCTAAGGGGTTCTAACTAGAAAATAAACACACATCGATTCAGACAAACGAGACTAGGCGATCTTCCCTAAACTGGAATCGCTGGTTTTACGACCTAACTCTTTCAAGCTATACCCACTATGTTATGCAAAATTCGCAGGTATAAGATAGCATCCTACGTCCTAAACAAACACGCAATATAGATCAGGTTCATAAACGCTCTCGTTCTCCTCATAGATATGCGTTAGCACCCAGAGGCGTTCGCTCAGCCAAACTAGGTTCGGATGTGAAATTCAACATGTTAACAGTTCTCAACAATCCTAAGATCAGACTCTAGTTCATGACGCTACATTCATGCAATAAGAACAAGTTTAAGCCGAAATAAGATCCTAATCTACGGTCTAAACAATCGATGCAGCCAGTTTAAGAACAGTTAATGAAATTCCCCATAGACCCCCTTAAAGAACACCCAACAACCACTCAGACATAGAAGAAGGAGTAGAAATCGAGATTGATGAATGCATACTTTTATAAATCGATGAGAAGTAGAAAGGGGTTCAAGCAGAAATCAATCTCTCTCAAAGAACAAAGGTGAGAATCGAGAGAGAGAGAGATTTTCGGCCACAAAGTTTGCTGAGAACCAAAGTAAAAGAAACGTGAAAAGAACTTGTTTATGAAACCCTAAACATCGAGTATATATAGGTCTTCAATTCCCCTTGGGCGTCATTTAGGTCTTGGCGTGCATAAGACGGTTGCAGGTTTAAGTTGGACTTCAATTGGGCTCGGAAATCGCCAAGTGTCTTGCCGCACGAGCGAGTGGCCGTGTAATTGGGAATATACATCGGTTAACATCACCAAGTATAATTCAGTATCTGGAACCACAAACTGGTGATATATTTACGGCCCGTTTGACCGATTGCTATTGTTGGTCAAATGCAAAACGAACTCCCATTTCAACCATTTTCAACATTAACCACTTTCTTCCAAAACCACCACTCTCAGTTCCACTTATTCACGAAATTGCCATCGGTTTTGGTTTTTTTTTTCGAAAATCCAGTTGACCAAACAATCCTCCTCCTCACTTATTCACGAAAATGCCATCATCATCAATTCACCCAACCACCATTTTTAACCAATTTGAAGCTTTTAAAGCTTCTACAACCGATTTTTAAGCTCTTTAAGCTCATTATCTCCTCTCATTACCTTCTATTATTCAATTTTTCTCCATTTTCATCCCAAAAACCTAAGCTGCATGGAATTGGAAGCGGGTATGAGGAAGCGGAAGCGTAGAAGCGGATTTTTTTTTAAAATTAGGAATCGGGTACGTGTTGGAAGAGTATAAACGTATATATATATATATATATATTAAAATACCAAAAATAAAATCATATATATATTAAAATACCAAAAAAATCATATTAATGAAAAATGTTTTAAATAACAAAATCCAATGCATGATTTAAATATTGTAACTCTTTTGAAAATAAGGCTTGAAGTCACAACTCACAAGTTGATACCGTCGTCATCATTCTCATTTTCATCAACTCCATCAAACACAACCGCCTCCAACTCTGGTTCATCAAGAGAAAGATCTTCAAACTCAAGTCTCCCTATATTAGTCTCATCCAATGAATCAAATTGGTCACCTCCAACATACTACATCTGATTGGGTCCTTCTTTATAAATAGAACTCTTTCTAGATAGAAGACGAAGGTTAGTATGCACAAATACCAAATCTTCAGCTCTATGTGGAATAATCTTGGTTCTTGTTGCAGAATGTATAAACTTGTAAGTACTCCAATTCCTTTCACAACATGAGGATGAAGACGTTTGTCCAAGCAACTTAAATGCTAATGCTTGGAGCTTTGGTGCTGAAGATCCATGAACTGCCCACCATCTCAAAGGTTCTAGAATAAACCTATCATGAATCGCATCGACACTACCAAAATCTTTCAAGCATAAGAGAAACTAGAATATTCAACATTAACCTCTCTCCTTTCATCCTGATTTGGAAATACTTCATGATGCAATTTTTTCTTTTCCTAGTAACCTCCAAGTCTTGATGTGGAGCTTTTTTATTGTTGTCTTCTCAAAGCCACTCTGAACTATAATATCTGCATCCAACAAAAAATATACAATAATTATGTTAATTAAATACACAAGAAGTCATAAACCAAAAAACACTTTTGATAATATTAGAGATAGTAATAACTTACTTGGGATTTAGAGAGTGTGCCATACAATGAAGAGGAGTGATACTCTTGCTCCAACG
>JAHZTW010000003.1:19972081-20059941 GCA_020283515.1 Alliaria petiolata | reverse complement strand
CCAAGGACGTCCTAGCAGTATATGACTTGCTTCCATAGGCAGAACATCACATAGAATCTCGTCCTCATACTTGCCAATAGACATAGATACCAAAACCTGCTTGCTTACACTCATTTCACCACTGTCATTAAGCCACTGAAGGTTGTAAGGTGCTGGGTGCTTTGTAGTCTTCAGGCCAAGCTTCTTAACCATTGTATCACTAGCCACGTTTGTACAGCTACCACCATCAATGATTAAACTACAGACTTCCCCTTGGACATGGCATCTTGTATGAAACAGATTCTCTCTTTGTTCATGTTCTTGTGTCTTGTTCTGCATACTTAGAGTTCTTCTGGCTACTAACAAGTCTCCTTTGACATGCACAAGCTCTCGCTAATCTTCACTAGAAGTTTCTGGATACTCATCAGCAGATTCTACTTCTCCATTCTCTAACAGAATCATCACACGTTGGTTAGAGCATTCACTTGCATAATGCCCCTTTCCATGACATTTGAAACAACTAACATCTCTGGATTGCATAAGACCTTCTTTTGCCTTTCCTTTGTTGTCTACAGGTGCTGGAATAATGGTTTTAGTTGTATCAGAAGGCTTAGAACATGCTGTAGGCTTGAATTCTTTAACAGAAGAATTCCTATCCTCCTTGTAGTAACTTGGACGTGTATAGGATGGATTCTGACCATAGCTGGGTCTGTCTCTTATACACATCTAGATGTGTATAAGAGACAGGCTCTACAATCAACACACATTCGCCAGCTTCCATCTTTCTTTGGCACAAGCAAGACTGGCACAACACATGGACTCATACTTTCACGAATATGGCCCTTCTTCGTTAGCTCACTAATCTGAACTTGAAGTTCTTTAGTCTCCACTGGATTAGTCCTATACGCTGGTCTATTAGGAAGAGAAGATCCTTGTACAAAATCAATATGGTGCTATATTCCTCTGATTGGTGGCAAGCCTTGTGGAGTTTCTTCAGGGAAGACATCACTGTATTCCTGCAAAAGATTAGTCATCTCACTTGGCAGCACCGGTGTAAGGTTAGACAGATTAAGCAATGATTCTTTATAAACAAACATAAGCATAGAGTGATTAGAGTAGAAAGTTTTCTTAACTTCACTGGATTTAGCAAAGAAGTTTGTACGCTTAGGCTGAGAGGAGTCTTTCTTCTGATCAAGATAAACTTCATGTGGAGTCATTGGAACCAGTGTGGTCTTCTTTCCTTTATACTCAAAGGTATGGCGATTTGTGAAGCCATCATGGAGAACCTTTCTGTCTGATTGCCAAGGACGTCCTAGCAGTATATGACTTGCTTCCATAGGCAGAACATCACATAGAATCTCGTCCTCATACTTGCCAATAGACATAGATACCAAAACCTGCTTGCTTACACTCATTTCACCACTGTCATTAAGCCACTGAAGCTTGTAAGGTGCTGGGTGCTTTGTAGTNTTGAGAATAAAAAGCTAGATAAATGAAACTGAGAGTTTACAAAAGTATATATAGGGAACTTCAGGAAGAAGCCCTAAATACACGCCTAAGGTAAAGAAATAAAAATACAACTAAGACATAACATAAGTTCAGAAATAACATAACTTAAAGATAAGAAGAAGCGGCTGGAACAGAAGCTTCTTGGGCTTGGATTCGGTTCATCAAATGGGGTTAAGGAGGTGAACAAAAGCCTCATTAAAAACCTTGACAAGAAAACCCAGTGGGACAAAACTTGTCAAGGGAAAAAGAGCACAATTGAACACCTTACCCATTTGATGAAATCAATTAGCTTGAATCAATACCAGAATGGTTTGATAAGCATCTCTTTCTCCTGCTGGGTTCTCTAACTGTATGAGTAGAGAACTGATAGTTTCCTTGAGCTTCCTGGTCCTAGCAAGCGTCATTGGTCCACTTGATATAGCTAGAGCATCCTCAGGTTCAAGCTCTGGTGCATGTGTGGGTTTTAGCTCAGGATCCGTTGGCATGCTCATATCACTCACTCATAGACTTTATTCAATAACAAGCTTCATACACATCTTCATTGTTTCTTGTGGTCTGTGATGGCGCACATATATTCTTCACAGTAAGGTTCAAGGTATGAACCACACATGGTGTCCAAAAGATAGTAGGAAACTTGGCTGAAATAAGTGCACCTGCTTTTACACAATTTGAAGCGTTGTTAGTGACTATCTGAACCACATTCTCATGCCCCACCTCCTTTATGCATTCTATGATCAGCTCTGCAATCATCTCACCGGTTTTTGTTTCACCTTGACTATTGATTGCCCTTAACATCATCGGACCACTCTCATTTGCAGCAATCAGAAGGCTTAGAACACGCTGTAGGCTTGAATTCTTTAACAGAAGAATTCCTATCCTCCTTGTAGTAACTTGGACGTGTGTAGGATGGATTCTGACCATAGCTAGGTCGTGAGGATTTCTTTCTCTTAATCTGTTGCTGATAGACTCATAATTTAGCATATTTTAGCATCCATATTAGATAGTTTTGCATGTACTTTTGCATTCATTTAGCCACTTTTAGTTCCATTTGCATACATATTAGAGTTTAGTGAGTGTTAGCTTAGGTTGTTGCATATTTGTACATATTGAGTCCTTATTAGGTATTTTGGAGGCTTGGAGGACCATATGGAGTTTCATGGATAGCCAAAAGGAGCAAGAGAAGCAGCCAAATGAGAAGCAGCAGTCTTTTTAGAAGCATATCGAGCATTTGGAGGTGCGCAATGTATGGGTCCGGACGAAGGCCTTTCACTTAGATTCAGACTCCGAAGCCTTCTTAAGAGTTGTAGAGGATCCATTGAGCTTTCCAATGGAGTTGGAATCAAGTCATCCGGACCCGTGGTCAGAAAGTTACATCGATTTTAGTTCGGTTCGACGACAGAGATCGACGAACAGCTCGAACCACTTCTCCAGGGGTTCGGTTCGACGACACGGATCGACGAGCAGCTCGAACCACAGCACCAGGGGTTCAGTTCGACGAGCTCGTCGATCCAAACCAAGAAGACTTTTTCCGAGTACAAATCGGATCAGACGAAGACTTTCCGTTCCGAATTAGCCTTCGAGCTCTTCATGAAAGTTGTAGGTAATTGAATCATCTTACATTTAGAGGTGGTTTCATGTCATTATGAGCTGTGGTTAGGGAGATATGGCGATTTCCGCAAGACTGCTACCCCGGATCAAAACCCGGTTTGTTCCGGGTTGACCCGGTTTGACCTCCTTCCCTATAAATACTTAAAAACCTAATTTTTATTTATCTGCTCTTGTGCTTAAACACAAAAATCGACCCTTTATGATTTTGAGGAGATTTGGAAGATTTCTTTTAAGTTTAATGCAATTTGATTCTTGTTTCTTCTAATCTTTCTTTTTCTATTCATCTAATCATGTTTACTAACACTTCTTGCATGAGATTTGTTAGATTAGCTATGATTAGTGAGTAGTCTCTTAGGAACTTGGGGATGGGTTAGATTTAGGGTTTTCTAATGGTTTAATCTTGCAATCTGGGTTAGATTCTTTCATCTCTCTTCTTATTAAAGTGTTCTTAATGCCAAATAGCTAATCTTTTGCTATTTAGGATCATAAGCATTTCACACACCCACCAAGTGTTTGATGAAATGCTTGAACCACTTTTCTAAGAGATTTACATTCCTAGCCTAAGATATTAGTTGCCTAGGGTGTTTATCATGCCATTTAGACTTATGCTTATTGCTTGCTAATCATTTTAATGCTAACACATCATTAGTTCATTAAGGTGATTAGGAAAGGGATTAATACCACACATCATGGATTAGTCTTTATTAGTGATCTAGGCATAGAGATAACTTGTTTAGTTGCTTAAATGATTGCAAGGTTGGCCATTTGAATGCCCAAATCAATGATTCCATCCCTAGGTTTCGTTTTTAGTCAATTAGTAATCTTGATTAGTAGTTAATTGCTTAATTAGCGCTTAATTAGTGATAATTAAGGTTTTAAATCATATAATTAGTCTTGTAGTATCTCCTTTAGCTAGTAGCTTGCTTTCATTAGTTCCTTGTCTCCTAAATTTCGAATTTGGCTTAGATTAAATAGTTTCATGTATTCCTAGTGTTGTTAATCTTAACCCCTATGGATTGACATCTCAAATACTACAATGACATGAGTAGTAGAGATTAATTGAAAGTGGAAAAATCCTACTATCAGTTGCTCAAACAGAATAGCCTTGTGTAACATCTCCTCAAGCTCTACATAATGTTGTGTCTCTAACCTGTCCTGGATTTCTTGATTCAAACCAGCTCCAAGAAACCGTGACATTGTAGCTTCTTGATCTTCTACTATATCAGCTCGCAGCATTAACAATTCCATCTCCTGAAAGTATTCTTCTACAGTTCGAGATCCTTGAGTGTGTTTTCTCAGCTTCTGATGTAGCTCCCTGTGATTATGATTAGGTATAAACCTCTTCCTCATTATACTCTTCATTTCAGACCAAGTTTCAACATGTAGCTCTTGTTTCCTTCTTCTGGTCGTGACTAGCTGATCCCACCAGCTCAAAGCATATTCATGAAACTCTGTAGCAGCTATCTTCACTCTATTAAGCTCTGTATATTGCTGAACATTGAAGACCAATTCAATCTTCTTCTCCCATTCTAGGTAAGCATCAGGATCTGTTTTCCCATAGAATGGAGGAATACTGATCTTCAGACCCTTGAGATTATCTCTTAGCAGTTCCTCTTGAGTTCTGTTTGGCCTATTCCTTCTCTGACTTTTCTGTGAGGCATCACTTCTCCTCTGATAGTATTGATCTGTTGCAGCATCAATAATTCCTTCATTATNCTCTTAGCAGTTCCTCTTGAGTTCTGTTTGGCCTATTCCTTCTCTGACTTTTCTGTGAGGCATCACTTCTCCTCTGATAGTATTGATCTGTTGCAGCATCAATAATTCCTTCATTATTGCATTACATTTGTTGTTGTAACTTCTTCAAATTATGCAGAAACTATTGCATTACATGAAGGTTGTAAGGAATGTATATGTCTCAGATATATGATTCATCATATATAAGAGACAAGTGGAATATAAACAAAAAAAAGAGCAAAAAATAGTGTTTGAAGATAATGTTACATGTGTTGCATAACTTAAAGAATGTTATATCAAGAGTGGTCGAACGAAGTATATCCTTACAAGATTTTTTTTCTTACACAAAAGAGCTGAGAAAAATCAAGAAGTAGACATTCAATATGTTTATTCATGTCACGATACAGTCAATCTATTTACGAAGATGCTTCCTACTACAATATTGAGAAAGCACGTAAATAGTATTGGAATGCGTTATCTAAGAGATCTCTGAAGAGAACAATACATCCATCGTTTTCATGAGAAGATTACAGCACTGTACTCTTTATCCCTTGTCATAGTTTTTATCCCACCAGATTTTTCCATGACATGATTTTTAACGAAGCAGTACGTAGTACATCATTAGTGATGGATAATCAAAGGAGAGTATTAGAATTGGATATTGATTATCCAAATTATTATATTAATATCTTAAAGTATCGGACTTAAAATGCACGGCCTTATGTTATTGTATTAGTTTTTGCTTTATATAAATAGAGGCTCCTTGTTAACATTTGATGATATGAAGTAAGAAGTTAATCTACTTCCATCTCTCTCTCTTTCTCTCGTCCTCTCAATTATCCCAATCTTTCATATAAAATTATAATAATATAATACTTTTTAATAAGTGTTTGTGAAATTATTTACTTTTTGGGATGAATTGTTTTAGTAACTTGGAGTCCACCTTTTGGAAATGTGCTACACAAAATCTATCTTGGCTTCTTCAACACGCTAAACTAAAAGAATACAGATGGAGCCCACCTCCGGGAACTATAAAACCTAAGCTATTCTTCTATATAAACTCTTTTCTCTCTATCTTTTCCCCTAAAAACACACTTACAGGAGAAACTCTTTCTCTTCCCCAAACCATATATTCTCTTGGATCTTTTCACCTCCCCCCCAAGAAAAGATCTTATATGTCATTCACTCCCTTTTCTTAAACAACATATTAACCCGGTACTACTTTCTAGCCCAAGTTAAAACGAACCACTTCTCACAATCTCGTTTTATGATTCCTCGACCAGTCACATGGTCTTGTTCTGATTTAAGCGTAGGAAAATCTTCAGGATGACAACCCATAGTATTCATGAAGTTATCATGTTCGTTCATTTGTATCATAGGTGGAGGAGGCACATGTTCCAGCCATTTCTCTGAAGGAAGCAGAATCTTCCTCGGGGACAGCAATCCTCTCCATATGACTGCATCCATCCCATCAGACTGCAGTCTTTCTTGTCAAAATGTATCTATTCCGTCAAACAGCTCCTTTCGTCAGGCTTCATCCATCTCGTCGAACATCTTTCTTCGTCAGACTTTATCCATCCCGTCGGACAGTTCCTCCCGTCAGGCTGCATTCGTCCCATCCAATATCTCCCCCCTCCCTCCCTGAGAGGTTGCGTCCATTCCGTCGGACAGCTGCACCCATCAGGAATGCATTTGTCCTGTCGGACAGTTCTTCCCGTCAAATTGTGTCCGTCCTGGTGGATAGTTCCTCCTGTCAGACTACATCCATCCCATCGGATAGCTCTTCCATCAGGCTGCATTTGTTTCGTCAAATGACGGGTGCATTCGTCTTGTCAGACAGTTCTTCCCGTCAAATTGTGTCCATCCTGGCGGATAGTTCCTCCCGTCAGACTGCATCCATACCATCGGATAGCTCCTCCGTCAGGCTGCATCTGTTTCGTCAAATAACTTCTCCTGTTAGAACTGCATTCGTCCTGTCGGACAGCACTATCCTCCCCGGGGGACAGCAGTCATTCTCTCAGACTGCTTTCGTCTCGTCAGACAACAGCATCCTCTCCGAGGATAGCGGTCCTTCCCGTCAAAATGTTTTCGTCTCGTCAGACAGCAACATCCTCCCTATGGACAACAGTCCTACCCGTCAGACTGCTTTCGTCTCGTCTACAGCAGCATCCTCTCCGAGGATAGCGGTCCTTCCCGTCAAACTGTTTTCATCACGTCAGACAGCAACATCCTCCCTAGGGACAACATTCCTATCCGTCAAACTGCTTTCGTCCCGTCAGACAACAATATTTTCCCCGGGAATAGCAGTCCTTCCCGTCAGACTGCTTCCATTTTGTCAGACAGCAGAATCCTCCCCGGGGCCAGCAACATCCTCCATGGGGCCAAAAACATCCTCCCCGAGGACATCAACATCCTCCTCAAGGACAACAGTTCTACCCGAATCCATATATGGCAACCTTCCTGCGGTCTATTTTCCACCGGCCTTCATGGAAATATTGGACCCCATAAAGCTAGAGGCATTAGTCTTGTTTGCTCCCCATAAAATGTTGCTCATACCCTAAGCTTTACCGTTATTCCACACATCCAACAATGCTTCTGAACTATTGTCGTTAGAAGGAGGGGAGCATCAAAACAAATACCACGAGTAGCACCATCCAAAATCACAATATATTTTCCTCGGGGACATACCTGTGAGGTACAATTTTTCCTCACAGGAGCTTGACATTGTTCTACTTGGGACACACACACGTTCATGTGATTTACATCATTACCCCTCCGGTTTCTTATTTACTGTTTTACTAGATTGCTTGCCTTCCCTCTATGGACATATTTCTTGATCATTTGCACCTTTTCGGGGTCATAACATATTGCACTATTCGATTACTCATTTTCCGGGTTCGCATCTTTCAGTCACGATTATTTTTCTGGGATTCTCAGCAGAATGCTCCCCTGTGGACTTGCTCGCCTCTTGGGCCTCATTCCTATGAGAATCAGGGATTTCTTCCTTCAAGAACTTCCTCTCCACCCCCTGGGCCTCATTTCTCCGGGAATCAGGGGATTGCTTCCTCTAGAAACTTACTGATATGGTCTAAAGTTGCTATCCAAAATGTGGATGCTTCTTAGGGACCCTAAACTGCAAGTGTAGAGTGTGCGTTGTAGTACTTAGGGGTCGAACCACAGGAATAGTCCACTGCAAAACAAAGGAATATTAGAGCGACCAAATACGTAAAGAGTTGTGAGGGTTTTGGTGTCACTGTTTTGGTAGCTATTAAATGCGAAAATTGAAAAGCAAAGCAAGTAAAAGTAAACGAATACGCAAAGAAATGAAAGTAGGTGCGGAAAGAGAAAATCAAACTAACGCGAAGCAAATAAAACGAAGTGAAAATCAATAAACGAAACGTTGGGCCAAAGGAATTTCGCGGGGATTCACCGATCAATCTAGGCAAATAATTCAATGAAAAGGGTAATCGATTAGACAAGTTCTTTAAACTGAAAGACATAAATATAATCAATCTATTTTCATAGAATCGACTATCTATGTCATACTACTCCGTAAGTATGCGGTCGCATCTTACGATGCAGCAGTACAAACAATAAAAAAGGGGTTTGTATTCGCTCACAACACTCCGTAAGTGTGCAATTCGCACCTTAATAGATCTGATTAATAGATTCAACACGTTAATGGTTCTATCAATCTTAAGATCTGAAGCTAGATCGCGAGTTTAGCCTACTTGCGTTAAGAACAACGATAAACGAAGAACAATCCAAATGTATTAAAAATCCCTAATCTATCAATCTAAGAATCGATACATGAAATCCCCTTATGCAAACCTTTAAACCCAACTGGAGAACTACTCGCGAACCCAACTGGAGAACTACTCGCGATCATTTTAATATTCCTTCTTCCTTAAGTATTGTTGATCATGAAGAGCTTCCAATGGAGATAAAGGAACTAGGGTGATCTTCTTAACATAAATGAGTACCGGTTTGTGAGTCCTTTATAAGTAACTTGGTGATCATATTTCCATGGTCTTCGTGAGGAATGTGACTGGCTTCCATGGGCAAAACATCACAAAGTATTTTATCCACATGCATAATTCTCAATGGAAAAGGATATCGTCACTTGTCTGATCACTTTCATTTCTCCATTGTTTGTTAACCATTGAAGCTTGTAAGGTTGTGGGTGCTTCTTAGTCTCCAAACAAAGCTTTTTCACCATCGTCGCACTTGCCACGTTTATACAGCTTCCTCCATCAATGATAAGGTTGCACACTTTGTTTTGGACTAGGCATCTTGTGTGGAACAAGTTCTCACAATGCTCTTTACCCCCTCCTTTGGCTTGAGCATTCAAAGTTCTCCTAGACACCAACAAATCACTTCTGGCTGGTGGAGTTTGATCAGAAGATGGTAAATAGTCTGAAACTTTTTCTTTTTCCTCAGTGTTGTTCTCAGCTTTATCCTCAAGCATCATGGGCACTTCGTTTGCAATTTGCTTCCTACCATGACACATAAAGGATTCATTAGCACAATAATCTGAATAGAAGTTTTTGTTTTACCTTTGGTTTCTTGGCTGATGGGTAATGGTTTGTTAGCTTTTGGCTTTGGAATAGCCTGCTCCTCCTTAGAACAAGTCTCCTCTTGACTTGTTGTATCAGCTCCTAAGGATGGGAGTGTGGTCGTGCTCTTTCTCTGGTTATTCACCACAACCATGAATGCCTTTTGCCACTGCTTTTCTAAATCATCAAGATGATTTTGTCTACTCAACCGCTCATGAGCCAATCTAGCTTGCCTGGAACTTCTTTGGTCATCATGGTTGCAGTAGTCATGATCTGCTTCATCTCTGGCTGGTTTAGGTCGTTCTCTACTTCTCCATATTGGCATCTCCAGTGGTTTCCTTGGTTGTGACTCTTTTTGCACATAACCATTCTTGTTAGAAACCAATTTGTTTTCATTTACTAAAAGTTGGCACCTCTTTCTCATCAAGGATGAATAAAGAACTTCTTGTTGTGAAGTCTGCTCCTGGCTACTTCTCCTTTTTAGTCCAAACTTCTTGTTCGTGCAATTATTTAACAAACATGTTAAAAAAAAAAAGCTTTTACAAGGTGTTTGTCTAAAAGTGTTTATCTCTCCAGCAAATTATTATGCAGTGAATTCTCCAATGAATTCTTCAAGTTCTAGTGAAACTAACAATAAATCTCAATGTGCTTTTCTCGAAAGAATCAGATGGCAAAACAAGAAAAGAAGAAGATGGACAGATTGCAAGATGTTCTTTGGAAACTGATTGACCAAAGCCTTTTTAGATCTTTTTTTTTTTTGAATCGGTTTTTTTTTTCTTCTTCCCTTTATTTTTGATTTAGGATTGAGGCTTGCTCAGTTTTCTTTACAGCAGATAGAAATAATAGAAGATGAACAGTTGAGAAAAATGAAACGATGAGAAGATTAATAAATAGATAGAATTTTCGTGCTTGGAATGGTGCTCTGATACCACTTGATATGATTCTGGTCAGCCTTGATAAGAATCCTTCCAAGACCTTTCACTCCAAGGTGGTAACTTGATAATTCTAAACTTCTTAAGACTCGTGTAGACCCAATAAAAGGTATATCAAACCTGATGCTTGATGCTATCTTAAAATGATCCCGAGGAAGATACGCGGTGAAACTTCCAAATAAAGATTGCGTAGGACCAATAGCAAGTATATCAAACTCACCACCTGATCTATTTCAACACAAGCCCACACTTTTTGGTTGATAGAATGGCCACACAAGAGACTGCAGAATGACTTTTGATATACCGGTTTGATATCCTAGATATTATACACTAAAAAATTGAAATGTTCACAAAAGAACAAAGAGAATCACTCTCAAATATTTTAATAAAAAGATGTTTGTTATTTCTCAAAGAGTTTACAGAATATAAAGGAAATGAAATGAGTAGACAAAGAGATAATCTCGAAAATAATTGCAATTACTAGAAAGACTAAAATAAAAGCTAAGTTTGCCCTCTTTAAAACCACAAACCACAGAATAAAGTGATTATTTTGGGCTTTAATGGGCTCGTAATAGCTTCAGAATGGGTTTAGAGAACATGTGAGTCAATTTACCTCATTAAAACCTTTTCTAAAAAACTCATTGGGACAAAACCAAGGATAAGGAAAAAGAGTACAGATGGTCACATCCCATTTAGTAATTTTTGTCTTGTATTAACACAAGAATGGAGTGGACTTCATCATCACTCGAATTGCGCATACTCTCCTCGTCAAGAACTTCACAAATCAGTCCACTAAGAGCGTTTCTCAACTGCTTAACTCTTGCCTGGGTCATTGGTCCTTTAGGTTCAAACATTGCACCCTCTGATCAAGTTTTGCGTCCTTGTTGCTTCCCATGATCACATCTCTCGAAACCGTGTCTAACGTCTCCATTTACTCCTCTTGATTTGATAATAATTGCATTTACTTTAGTGGATTCAGCCATTTCTAGTCAAAGCGTTGAATTACTCTTGTTTGAATAATTTTTCAGTTCGTCATCGGAGTCAATTTTTAGTGTTTTTTGTAGGTTTAACCTTTTACTGTCCGAACTCCATAATGAACGTTAGTAGTTTGAACTAGAATCTGATCTTAGGATTATTAAAACCATTAATGTGTTGAATTTATTAATTGGATCTAGCCTAGACGAGCAGTTGCGTCGTAAGATACAAAAGCATACTTTCGGAGCATCGTGAGTGTTATAACGAACCTGGCTTTTATTGCGTGTTTGATTGAGTAACAACCAACGAAAGCTGAGTAGTTAAGTTGTTAAAACATAGGTGATTAAGTTTATGAAAGTAGGTTAATCGTATTTTCTTGATTATAGTTTAGAGAATTTCGACCTAGAATCGTTTGCTTTGCTATTATCTCTTGTTTGATCTAGTTAGAACCCATGCGATTTTCGTTGCTATTATCTCTTGTTTGATCTAGTTAGAACCCATGCGATTTTCGTAAAGAACCCAACGTTTCATCTTATTAGTTTTCATCTCGTTTTATTAATTTTTGCCTAGCATAATTAGTTTTGGTTTGATTTCCATTTCTCGCATTTCTTTACCTTTCTCGTCTAGCTTAGTTATTTACTTGCATTCTTTTCCATTCCTGTTTACGTTTCTTTGTTATACAAATCGTGACAAACCCCAAAACCACAAAGTTTTATTCGTCTTTGCCTGGCTTCTAACTGTAAGACCAATAATTTAGAAATATGAAATCTTTGATTTAATCACAAAATAAAAAGGATAATCAAAACCGAATAAAACGAGTTAAGGAAAATCATAAATAATAAATCGGTAAAACCGAAACACTGGAACGGAGTCGAGATCACAATCACTTTCCTTAACTCAAAGAATCACCCGTAGTGTGACATGTATAATCACGATTCATGAGTCCCATGATACAACCGTTCAACTCGGAATCACATCACTCGATCGCGGGTCTATTGAACTTGTATCTCAACAAATACTCTCGAAATAAAGAAACTATATGATGCAGTAGTGGATTGAAGGAACGTGTGTTTAACCTTTGCTTTGATCTGATGATCTGTATTTGGATGATTGAAAAAGAGAGGCTAACCCATCATATATATAGTATGAGAGGGGACTTGAAAACATTCCAAGTTTCCAATATGTGATATTTTAACTTTCACAAAAAGTTATAGCTAATGAAAACTTTCTATTTGTTTGGACCTCTTCCACAAGGAATTATAGCTAATGAAAACTTTCCATTTGTTTGAGCCTCTTCCACAAAGAGTTATAGCTAATGGAAATTTTCCATTTGTTTGGGTCTTAACCCATCTCTTATTCACACAAAACACAAAATAATAAAGCCCAATTGTCTTTATTAATTTTTGTTCCAACACTAACCGCCTCTTAGTTTGGCAGAAAGATAATCCACCACTCCTAAATACTACAATCGCACCTGTGTACTTGTAGATTAGAGTTTTATAAATTAAAAACTCGAGAAACCCTAAGACCCATCCAAATTCGTGGACATAAGTTTTGAGCCATCAACTATACAAATGGTGTAGGACTCTAAAATGCATGCCAATGTGAGAAGTTAATCTAAGATGCACATTTACAATCCTAACTGAGGCATAGATGAGATGAATGAGATGAAAACTAAGATTAGGAATGCATGAATTCTATAGATATTAGATCCGCACAATCTTAAAGCTACATGAATCGTCTACTCTGTCCTCACAACATAAACTTCTCCCCTTTTGGTTAATGTGGCGTATATGGAAATCAAGGAACAATATCATATTCAAGAAACAGGTTCCAATTCCTAACAGAGATGTGGATTTAGCGATGGCCAATGTAAGAGAATGGATAGATGCACATAATGTCGTGCATCTGACTCACCCTTCGCGGACTCAAGAGCGCTATATGAGCCAGCTAAGTAACCATAATTGGCCGCGGCCTGCTATTGGATGGGTGAAATGCAATTTAGATGCACGCTATTATCTTCAAGCAGGTGAAGTAAAAAAGGAGGTTGGATTGTTCGTGACCATCTTGAGATGGCAAAATACTAGGGTTCAGCATCTTTGGCAAACGCAATTTCTCCATTATAGGTAGAAGGTAAAGCTTTGTAAATGGCTATACAGAGTATTCGGTTCATGGGATTCCAAAGAGTTATATTTGAAGGGGATACATCAAGGATTTCAGCATCTACAACCTCCGTCAAGACATCAAATCGGTGGCTTCCTTCTATGAAGCACATGCTTTTGAGGTGACAAAAAGATGTTTTAACGAACCAGCTCATTGTTTAGCAAAGCATGGAGCTCAAAACTCTGTTTTCTATCCCAGTTGTATACTTGTATTTATCCACCGTCATGGATGGTTGTTTCTTTCCTTGTATAAGGATTATGTATTCTCACGTTATAATTAATAAAATAGAAAAAAAAAATTAATAAAATAGAACTCTAGTCGGGAAAACAAAATATTTATCAGTCGTACGACAATCTTCGTCAAGTGAAACAGAAAATGATAAGACAGCACTGTGGGCCTGTGGCATCAACGTCTTGAGCACATGAGTATCGTTTGTGCTCTGTTATTGTTCTGTTCTTTGTTTTCATTTTCAAGATCTCAACTTTCTTCTCTAGTTGCTAAGCGCTTTGTCAAATCAAACAAAACTTTTAGACTCAAGTCTTAACAACTTGAAAAACGAGATAATGGTGATGAGGAATAAACAGTTGACAAAAGAGAAAACGAGATATATATTAGCACTCTGCTTTCTATCCCCTCAACTCGTAATTTCTTTGCATTTAACCCACATTAAAACAAATAATGCAGAAACAACCCCCAATCTCTAGCTTAACTATAAAATCTTTAGTTTTGTGAATGCCTGATACTCTTCTGGCCTCCTCCTCCCGCTGAGTCTGCCTCCGACGAAGCTTCCATAGATTTGGAGAAGTTGCTGGAGAGATCAATATAGATATGAGCGACCCTCCTCACGTTATTGTTCAATTCTCGGATCAAACCAACGTTTCGTCCGAGGTTGTCTGGGATTTCGGACTCATGGTTCTGGTTTATCTGGTTTATCAGCAATCTGTTGTGGTCCAATATGTTTTGCACCTGAACAAAGCTATTTTGAAACTTCTGCAGAATCTTCCCGTCGACATGAGCTCCGTTTCCCATTAACTGAGAAATTGTATTTCCCTCCATAATAACAAACTCAAGGGTTAAGTTGTGTATATTGTGTGACTGGAAGAAGAGGTTTTATATTTTCAGTGACTGATGATGCAAATCATGTGATCTTAAAAAGGGTTTTATCATGATGTTTGGTATCATCACTTTGGCGTTGTTATACATGATGTATGATTGTCATGTGCAGACACACAAAAAACGCAATAGACTATTTCAGTATTTCTATATAGAGCAACTTTTTCTTGTGTTTTGTAACAAATTTATAAAATTAACAATAAAAAATGTGAGAAAACGGTAAATGAGTAGTGTATTTTCTTGTATGTGCTTTAAAAAAATATTATAATAACATGTAAAATATTGTTTTGTTGGATAAAATAATATGATATTTGTTAAAAATATGCAAAAAAATCTGTAGTATTTTTAAAAAATATGCAATAAATAAACTACTCATTTACCGTTTTCTGAATGTATATGTATCAGCCTACTTATATTTTAATATTTTATAAACCCATATGAACCCAAAATGATGTGTTAGTTGTTTTTTGCCAAATAAAATGAGAATTTTTATTTAATTTTTACTATTTACTGGATGTTTATCCACAAAGCCGTGACAGAGTCAGAAGCTACAATGTCATTTTATATAAGAAAATTTGATTGATGAGAATAATGATGGACCGTTTGGGACTATAGAGAAAAATGGTAGCATAAGGCTCTGTGATTTTAATATTTGGGACCAAAAGAAGAATCTGATGACCCAAAATTAGCAGTCAAAATGTGCAGAGAGGATGAGACATTTGTGGGTTCTGCTACTTGCTTCAGACGAACCTGAGACATTTGTGGGTTCTGCTAATTGCTTCAGACGAACCTCATTACTATTCACACCCCATCAAACCATGAAAACAGAACTACCATTTCTTTTCTTTTTCATTTAATTTAATACATTTTACCCTATATATTAAAAAAATATTTATATATGAACTGATATATTTAATATCATTATATATATGACTTTTTTTTTACTTTATCAGAAAAAAAGAAAAAAAGAAGCTACAATATCATCATTTTATTAATTGATACCACAAAAAAAATATAAGAAAATTTGATATAATTAGCAGCATCTTTTTTTTTTATAAAGTCATTAGCAGCATCTTATCAAATGATAATTTAATCACGGCCATTTTTTTTGTTGTTAAAGTAATCACGGCCATTGTTTTTGTTGTTAAAGTAATCACGGCCATTTCGATGGCTAATGCTAGTTTTCAAGCTCTAAACTATTTTTTATTTGTTTAAGGTCCTCTTTTTTTTTTTTGACAAGAAAAAAGGTTGTAGGCTTGTACTATAAACTAAAAGTTTCGAATCTGATCATCAATAACATATAATACTTGTGACTTTTTTGGGCCTTTTCTTAAGAATCACCACCTTTTATATTTTTTATTATTTTCAGCGAGAAAGTAAAAAAAGAACGAAGAAAGGTTGAGATTCTGATCAATGAATGCCGATTCAACTAACTTAAACTCTAACAAAAATACAACACTATGAAATTTATATATAACTAGATGAGTATGCGCTACGCGCGAAATTTTTCTTTTAAGTTTTGTATTATAAATTTGTGTAGTTCAATTGTTTACATTTTACTAGAGTATAAACAAATTTATAAACGATACTAAAATGAAACAATCAAATTAAAATTTACATATATACACAACATACATTTATAAGAAATAAATAGTACATGTTAACATAATTATAAGTAGTTGTAACTATGGTAAGAACAAGATGGTCTTCAGAACTGATAGAAGCGCTGAAGAAATTCGTTGAATTGACAGCACTAAAGCACAGCTGCGTAGAAATAAACAAATCGAATGAAACAAAATTTGGTGGATTTATTATAAAGAATACTAATTTACAAATTAACTACAAATTATTATTGTCGAAAGAAATTCAGATTTCAGATTTTGTTTGTCTCTGTTAGAGCAACGAATTCCGTTGGATTCAAACCCATGTTCTTCTGTTCTTTCTAGGCTTATTGTCCATAGAGACATTGCTGCTTTTCTTTTATTGCAAATACAATTATTTTAGGCCAAACTAAAACATAGCACATATACGGCATGGTAGATTCTCACGTAACATCTCTATCGAGGTTTTATTGTCAATGCATAGCAAGAAGGGAGCAGGTAAAAACATACCTACGAAGATTAGTCTTTTGGCTGCCTTCGTTACATATTACTTTAGTTTAATACCAAAGGGGGTTGAGACATAACGACTTCCATGATTAAATCTATGGTCTCAAGTCATGATGCATCATAACCTGTAAAACAAAATATCAAAATCTTCCGTGTGTTTAAAATGAATAATCTTTACAAAAAGTATACCATTATCTCATGTGACAATCCTAAGATTGTTTAAAAATTAGTTTTTGTAATTGTTATATATTTTTTTTGGTCGTGCAAAGGCAATCCTGCAAAACTCTTACATTTCTTTTTATTTTGGATTAATGGTTAATCTAATTACAGGATAAAAACTCAGCAACTTAAAAAGGTTTTGTTTTCAAAGGAGAATACAAATTACAAGGAAAGATCCACAAGAAACAGAGGAATTTTGTGAGGAATTCTTAGTTGGCTTACTGAATTTGGTTATGCGAGTAGGTGGTTAAAAAACTTGCGACAAAGAGAAACTTGAAGAGATACCTTTCTTCTCTCATATGTGAGTGGGGGAAAAGTATGCTCTTCTCTATAGGCTTTGATTAACAGGCGAGGACAAACGAATAACATCTCCATTATTATTAGGAGACACCCCAAGATCAGAATTCACTATGACCTAGCGTTCTGTGAGATATGAAAGCTAATTGGCATGTATCATGAACCAACCGAGGAAATAAGCAAGGGTGGAAAAAGTTACTGCACCACTGGACATAAACCTGGATTTTCGTATGGCTGCTGCAGACGAGATTTTCCTTCGGGTACGCTGATTTGGGCTACGCATTTCAGAGTTACTGAACTTTCGTAGCTGTCTACATGAAAACCAGAGTAAATAACAGCATGTTATATATATGGAACCAGAATTTGTTTAAAATGCAGCTGCAATAGAAGCAACAATCTTATACATTAGCCTTTTGTAGTATTTTCGTATTGGATATCCATGTCCTTATGGGATTGGAACTCTGATAAGCCACTAAAGGTTTACATAAGGAAGAAGAAGCAGATCAGGGGAGAAGAAACAGAGCAAAAGGATGCTGAGTTGGACAAAGAAGAGTTTGGACTTTGATGACGTGGATTTGTTTGTTGCATTTTATAATTCATTGTATATNGAAGAAACAGAGCAAAAGGATGCTGAGTTGGACAAAGAAGAGTTTGGACTTTGATGACGTGGATTTGTTTGTTGCATTTTATAATTCATTGTATATAACGTATTACAATTATATTTGGGGGTTTTATCCGGAAATCGGGAAACAGGGGTCACGGGAGAGAGAATCTCTGTGAATCTAGGAAATTGTTGAGAGCTTGTTCTCGCGGTTGTTTGGTTGATCGTCATCGGAGAGTTTCCGTCACGTATCAATCTTGTATTCGTGTTGTTGAGGGAATAAACGAGTACTTTTCTCTTAACAATTGGTGCGGTGAGCCGTTCGAAGCTTCGCGGTATTCAGAAATGGCGACGAATGAGGAGATGCGAGGAAATCTGGAGGAGTTGAATCAGCAAGTTTCAGCAATTCGCGGCGGTTGGGAACGATTGACGACTTCAAACACAGAAGTTACATGCCGTTTGAATTCGATGGACAAACGATTCGAAACAATGGACAAGAGCATGTTGTTGATTTCGCAAACCCTAGCTCGAATTGAGGCGAATCAATTCTCGGATAAAGCTCAAGGGAAAGCCGTCGCGACATCTTCGGGTACAACTAATGAGGTAAGTCCCTCTCTTACTGAGAACAACCCGGAGTCTATACAGTTAGGTTATCGGGGAATTGGAAGTGTGTTGGAGAACAGATCTGGTTTATTGAAGAAGATTGAGTTGCCAACGTTAGATGGCACAAGTAAATGGTTGGATAACGATGGCTGAGAGATTCTTTCGCCATGGAAATTATACGGATATGGATCGTATGGACTTATTTTCTGTGAGTCTTCAAGGTCCGGCTCTGAACTGGTTCAACAGAGAGGTCGAACAGAATCCATTCAGGGATTGGGCAGAGTTTAAGCGCCGAATGATCGCTCGTTTCAGTCTAAAGGTAGAAGAAAATCCAGGAAAGAGACTATTCAGTATGAAATAGACAGGTTCCATTGTGGATTATGTCAACAAATTTGAGTTATTTGAACAAGTCAAAGTTCTGTCTTGGTCTGCGTGGGGATAGCATTTCAAGTTGTCCACGATTGTTAAAGGAGTGGATGAAGCGAATTTGGAGCATGTGTTCTATATCGGGTTGAAACCAGAAATGCAGGAGGTGATCAAGATGAAGAAACCTAAAGGACTTACAGCTCATTTTGAAGCGGTTATTTTCATGGAGGACAGTGTTTTTTGTAAGTCAATGGCGGCTACATCCAATGCTACGGGTTCAAGTCGTCCATCAACATTTATAAGGAACTCGTCGGCTTACAATTCACAACGAGCATGGCTCTCACCCACGGCTCAAACTGATACTTCAAAAGGAAGCTTTAAAAACATAGAGTCACATATCGGATTGAAGAATCAAGCGAGTGAGAAACCACCATGGAAAAGTCAAGTGAATGGCAGATCCCAAAACAAATTGAAGCTCAGTCCTGAAGAATATGCTGAGAAACGAAGGTTAGGACTGTGTTATCATTGTCCAGAAAAGTATTCAAGGACTCACAAGTGTCAGAATATGGAGTTACAAGTGTATACGGTTATCAATGGGAATGAAGTTCAGTTGTATGAACCTGAGTGGGGTGACACATTTGAAGATGAGGAATGCGAAATCACTGAACTAATGGAGTTGTCTCTGTTCTCGTTTCTGGGACTAGATTCTCCGTGTACAACAAAGCTTTGGGGAAAGATTGGTAATGTTGATGTAGTTGTGATGCTTGACAGTGGCGCGTCTCACAATTTCATTGACCCTTCGATGTTAACCAAGACAAAATTGACGCCAGAAAGAGATAGGAGTCTTGAGATATTGTTGGGAATAGGAATCACAGTGAATGCTTCAGGAGTTTGTAAAGAAGTGAGATTCAATTTACAAGCTGTGGATTACGTGGCGGACTTCATTGTCTTAGAATTGGGCAAGGTAGACATCATTTTGGGTGTCAAGTGGTTGCGTACACTAGGAAAGTGTGAGGTGGATTGGGATAACCACGAGTATTCTTTCATCTACCAAGGACAGAGAGTCACCTTAAGGGGAGATATCGCTCTAATGCAAGGAGAGAAGACCTTTAAGGCGTTAGAAACAGTGAATTACGCTCAACAATGTGGGTTTGATATTGAGTTGTTTCACACAACACCATGTGATGATACTCTTATTATTCCCGAGCAGATTTAACTGTTATTGGACGGGTTCAAAGACGTTTTTGCTGAACCTACTCAGTTGCCGCCTCTGCGAAACAGGGAGCACGCTATTCATTTGATAGCTGGCACTGGACCAATAAGTGTTCGTCCTTAACGTTACCCTCATGCTTACAAGGAGGAGATGGAGAAACTGGTGACGCAAATGCTTGAGGCAGGTACGATTAGGCAGAGCAGAAGTCCTAATTCTAGTCCGGTTTTGCTAGCAAAGAAGAAACCTTCCAGGCCTTGATGAACGAGCTGTTCAGACCTTTCTTGGGCCGTTTCATCTTGGTGTTCTTCGGCGATATACTGGTGTTCAGTTCATCAATAGAGACATATCTGGATCATCTACGAACAGTTTTGGAAATTTTTGTGGAACACAAACTGTTTGCCAATAAGAAGAAGTGTCTATTTGGTCAGCCACGTGTGGAATACTTGGGTCATGTTATATCGCAAGAGGGACTAGCCACTGATCCAGCTAAAACCGAGGCGATGAAGAAGTGGGCTGTTCCACAGACAGTGAAAGAATTGCGGGGGTTCTTAGGGCTGACTGGTTATTACAGAAAATTTGTGAAAGGATATGGCACAATTGCTCGACCCTTAACCGAGTTGTTAAAAACAGATCAATTTTAGTGGTCGGAACGCACTCAAAGAGCATTCGAGATTTTAAAAGAAGCTATGCTTACAGCTCCAGTGTTAGCATTACCTAATTTTGATGAGAGCTTCATTTTAGAATCTGATGCATCAGGGTATGGATTAGGAGCAATACTGATGCAGGGGCGTAAACCAATTGCTTATTTCAGTTCGGGTTTATCTGACAGAGATCAAGTGAGACCAATCTATGAAAGAGAGCTAATGGCTATAGTGTTAGCCATTCAGAAGTGGCGACATTGTCTGTTGGGCAGATAATTCATAGTTCACACAGATCAAAAAAGTCTGAAATTCTTACTGAAACAAAGGGAGGTTTCCCTAGACTATCAGAGATGGCTCACAAAGTTACTGGGGTATGATTTTGATATCATTTACAAACCGGGAGTAGAAAATAAAGCGGCAGATGGTTTGTCCAGGATTGTAAGAGAGAAAGCAAGCGTACATGCTCTGGAGTTATATGCTTTAACTATCCCAACAAGCTTACAACTACAAGACATTCTTAATGATATTGAAAAGGATGAGCAAATACAAGAGTTGCGTAGTCGGGTGGAAGCAGGATCCGAAATGTGTCAGGGTTATTCAGTGGTAAAAGGGCAGTTGATGTACAAAAACAGATTAGTGATTCCTAGAGGGTCAACACATATTCCTCAGATTTTACAGGAGTATCACACGGGTTTGATTGAAGGTCACTCGGGAGTGTTAAAAACTCTCAGCAGAATATAAAATATGTTCTATTGGAGAAAGATGGCAAAGGACATTCAGAAGTTTGTGGCAGAATGTGATGTTTGTCAGCGGCATAAATACTCTACATTGTCTCCGGCTGGCTTGTTGCAGCCACTGCCAATTCCTGATAACATTTGGGAGGCTATATCGATGGATTTTATTGAAAGATTACCGCTGTCTCTTGGAGCTAATGTGATTTTTGTAGTTGTCGACAGGCTGAGTAAATATGCTCACTTTATCAAGCTTAAGCATCCCTTTACGGCACCAGATGTGGCACAGAAGTTCGTGCAGGAAGTTGTGAGACTTCACGGGTTTCCTCTGTCTATTGTATCAGACAGAGATAAAATCTTTCTGAGTTCTTTTTGGAGAGAGTTATTCAGGCTGGCTGGGACGAAGTTGAAGTACAGTACAACTTTTCATCCTCAAACAGACGGTCAAATGGAAGTACTCAATCGATGTCTGGAAACATATCTCCGTTGTTTCGCTTCTTCGCACCCTAAGTCATGGAGTAAGTTTCTGACTTGGGCAGAGTTTTGGTATAATTCGAGCTATCACACTGCCATTGGTACAACGCCATTTAAGGTAGTTTACGGGAGAGATCCTCCTGATTTATTGAAGTTCGAGGAGGGTTCCACAACTAATTTTGAGCTGGAATCTATGCTTAAGGAGCGCGATGCAATGTTGAATCGCCTTAAGGATCATTTAGTGATAGCTCAGGCGGGGATGAAAGACAATGCTGATAAACATCGTCGTGAGTTAGAGTTTGAGGTGGATGACACCGTGTTCCTCAAACTCCGGCCTTACCGCCAGCAGTCAGTTTCGAAGCGCTGGTGTCAAAAACTGGCGGCAAAGTACTACGGACCATTCGAAGTTTTAGCCAAGATCGGAACGGTTGCCTATAGACTAAAGCTGCCCCAAGATTCAAAAATTCACAATGTTTTTCATGTTTCTCAATTGAAGCCGGTTTTGGGAGCTAATCATTCCGTGGTTCTTTTGCCGGAAACTTTCAACACAGATTCGGAGTTGGTGATTGAACCAGAAAACATTGATGACACTCGTTACGATGCTGCTGGTCACTTGGAAGCTTTGGTTAAGTGGACTGGTCTTGAAGAACATGAACGATCATGGGTTCGTGCAGTGGATTTGATAAAGCAGTTTCCACACTTGGCGCTTGCATAGAAGCTTCGTTTTGCCGAGGGGGGTATTGATAAGCCACTAAAGGGTTACATAAAGAAGGAGAAGCGGATCGGGGGAGAAGAAACAGAGCAAAAGGATGCTGAGTTGGACAAAGAAGAGTTTGGACTTTGATGACGTGGATTTGTTTGTTGCATTTTATAATTCATTGTATATAACGTATTACAATTACATTTGGGGGTTTTATCCGGAAATCGGGAAACAGGGGTCACGTGAGAGAGAATCTCTGTGAATCTAGGGAATCGTTGAGAGCTTGTTCTCGCGGTTGTTTTGTTGATCGTCATCGGAGAGTTTCCGTCACGTATCAATTTTGTATTCATGTTGTTGAGGGAATAAACGAGTACTTTTCTCTTAACAAACTCCTTATAAGCATTGCAATGGTCTTATCCTACCAAAATTTCTAAATTGCACAAAAACCAGAATCAGATCCACTTTGATTTTCAGAGACTACTAATCAATATGAAGTCTCATCTAAGAAGAATATCCCTGCCACTTTGTTTCTTGCTTAATCTAAGAAGGGTGATGATAAAATTGTTCTAAATTTCCTTCAAGCCATGGTATAGTTTTAAAACTGTGTAAATCTAGTTACTCAAACCTAGCAGTTGTTGATCTAAGGTGATATATATGACTTCTTACACGTCAGACAGAAGAGAATATGTTCTTAGTAATAGTATTTGATTTATAGGGTTTAGATTGTTATCTGAAGGCTCAATGCTAGGGTTCTGAATCAGATAGCGAGTCCTTGATTTCCTCCTGCCATTTCTCAACATGTTCCTTGTGTATCATGTTCATGTGTGAAACGATACATCCATGGGAATGTAATAACAGCTCAAAATATTGTAAAAAAAAAAAATTAGAGACTTTAATCACACATGATCAAGCGTTCTTGGAATTGGTTGCTGAGTTCCTAGAGCATTGTCTTCCCTGGTTTTAGCAAGTTATAAACTTGATAGGCATATCAAATTCTTCCTAAACTTAAGCTAATGCGTTTATCGGAGGGAAATTTTAATCACAGCTTACCGTATGTGTGAAGCTGTCAATGCTGTCTAGAATTTGAGCAATGTTAAGTTCCATCTTATCAAAAGCAACAAGTTTTGTCTCAGTTTCTTCATTTGCAATTGTATCCAGGGGCATTCCATCTCTGAAATGTCCTTTGTTCCTCTTCATCTAATCAAATTGTGAGGTAAAAACTAAAGATCATCAAGAGATCAATGAGAAAATTTTAAACCCAAAAAGACATATGATAGTTTTATGCGTTTCCGAAATCCTCAATTTCCTGCTTCCATTTTCAGTGATTGTCTGAAACTGCAGTAGTTGGAAGGGTTATGATGAAGATTTTCTGGTCGATGCGGCGGAATGTAGACTAACCCCAATAATAAGATATCTAGAAGCAGGTAGATAATTTTAAAAATTATAAAATTACCAGGGAAATATTTTTTTGAGATTTTCGGACAGATGGAAATGATGATTCTTCTTACTTGCTATTTTTTTTTCTGTTCTCATAACCTTCAGATCCTCTTGAAGAAATTTTCGAAAACGGAGAGAAAGTTAAGGGCGCTGAAGAAAAAGATGAGAATTGACGAAGGACAATTTATTTGAGAGAGAAAGATAGAAAGAGAAGAAGCTTTGTCTTGTTTGGCAAAGGAGAATGCGATTCCAGGTAACTAGGTGGAGGAGGCGAACAAGCTGAAGTCGGCGCTAAAGCGAAAAGGCTAGAAGGCGAGAAGAGGAGTAATTGTTTAATAATTTTTTTTTCCAAAGGACACGTGTCTTCCTTTCAGCTGCTGACGTGTCACTTAGATGGAGAGAGTTGAGCAACTTTTATTAGCTTTGGGTTAAACTTTAAAACTTAAATATTAATTAGATTTGAAAGAGAATAGCTTAATAACTCGTTAAGCTCATCATTAAGTTTAGGTTCATATCACAATAGACAATGGGAAAAAATGAAAAAAATAGTAATTATGTGAAAGAAACAAATAAAAAGAGAGAGGAAATTACGATACCTGCAACAAAAGTCTTAAAGCATATATATGAGAGAGAAAGAGAAAATCTTGAGAAGAGAGAGAGACAAAGATCGCCAATCGGACCCGACGGAATCTCGTCGACAAAAGATTTTAATTTCGATTATTTTCTCAAAAACTCAGATTTTCATTCTCTTTTCCTCAGAGGGAGAGAAAAAGCATGAAAAGAGGAGATAGAAGAAGAAAATTTGACAGTCACGCAAAATAGGACCCTTGAAAATGCAGCTGAGGCCACAAGTCTGCACCGGACGACAGGATATTGCAAGACAGGATAACCGGACAAGAGCTGATTGAATTAAAGGAAGATGCTGACATGGCATGAAGCAGCATGGAAGGATACTTCGTATATAGGCGTATATACATAAGAAGAAGAAAAGGAAAGAAGGATGTGGCGGGCAAGTCACGAGGTTTCCTAGCTAGGTTTAGGAAACAAGTATATAATGGATAGAAGGTACCATGTGTTAGGGTTAACACTTTGATACGCTTCTTATCATACGACGCTTAAGCTTTGAGAGAGTTCTTGTAAGCTTAAGAGGTGAGTGTTCTTTGTAATTCTAGATTCACGTGTTGTGAGATCTAGTCAAGGGTTTTTAGATAAAGCTTAGAATCGTTTGGGGTCAATCTAGAGTTCTAGAGTTGAGTAATACCAAAGTTAGTGTAATCTTGTAAGATTAACTAATCAGATTTAAGTTGAAATAAAAGCATTCGTCTTGGTGCTGTCCAAGACACAGAAATTTGTTGTTGCTAGTTTTTCCGTACTTACAATTGGTATCAGAGCAGACATCTGCTGAAGATTGTGTTCTTTTAATCAGGTGTGATCTGGGAAGAAGTATGCAAAACATTCAACAGTTTGGATCAATGAAACCGCTGCTACTTGAGAAAGATAATTTTGGTTGGTGGAAGGTTCAGATCAAAGCCTTAATCAAAGGGATAGATGAAGATGCTTGGACTATGGTAGAAGAAGGGTGAACGGCGCCGGTGGTTATTGATGCAGGAGGTGTAGTGCACCCCAAACCAAAGAGAGAATGGACCACTGAAGAGAAAAACTTGTCAAAGTTTAACTCAAAGGCGCTGTCGATGATCTGGACGTCACTCACCAGAGATCAGTTCCAGTTGGTACAAAGATGTACTATTGCAAAGGAGGCTTGGGAAACTTTGCAGACATCGTATGAAGGAACGAGTACTGTCAAGAGAAGTCGAATTGATATGCTTGCAACACAGTTTGAAACTCTCACTATGGGAGAAGATGAAACCGTCGAAGCATTCAGTGGAAAGCTGAAATCTATTGCGAATGAGGAAATTATCTTGGGAAAGGTATATAAAGACAAAAAATTGGTCAAAATTTTTTTGAGATGTCTCCCAGACAAGTTCCAAGCACATCGATCAACTCTAGAAGTGTCTCAGAATTCTGATGAGATGAAATTTGAACATGTGGTGGGGATAATGCAAGCATACGAACTTGACAGAATAACCAAAAGGATCTGTGAAGGGCAAAGGAATTCATTTGTGGTGAATGAATCAGGCCAAACGGAGGACTTGAAAGATAAAGTGACTCTGATCGTCAAGAAGTATTTCAAGAAATTTGAAAAAGGACAGAAGAAATTTGGTTCAAACTTCAACAAATTTGTTGGAGATCAAAAGTTTGATAAGAGCACTCGAAGAACAGAGATTCAGTGTCATGAATGTGAAGGTTTTGGTCATATCAAGGCGGAATGTCCAACCATTAAAAAACGAGAAAGTCTCAAGTGTACAGAGTGCAAAGGATTTGGACACACCATGTTCGACTGTGTTGGGGCAAGCAAGAAGAAAGAGAGGTCTTTTGTGAGCATCGAATCAGAGTCTGAGGACGACAGTGATGAGGATAATGTTAACCTGCAAAATTTTGTTGCTTACCTGGGTATCATCAACGAAGACGTTGACACGTATGTTGAGTCAGACAGAGAGATAGATGATGCAGAAATGCTGTATGATGAGAATAAACTCCTTTGTGAAACACTGATAAAGATTCAAGACGAAAAGAAACGTCTGGTTCAAGAAAAAGAAGAACTAACATGAGTCTGTGAAACCTTGAAATTGGAACTTGTGACAGAAAAGAAGGATAAACAGGATTGTCTGGACTCAGTAAAATTTCTTAAAGAAGAACTTGATAAAGAAACTGAGAAACGCAGAGAACAGGAAGGACGCCTTGAAAAACAGTTGAAGAACATTAAAATGCTGAGTAAAGGTACGAAAGGTCTCGAGAAGGTTCTGTCAATGGGGAGAACATGCAAGGGAAGCTGGGGTCTTGGTTATCAGTTTGGAGAATCTTCTGGCAGACAGACAAGTTTTGTGAAAGGTACTGAGAAAAGTCGACAGGTAAAAATAGAAGCTGGCCAGGAAAAAGGACCTGATAAGGCACATGCTGATGGCAACAGAAAAGGGAGGACATCTGGTCTGGGGTTTCGTGGTGTTGACAATCAGTCCAAAATCTTGAGAAAAGATCTGATTATCAGAAGGGATGAAGGCAATTGTTTTCCTTCAAGGTATCATCCATATGCTACAAATTTCAGAAAAGTGTATGACATGTCAGGATGTTATTACTGTGAAAAACCAGGCCATATTCAAGCATTCTGTTACGATCGTATACAGACCAGAAACAGGGCTCAGCGACAGAAAAATTATCATGGGCATCATCATCGACAAAATCAAGTTTGGAGAAGGAAGGAGGATCTGTATGGCTATGTGGCATACACCGTTAATGGTGAAACTCCATAAGCCAAGGCATGGTATTTTGATAGTGGCTGCTCCAGACATATGACTGGAAGTCAAGAGAACATCAAGAAGATTGAAAAAGTGAGTTCAGGGAAAGTGACGTTTGGTGGTGGAGCTCGTGGAAAAATCAGAGGTGATATATCATGGTTTTTACCGGTTTTTGACCATGATATAAGTCTTATTTATAGAGTCTTTTGGTCTTTTTTAGAGTCCTATTAGAGTCTTTGCAGGTTCAGCTACGTTTTGAGCATAATTGGAGATTTTGGAGCATTGTGGAACAAGCTGCTGAAAAGATGAACTCGGATTGAAGATGGATGAACAGTGTCGATCGACACTGTTCATGGTGTCGATCGACACCCGTCAAAATCAGAAGGCGGTCATGAGTTTTACAGGATTGAAGAAAAGGAAATTGCCCAAAAAGTTTTCCTAATTTCCAAAAGTGCTCCGCTCGTGTTTTAGCCTATAGATATAGTTTTTCAGCCATTGTTTAGGCTACACAATATTTTAGAGAGAGATTTTAGAGAGCTTTTGGGGAGATAGATCGTATACTCTGTTCTTGAGAGATTTTGAACCCCTTTATTTCTTCTATTGATTTCTTTTATGCTTTCTATTCAAATAATGATTTATGTTTCATTGATCATGTCTGAGTAGTTTGCTTGTTAGGTTTAGGGTTTTTCAAAGGTGTTTGATGAATTGTTAGGTCCAATTAAATTGTTAGGATAAAATCATTAGAGTTCTTCATCTGGATTTGTGTTTAAAGCTTATTCTAACTTCATGACCTAGAATCTGATCTTAGGTTAATTAATAGATGCGAGAGTATTATTAATTGCCTGAACTAATGTTAGATGAGCAAAATACCTATTCGCAAAGAGATTTGGTTTAGGGTTTTGTGAACAATCGAACTTGAACTTTAATGCTTGTTTGAATTGTTAGAATTTGCAAAGAGATTTGGAATTTTAGGGTTTAGACATAGATAATATTCGCAGCGAGAGTTGGTTGATTTTACATTAGTGTTTCGAGTTCAAGAACGGATCTTCATAATTCTTAACATTCTGTCTAGACCTGCAATTTAGATCACCTGAGAATTTCCCTGAACCTAGCATTTCGTCTCCTGAAGTTTACATCGTTTTTAATTGCTTTCTGTCTTCTAGTTTTACATTCTCACTTAGCTTAATTCGAAATTAGAAATTTGCGGTGTCACTATCCTTTCCTTGTGGATTCGATCCCTAAGTACTACAACTGATATCTTAATTTGAGAGAGTAGCTCTAGAGTAAATTTGAGAGCATATCAAAATTTTGGCGCCATTGCCGCGGAAGGAGATTAGTTGCCTACAGATTTCTAGTAATAGAATTTTGTCTAGGTTTTTAATTTTTCTTTTTTTAGTTACTAATTCTAGTTTCTTATTCTTGTTTTCAGGTGTATGCTTAATCGCAATACCAGGAGCAACAAGGAAAAGGAGCTAATCAGACTTGATAACCAGGAGCTAGCACGTCTCGAACGGACGAACAGAAAAATCGCACGAGTGTCGATCGACACCACCATTGGCATCGATCGACACCAGTCGCACAACGCGATGCCAGATCTTATGGTTCTAACCCGAGATGAAGCTAGTCAATTGGTAGATGCATAAGGGCACAGAAGGAACGCCCAAGGAAAGAGACTTGATGATAATGGAGCTGTTATCATCGAGCAAGCAGTACAAATCGCAACTGCAGAAGCTGGACGTGGAAGAACTCTTGGCGAGTACAACCGACCAGACCAGTTCTATGCTAATAGAGCTGCGATCCGTCCTCCTGCATTCCAAAGGAATGAATTCGAGCTGAAGCCTGCTTACTACACTTTAGTGGCTCAGCATCCTTTTTATGGTCTTCCTAATGAACATCCTATGGACCACATTGAGAGATTTGAGGACTTAGCATCAAGCATTAAGGCCAATGGAGTGTCCAATGATTATCTCTTCTGCAAGCTTTTCCCCTACTCGCTTGCTGGAGATGCATCATACTGGCTGAAGCAGTTGGATCCAAGATCCTTGACCACTTGGGAAGAAACAAAGAATGCATTCTTATGCAACTTTTTTGATGATGTAAGAACTGAGGAGCTGAGGACAAAGACCACCACATTCTCCCAAGGACCCACTGAAACATTCAAGGCTTCTTGGGTGAGGTTCAGAGCTTACCAAAGAGACTGCCCACATCATGGTTTCAGCGAGCCGCAGCTTATCGGAATCTTTTACCGAGGGATTGACTGTAGGTATCAAATGGCTTTAGACGCTGCGAGCAATGACAACTTCAACAACAGATATCCAGACGACGCGATGGTGCTTATAGAGAATTTGGCATCTTGAAACAGCACCAAGAACGCAGACTTTGAAAGGAGACAACACGCTGGTGAAAATGGAGGAAGCCAAATAGCTGAGGTTAACAGGAAGCTGGACATCTTGATGGGAAAGAAGGAAGTTCACTTTTCTAATGAAGTTGATACTTTTGAGCGTGAGGAAGAAGAAGTTAACTACATCAATGGAGCTGGTTTTCAAGGTCAAAGATTTGGAAATCAGTAAGGCTATGGTTCTTCTTACCAGAAGCCTTTTTAGAACAACAACTTCCAGAGAACTTATGGTTCTTCTTCTTACCAAAAGCCTCCTGCACAAGACAATGAGATGGAGTCTATGCTAGAGCAAATTCTGGAAGGTCAACAGAAGATGACTATGCACTTTAATGGGAAGATTGATGCCATGTACACTGATTTAAATGGGAAAATTGTGTCTCTGGGTACTCATGTGAAGCAATTAGATGTTCAAGTTGCCCAAACTGCTGGAGCTTTGAAGAGACAAGAAGGGTTTCTTCCTGGAAAGACTGATACAAACCCCAGACATCATGTCAATGCCATCATGGTAGGAAGTGCAGAAAATTTCGTGGAGGTTGAAGAGTTTGAGGAGCTTGAAACAGAAGATGTTGCAGTTGCAGAGCTAGCGTCAATCGATGATATCTCTGTAATTTGTATGATTTTAGTACATGTTTCATGATAGTTAGGACTTCATTCTTGCACTTTAGTGATAGCTTGCATCACATTTTCTCCCATGTTAGGATTAGATGCATTAGGTTAGGTTTCTGCATAGTCTTGCATGTCTGGAGTGTGTTCTCAGGTGTTTAGGATGATCCGAAGAAGAGACCAAGGAGGGAGGTCACAAATGGAGAATGAGCCAGTAATATCGAGCATGGATCACGACACGAGGTCGATTTAGACGAGCAGTAGCGGCTTAGTCCCGAAAGGAGAACCTCAGTGTGAAGATCCAGCAAGAAGATGCCCAAAGGACGGATATCGGAACAAGGCAACGGGAAGTGCCCGATTCAAGTACCAAGGAAGGGAAGCCTTCACGACATAACCCCGAAATCCTTTCCCGATATGGAGCCTGCCCGAAGAATTAGAAGAGTTAGCGTTTCGGCTAGTCCATAACGACGTGAGCCCGAAAAGGTAAAAGCCAAAATAGTACCATTTTGGAAAAGTGGTCCCAACGTTTATGGTTTTCCCTTTTTGTGTATAAATACCTACTCCCTCACTCTTATCTCTTCATCATGTTTTCTACTTTTATTTTCTGTCTTCTCTTTCAAGAACCGAAACTCTGTATTTTTCCACCATTGAAGCTTGTTTAAAGCTTTGATTTTTATGCAATCTTGAAGTTTTTAGTCTTATAGCTTAAGTGTTATTTTCTTAAAGCTTCTTCCTTTTCTTGTATTCGATTATCTCACGGCTTATGAGTTACTCTCTCATCCTTATCGATCTTGAGGTTTCTCAAATGGCTTGTGAGTAGTCTTATTAGGACCTTGATGGGTTAAAAGGACCAAGGGACTCTCGGATTTATATTTCTTGCTTAGCTAAAACATAAAGTTAGATTCTTTCTTGTTTATCAATCCCAAAGCTTAGTCTAGTTTGGCCATCTAGGCTAAAGTCCTTAGGCAGCTTGACACGAACATCACGTGCTTGCTTAGCCGGATCTATGAACAAGAGTTTGATCTCTTAGGCTAAGACTAACCATCTGTCTAAGAATCTTACGGTTCAATAGGGACGTTGTAGATGCTTGTTTCTTCTATTGTACCGCTATGCGAGAGCTAGTCTATGGTGATAGAGATTCAAAGAGTTTAGACCCAAACATCATGGGCTAAACGATTTGAGGATCCCTTTACCTAAGAATCACCATCAAAAGACCATGTCTTGATGTGATCCAAAAGCTTTAGCTTGATAAGCCGAACCGAGAGTTACCTAGTTCATGATACTCATCAAGATCCTTCCTTTATCTTGAAAGTTTATCTTTTTACCGTTTAAATATCTATTTCTTGCTTAGCGTCTTTAAAGTTTTCTTATTTATGATCTTGAGTGACACAAGATCAATCCTTTAGTAGTTTTTAGTAGTAAAGTTTTAGTCTTTACCCGATTTGGACTTGACTTATAACACCGATATGACCGTTATGTTCACTAACGCTCCCAAAATGGTTTGATACCCCATACGCTGTACTACTTCGGTTGATAGCAGTTGGGACATTGCTAAAAAGGCTGAAAACTTTCTTTGTCAATTGGCGCCGTTGCCGATTTGGGAGATAGTTCAGTCATTTCGGTATTTGGTCGTTATAAGGACAAGTTTTTATTTTTCAGTCTTTTAACATTCTACTCGTACATCTCTGTGTTGAAACAGGTACATGAACCTACGTTCACACGGTACAACATACCTTGTTCCCCCAATAGACGATATCCACCTGCTCGAAAGATCAACTAGACGAAATCAGGAACAAGTCGAAACAGTTAACCGTGTGACGATGGAAAACCAACAAGGTGCTCAATGAGCTGCAGGCGCAGCTGGTGCACAAGGACCACAAGGTCCACAAGGTCCACAAGGAGTTCAAGGACAGCCTGGTGTTGCAGCTGCTCCACGAGCTGTGAGGCAAATCGGTGCCGGGGATGCACCGATATCGACTGCAAGCCGACACGGTATCCAGCCACCACCAGTGCAGAACAACAACTTCGAGATCAAAAGTGGTCTTATCTCCATGGTGCAGAACAACCGATTCTTCGGTCTGCCCTTGGAAGACCCACTTGACCATCTCAACCAGTTCGACCGTGTGTGCGCCATGACCAAAATCAAAGGAGTAAGCGAAGATGGATTCAAGCTGCGTTTGTTTCCCTTGTCACTGGGAGACAAAGCACACGCATGGGAAAAGACACTGCCACACGGATCCATTACCTCGTGGGCAGATTGCAAGAAAGCTTTCCTGACGAAGTTCTTCTCCACATCGAGGACAGCCCGATTGAGGAACGAAATAAGTGGTTTCACTCAAAAATCCAACGAGACTTTTGGTGAAGCATGGGAGAGATTCAAGGGTTACACCACTCAGTGCCCTCACCATGGATTCAGCCAAGAATCACTCATCAGTACACTATATCGGGGTGTCATTCCCAAGATTCGGATGCTGCTCGATACAGCGAGCAATGGAACATTCCTAGCTAAAGACGTTGAAGACGGTCTTGAGTTAGTTGAAAACTTAGCTCAGAGTGACTCCTATTACCACGAAGACTATGACAGATCCAACCGTGGTTCCAAAGAAGAAGTGGAAGGAAGCCGGAAGGTGATCAAAGAGCTCAATGAGAAACTCGACAAGTTACTACTTGTCCAAACTCAAAAGAAAGTTCATTTCGTGGAAGAACTCACTCAGGTCAAAGAAGGGGAGGACATTCAGTATGAAGATGTCAATTACATCAACGCTCAAGGAGGGTATAACAATTGGAGACCAAACAACAACCTTTCCTACCGGAGCACGAACGTCGCAAATCCTCAGGACCAGACCTACCCTCAGAAACAAGGAGGAGGAGCAAAACAATTCGTGACCTACACGAATCCACAAGGCTTTGTACCATGGTTCCAAAACCAAAACGGCTATCCGCCACGACATCAAGCCGGTGCACCTCCTGGATTCCCACAACAATAACAAGGAAACCCAAATGCTCAAGCTGGCTTTGACTTGGAGGGAACTCTGAATCAACTTCTACAAGGTCAAACACATATCCAGGCGGATATGCACAAACGTTTTGTTGAAGTACATAACAAGATTGATGGTGTCCACACGGAACTATCCGGGAAGATTGAAGACTTGACCGCTCGTGTCAAGACACTTGAAAACAACAAAGGCATTGCATCTACAAGTCAAGCAAGCAACCTTCCTGGAAAATCCGTTACGAATCCAAAGGATTATTGCCAAATGATCACCACTTTCGACGAGGAAAAACAGGATCCTCTCGATATCACTTCTCCAAAACGGGCTCAAGTCGATGCGGACATCGACATCCTAAGAAGGGGAGGGAGTTCTAAAAATTTGGCAACCCCTGAAGAGAAAGCACCATTCCTGCGAGTCTATAAACCGCCAATGCCATACCCCCAGAGGCATAAGAAACGTTTCATAGAGGAACAAGAAGCCGAATTAATTGAAACATTGAAGAAAGTTGAAGATCTCTTCAACAATACTGACGAGACCAAGCCTATTCCAGATTTCCTAGTAGCCTTGAAGGATAAGCTCTATGCTGATGCAATGGCAACGATAGGGAGGAATGCAGCAGCTCGTGAGGAGAAACCTAAGGAGGAACCCTTAGTAGTTAAGAAGCTCGAAGACCCAAGATCATTCACTTTGCCATGCACACTCGGAGGAATTACCTTTGAAAACTGTATGTGTGACCTCGGGGCAAGCATCAACGTGATGAGCCGAGCCATGGCTGAGCGTCTCGGGTATGACACCTATACCGACTGCAAGAAGCTGTTATCACTGGCCGATGGAAGTGAAAAGAAAACTGTTGGGAAGCTGCTGGACCTACCCCTCATGATTGGGAACGTGCTACTGCCAAGCGACTTCCTGGTGATAGAGATGGACCAAGATGTCAAGGAAACTCTCCTATTGGGAAGACCCTTCCTAGCCTCTGCCGGTTGCATGTTTGATTGCAAAAGCTGCAAGGTAGAGCTGAGACTAACTGGAAGCTTGGTAATGCACTTTGACACCAAAGGGAAGAAAATCAATGAGAAAGAACACGCATATTCCCTTGAGCTCAAGAAGACAATTGAGAAGACCAAAGATCCATCCTTGGAAATATGTTACGATGGAGCCAGCTTTGATGGGGTCTGTCTCAATGCAATATTCGAAGGGCAACCAGGAGAAAACCAAGAAGAAACAAAAGAGGTGATCACTTGCAAAAAGTCCTACGTGAAAGGACCGACTCTCGGTGACCTTCTGGAAAGTATGACTCTCAAACTTGTTCTCTCTGCTGGTGGTGAGATGAGATACAAGCTGAGATGCAAGGGAAAAGTTAGACCCTTTGCTTACCTTAAGGTGATAAAAGACACCGATTTGACCAATCAAAAGGGTTCTAAGGCAAGCAAAGAAGGAACTTGCGATGTATCTCTGGCTGATTTCATCACAATGGTCAAGGAAAGTAAGGATCCTCCCACAGGATCGAGGGGTGTTCATTTCCCCCTTTCGCACTAAAAGATGACCAAGAAAAGTCAAGCTAAGTGACTCAAAACAAAGCGCTCTTGGGAGGCACCCCAAGCTTATCCATGTACATATTAATGCTTTTTCTAGTCTAGTTTAATGTTTTCAGGATCCCATGAGAGATAAGAAGGGGAGACTTACACATAAGAGGAGCTAAAACCAATGTGAGAAGCTGTCTGGCTCAATAACGGGATGGAATATCGGGTTAACACCACGATATTCTCCCTAGGTATTCCTTGCCGGGCAGGCTCAACGGCGTGTAGACGATATGGGACGAAGCCCAAGCTAGACAACCATCACGGTGGTCAAATATCGAGAACAAGCCGATATCCGTAACGTTAATCACACCATATCGAGGTCAACCCGATATGTCCGTCCAGGTAAAAGGGTGGCTAGGCTTGGCCAATCCGAAAAAGCGCTCAAATTATGGCCCACTTTTTTGGATAAGGCAAGAATACTTGGTTGGGGTTAACCGACAATTATTCCCCGAACCAAGAAACCCTTGTCAACCCTTCCTTTCCCCATGTCTCCTTTTTCTTTATAAAAACCCTCGCCTCTCTCGTTTTCATTCCCCATCACTCTTAATCCTAGAAATTTGCTTTTGAGTTTTTATTTCGCAAAGCCGAGTTTGAACATTCATCCGAGGATTTTCGCATATCGATCTAAGGTAAAATGCTAATATATAACGATACGATTGATAATCTCTTAGAGTTGTTCAGATTCGCTGCATTAGGGATTGAGAGTAGATGGAGGAACGTTTTTGTAGACAGATTTCGCGTAAAGACTTAGGTTTTTTGTTTTGGTTTTTCTGAATTTCGGCACATCTATTTGTGAGAATAGCTTCATGGCTAATCTCTTTTGAAGTGTCGAGATTCTAGAAGACCATTTTCCACCTTTTTGTTTACACGCAAGCTTGTCTAAAATCTGGATTTGTGAAGAACAACTTATAAGCAACACTCTTTATTCTTCACGGTTTAGACTCTTCGCCGATCTAGTGATACTCAAATATGTTTGCTTGGGCCTCTTTAGTCATGAATAGAATTGCCTTAGGTTTAAACATACATGCAAGATAGTCTCTGTCCTTAGAGCTTTTCCTTGAACTTACACACTTCCGAGTGTTTTTGACTGATAGGTACAATGGTAGGAGCAACAAGAAGCGGAGCTATTCTTGGGAGATCAAGGGAATACCAAACGGAAAAGAGACAAGGAAAGAGACCAGTTGGTGAATCCAGCCGAGCGGCGATTGTACGTTCACCCACACGTGCATCGGGAAGAAGAAGTACGGGATCCCGACATACCCTGGCCGAAATGTGTGCAGTATTCAGGCGAATGGAGTTCAAGGCCACGCGCTATCCCCACGAGGAGACAATGGCCGAGCTGGGTATCTACGAGGACTGCCAAATCCTCTTCAACGCAATGGGCCTGAAGAAATTCATGGAAAACGCTTATGCGTCCCATGACGAAGCGACCTTCCAGTTCCTTGCAACACTTGAAGTAACGTTCTACGCATTCGGTGAGATTACTCATGAGGAAGTTGGAGATGGGCACATTCGTTTCAAGTATGGAAATGATACTCACCGAATGACATTTCGGGAGCTGGAGTCGATATTCGGATTCAGCCAAGGCGATATGCGCGAAATGTCCCTGAATATAGAAAGGGAGGAGCTGGAAGCATTGTGGATGCACATTGGGATAGGGACGTACCAGCCAGGAGTGAACAAGAGCACCATGATAAGGCACCCAGCCTTAAGGTATGTGCAAAGAGCTATTGCACATACTTTCTTTGCAAGGAAGGAATGCGGAGCTGTCCTGACAAAGGAGCTGGAGATAATGGACGACGGCCTGGTGGAGATCATTCAAGAGACACGGAATGACTTTGAATTGAAAGGAAGCAGACAGAGCACCGGCTTGATCACGATATTACTCAAGGAGCTTCTCCACTACAAATCGTTGATGATATCCACACCAAGCGACATGCCTCAGATAGGCTGTGAAGGAGTTGTATCTGCTATCTTGAAAGGGGCTGACATTGATCTCGAGGGGCCAACTCACGGAATCCGGTGGATAGACATTGCATATCTAAAGAAGTGCCAGTTTCTCGGGAAGCCATATCGGCATGGGCACCGATATCAATTCACCCGAGCATCAGGACAAGCTGCAGTACTGTTCCTGCCAAACCCGTGGTTGACCACGATAAGGGAGCCAAGGAATTTGGATTTCGACCCCCAGGATGAGCATCTCTTCCCATATGGAGCTGACTTCTATGGGGACTACGAGGATGAATATCGGGAAGAAGCCGATATAGTTGCTCCAGAGGAAGAAGGAGGTGAGGACGAATACGAAGACCCTACGGACGAGTATGGTTTCCCTCTCTACGGGGGGGGGGGGGATCGTTACCATTTCGACCCAATCACGAGTGCGACTCATCGAACCCTCAAGACGGCGCACGATAGGATCAACGTGCTCCAGCGGTACTGCAAGTGGCAAGACCGATCGATCAGGAAGCTAGTCTCCACGGTGAAGGGAATTAAGGGGCACGTGAAAGGCCTGAAGGGGCAAATCAAGTCGCTCACCTCAAAAATGAAGGGGTCGACACCATCGCCACGGTATGAAGCCGATATGTCTCCGGAGGAAGCAGAAGGAAATGAAACCGAGGAGTCCGATGAAGCAGACAGTCAAATGCTTCAAAGAAGGCATTCCATCTCATTCGAATTAAGGGAGCGCGAACTGAATGATCCAAGAAGGCATTCCTGCCAAGAAGATAGCATATCGAGGAAGAGACGTGCGAGCCAGTCCCCGATACCGGAATCAGACAACCCCTCCTTCTCCACCAGTGAGGACACCACGTCCTCACATCACACTGAGCAGTAAGGTACGACTCCAAACTCTTGTACATAAGCATTTCTCTTTATTGTTTTATTTTTGCTCGAGTTTTTGCATTATCATAGGAACATATTCATCCTCTCTTTTATCACACAGGGACTGTGTGATTTAAGTTTGGGGGAGTATGTAGTACTTGCATTCATAATATTTGCATTCATAATATTTGCATAGAAAAACACAAAAAATTGAAATTTTTTGAAAATTTGCCCCACAAAAAGAACTCATGAAGTTGCATTTCCATGTTAGGATTGAGTCTAGATGCATTCATTTAGGATTCACAAGCATTTGCATAAGGTGTTAAGTATAACGAATCCTTGTAAATAGCCATTTTTAAGTCATGAACTCAATGCCTTGGTTCTTGTTTGTCTGATGCATTTGGAATTAGACCGAGCTTAAGGCAGCACCACATTTGGAATTTGTCCTGTGAAATTCAGTTTTGACTTGATGCATTGCGACTTGAACCATTTCCCTAATAAAGTTGAACCGTTAATTTGAACATCTAATTATCTCGTTCATATTTGTCAAATAGCTCATGGATTTCACTTGGACTTTCTTTTCCCTTTTTACCACTCTCTTGCTAGTCCAAGTACCAGACCGCATCCTAAATCAAAACCATTGTTTTTAAACCAATAAACACCTTTGTGAGAGCATGTGAGGCCTTTGCACCATTTTTGAATCTTTTTAGGCAAAAAGTTCTGGGTTTAGATCGACAAGGTTAGATTTCCATGTAGACGTTGGCTCACATCTCAGGTCAACACTAGGTTAAGTGGTTTGGTTACTGAAACGGTTTAACACCGAAATCGGGGGCCGATATTGCTGGGTAGACTAGGAAAAAGGGAGGGATATTCCAATTTGATCATGCATTGACAAAAGGGAAGGAAAGAAAACCAAGGAGTCAGACGGGGACACGAATGAAGGAGATGGCAGCACCAAAAAGGCTTGGAAACAAAGGAGAAAAAGGCGATTCCAAAAGAAAGCAAAAGAAGGCCAATCAACAAAGTCTAAATCCGGCCAGCAACACCAAAGGTGAAACGCAAGGAACGCAACAAAGAAGTCAGAAAGCTGAAACCGATCTCCAACAAAGAAGAAGTCCCCAGAAATGACCAGGAAAGGTAATATCGAAGAGTAATATCGGGTATAAGGCGAAATGCCAAAACAAAGGGTAGCTTTGGAGGGATCAGTTTAGATTAGGGTAGGAAACAAAATAGATGTTCTGGATAGATGGAAGTCTAGCCTTGTATGCATCCATTAGTTTTTACCCTTAGCATTTTGCATTAAGAAGGTTCCTTTCATGAGTGATCCCACTTAAACACTTAACCCGATCGCGCTACGAGTTCATATTTAGCTCGTTACCTTACCCTGAACCAAGTGAGTTGTTTGACAGGTATGGATGAGATCCACGTTTTGAATTTCATAATGAATGTGAAAGGGAATTGGGAATTTGAATGTGCATCTAAGTTAGGATTGATTTCGCTTGATTATTGTGATGAATGTGGCTAAGGCTTTCTGGATAGGTAGAATTCGACTTGCATCCTAGAAACCTGAACTCAGACATTGAGTTGATTTCCTTTAAATGGCGTTTTGGATTCGAACTTACATATTTTATTTTAAAACCTCACCCCTCCGGTTGGCTTTTGCTTGAGGACAAGCAAAAAGGCAAGTTTGGGGGTGTTGATATCTCTGTAATTTGCATGATTTTAGTACATGTTTCATGATAGTTAGGACTTCATTCTTGCACTTTAGTGATAGCTTGCATCACATTTTCTCCCATGTTAGGATTAGATGCATTAGGTTAGGTTTCTGCATAATCTTGCATGTTTGGAGTGTGTTCTCAGGTGTTTAGGATGATCCGTAGAAGAGACCAAGGAGGGAGGTCACAAATGGAGAATGAGCCGGTAATATCGAGCATGGATCACGACACGAGGTCGATTTAGACGAGTAGTAGCGGCTTAGTCCCGAAAGGAGAACCTCGGTGTGAAGATCCAGCAAGAAGATGCCCAAAGGACGGATATCGGAACAAGGCAACGGGAAGTGCCCGATTCAAGTACCAAGGAAGGGAAGCCTTCACGACATTACCCCGAAATCCTTGCCCGATATGGAGCCTGCCCGAAGAATCAGAAGAGTTAGCGTTTCGGCTCGTCCATAACGACGTGAGCCCAAAACGCTAAAAGTCAAAATAGTACCATTTCGGGAAAGTGGTCCCAACGTTTATGTTTTTCCCTTTTTGTGTATAAATACCTACTCCCTCACTCTTATCTCTTCATCACGTTTTCTACTTTTAGTTTTCTGTCTTCTTCTTCTTCAAAGAACCGAGACTTTGTATTTCGCCATTGAAGCTTGTTTAAAGCTTTGATTTTTATGCAATCTTGAAGTTTTAAGTTATATAGCTTGTCTTATTTTCTTAAAGCTTCTTCCTTTTTCTTGTTTTTGATTATCTTGCAGCTTATGAGTTACTCTCTCATCCTTATGGATTTTGAGGTTTCTCAAATGGCTTGTGAGTAGTCTTTTTAGGACCTTGATGGGTTAAAAGGACCAAGGGACTCTCGGATTTATATTTCTTGCTTAGCTAAAACATAAAGTTAGATTCTTTCTTGTTTATCATTCCCAAAGCTTAGTCTAGTTTGGCCATCTAGGCTAAAGTCCTTAGGCGGCTTGACACGAACATCACGTGCTTGCTTAGCCGGATCTATGAACAAGAGTTTGATCTCTTAGGCTAAGACTAACCATCTGTCTAAGAATCTTACGGTTCAATAGGGACGTTGTAGATGCTTGTTTCTTCTATTGTACCGCTATGCGAGAGTTAGTCTATGGTGATAGAGATTTAAAGAGTTTAGACCCAAACATCATGGGCTAAACGATTTGAGGATCCCTTTACCTAAGAATCACCATCTAAAGACCAAGTCTTGATGTGATCCAAAAGCTTTAGCTTGATAAGCCGAACCGAGAGTTACCTAGTTCATGATACTCATCAAGATCCTTCCTTTATCTTGAAAGTTTATCTTTTTACCGTTTAAATATCTATTTCTTGCTAGCGTCTTTAAAGTTTTCTTATTTATGATCTTGAGTGACACAAGATCAATCCTTTAGTAGTTTTTAGTAGTAAAGTCTTAGTCTTTACCCGATTTGGACTTGACTTATAACACCGATATGACCGTTATGTTCACTAACGCTCCCAAAATGTTTTGATACCCCATACGATGTACTACTTCGGTTGATAGCAGTTGGGACATTGCTAAAAAAGCTGAAAACCTTCTTTGTCAATCGACACCACTTCTGAGTGTCGATCGACATCAGTAGAAATTCCCGACGATTCGAGTTCTGGCGGACCGAATTCGACCAAAGCATCGACACAAGATATAAGTGTCGATCGACACCAGCTGGGTGTCGATCGTTACCATGCCCAGACTTCGCCAAGCACGCCTGAAGCTTCAACAAATGTAAAGGAAAGAGTGTACAAGCCTAAGGTTCCATATCCTCCTTTACCCAAACACCTAAGGCCGCCCATTAGTGCAGAGAAGCTGGCTGCTTTCAACAAAAGGGTGGAAATGATTCCCAAGGAGATCTCCTTTGATGAAGCTTATGAGAGATATCCATTGTGTGCCTTCTTCCAGAATAATAGAGAAAGCTTTGAAGAGATGGAAGAACTCTTTCACAAAGCAAGGGAAACACCACCACCAACGAAGCAGCTGCTTAAGGTTGAAAATCCTGGGATGTTTGTTGTTCCATGCTCCATTGGAGGAGTTGAGTTTGAACAATCTCTCTGCGATTCTGGTGCTAGCGTGAATCTCATGTCAAGGGACATTGCATAAAGATTAGGCATTGATGATATTCAACCTCCAAACATGACTCTCATGTTCGCCAGCTCTGACACCACAACCCCATATGGTACGATTCCAGACTTACTTGTCAAAGTGGAGAATTGTCTAGTACCTACTGATTTTCAGGTGGTCGAAGTGAGCAAGAATTCTATCATGCCATTCATCCATGGAAGACCATTCATGGCCACAGTGGGAGCAGTTGTAGACATGCCGAATAACAGAATATCCTTCTCTAATGTTGACAGAGGAGTCTTCTACAAAGCTATCCCTACTACTGGAACATCCAAACACATCTCTTGCATTGCTGTGATCGCTGGAGAAGAGCTGGATTCTAAAGAGCAAGTGAACAAACTGGTTGTTCAAGAGACATTGGATGGGAATTCTGAGAAAGCTGTGGAGCTTGAAGATTGGAGTGGAAACAATCATATCTTCAGGACTTTGGGCGAAGATGAAGGTCTAATCAATGCCAAACTGATGGAGGAAGACGTTTTCATCATGGAGACAAAGATTGCGGAGCTGAATTGCAGGAAAACTGCAGAAATTCGAGCTGCAGAGTTGGTGTCGATCGACACCACTCCTAGTGTCGATCGACACCCTTCACGGATCACACCAGAAGCTGTTTCCAATGCTGCAATTCCATCACATGTTGTCAAACAAACAACTCCGAATCCTACAGCCCATAAACCTCGAAGGAAGCAAAGGTACGCGCTCCCTGGAATCAATTCCAAACCCCCTGATCTTATCAATAAGAATACCAAAAGTTTAAAAGCTGCTTCACACTTATGCAAGCCACGAGATTCTCTTAGAGGGCTTGGTGTTTCTTTTGATTATTCTGCAGGAAAACAAAGTGTCCCACCCGAAAAGATGACCCACCCTGCTGCTGTTCCTAAATTCCTTGGTCGCTTTCATGCACCTAAGGCCTATACACCACCATGGATGAGAAGACATTCGTCTGGAAAGCATTCGATGCCGCCCTCTGATCCACCAGACGTCTGATCCCCGACACAGTCAAGCTAATGACTGAAAACGAGCGCTGAGTGGGAAGCAACCCACTGTTAGGTACGTTTTTCCTTTATATTTTGTTTTGCTTTTACTAAGTCCTAGTTTCAGTTAGTCGAAAAAGGCAACATTGAACTCGACTCAGATCAGTGTCGATCGACACCACTATAGCGTCGATCGACACCACGCGCAGACAAAGGTAAGTCTTCTAACTGGTCTTTTAAAGTCGTTTCTAATCTTTCTTTTAGCCAACTTCTGGCTTGATAACACTGGGGACAGTGTTGTTTATGTCTTGGGGAGGTGATTACTGACTTTGTGTTTTGTTTTGAGAGTCATTTGAGTCAATCAAAAACTTTGTTTTATTGAGTCAAAATCAGTGAAATTTTCAGTTTTCAGAAGAACTAACCACATAAGATTGACACTTGAAGGACCATTGCCATTGCAGTTGATTGGAGGTTTTACGAAGTAGAAAGCTGCAAGTGGATCAGTCTAACAAAGAGAGTTCAGATTCCTGCTTAGAGTTTAGTATTCATTGGATTTGATTCCTCTTTCAGCACTGACAAGATAAGAACACTACAGTCTTTCCTTGATCTTCCCTTTAGAAAAAAAAAAGAGTCTAAGTTTAAGGAATAGTGCAAAGTTCCTCATGAGCCTGTCTCCTCACAAGGAACAATATTAGTGAGAGCTCATGAACTTGTCTCCTCACAAGGAACACAAGTAAGAGTGGCACTATTCCAAGACTTCAAAAGAATGAGAAAAGTCAATGAAAAGATCTGTAGAACACCCTGAAAATGGGCAGCGGTTGACTAAGGGAAGAGAAAATAGGGAAGCTGTAGAAGGAATGTCTTGTTCAGTCGCTAAGGAAGGGAAATAATCTGTAAGTCCTTTGGTCAATACCGTTGTTTAAGTTCGAAATTTTGAAAGCAAAAAGGGATTTGAGCTTGATTTGGGAGATTGCTAAGCTTGTGGTAAGTATACTGAAATATTACCTAAGGTTGGCTCAATGGTATGTGGATTCAAGGAGTGTTGGTTCAATGTGGCGTTCAGAAGGTTAGCTGGATATTTCGGTTTTCAAACCTCGACTCTATACTTGGTTTCTGTTTTGCTTGAGGGCAAGCAAAGGCTAAGTCTGGGGGAGTTGATATATCATGGTTTTTACCGGTTTTTGACCATGATATAAGTCTTATTTATAGAGTCTTTTGGTCTTTTTAGAGTCCTATTAGAGTCTTTGAAGGCTCAGCTAAGTTTTGAGCATAATTGGAGATTTTGGAGCATTTTGGAGCATTGTGGAACAAGCTGCTGAAAAGATGAACTCGGATTGAAGATGGATGAACAGTGTTGATCGACACTGTTCATGGTGTCGATCGACACCCCTCAAAATCAGAAGGCGGTCGTGAGTTTTACAAGATTGAAGAAAAGAAAATTGCCCAAAAAGTTTTCCTTATTTCCAGAAGTGCCCAGCTCGTGTTTTAGCCTACAAATATAGTTTTTCAGCCATTGTTTAGGCTACACAATATTTTAGAGAGAGATTTTAGAGAGCTTTTGGGGAGATAGATCCTTTACTCTTTTCTTGAGAGATTTTGAACCCCTTTATTTCTTCTATTGATTTCTTTTATGCTTTCTATTCAAATAATGATTTATGTTTCATTGATCATGTCTGAGTAGTTTGCTTGTTAAGTTTAGAGTTTTTCAAAGGTGATTGATGAATTGTTAGGTCGAATTAAATTGTTAGGATAAAATCATTAGAGTTCTTCATCTGGATTTGTGTTTAAAGCTTATTCTAGCTTCATGACCTAGAATCTGATCTTAGGTTAATTAATAGATCCGAGAGTATTATTAATTGTCTAAACTAATTTTAGATGAGCAAAATACCTATTCGCAAAGAGATTTGGTTTAGGGTTTTGTGAACAATCGAACCTGAACTTTAATGCTTGTTTGAATTGTTAGAATTTGCAAAGAGATTTGGAATTCTAGGGTTTAGACATAGATAATCTTTGCAGCGAGAGTTGGTTGATTTTACATTAGTGTTTCGAGTTCAAGAACGGATCTTCATCATTCCTAACATTCTGTCTAGACCTGCAATTTAGATCACCTGAGAATTTTCCTGAACCTAGCGTTTCGTCTCCTGAAGTTTACACCGTTTTTAATTGCTTTCTGTCTTCTAGCTTTACATTCTCACTTAGCTTAATTTGAAATTAGAAATTTGCGGTGTCACTATCCCTTCCTTGTGGATTCGATCCCTAAGTACTACAACTGATCTCTTAATTTGAGACAGTAGCTTTAGAGTAAATTTGAGAGCATATCAAGAGGCAAAGGTGAAACATCAGGTACCAACACACCAGATCTAGTCAATGTTTACCTTGTGGAAGGTCTGAAGGCGAATCTGATCAGCATCAGCCAACTGTGTGATGAAGGACTGTCAGGTATATTCACCAGAACATACTGTAAAGCAGTTGATGAGCAAGGAGTGACCAGGATGAGTGGAATTCGATCTGGTAATAACTGCTACATGTGGAAGCCAACCGAGCAGTGTATGACAGCAATAAAGCCAAATGACCTGCAGTTATGGCACCAGAAACTCGGTCACATGAATGTCAGAACAATGATTAAATTAGGGGAATGGGAAGTTGTTCGTCGAATGCCAAAGCTAGATGTGGAATCAGATTTTGTCTGTGGACCGTGTGCGAAAGGGAAGCAAGTCAAAGTGCAACACAAAGGGATTCATGAGATTCAGTCTAAGCAACCGTTAGACATGATACATATGGATCTGATGGGGCCAGTCCAAATAGAAAGTATTGGTGGTAAAAAATATGTGTTTGTACTGGTGGATGACTTTACGAGGTATACTTGGCTCAAGTTTCTGAGAGAAAAGTCAGAAACATTCCACATGTTCAAGATTCTGGTACTTCAGTTAATGAACGAGAAGAAAACCAGAATTAAGTACATCAGAAGTGATCATGGAGGGGAGTTTCAAAATGAAGTTTTTGATCGATTCTGTGCTGAACAAGGAATTGTGCACCAATACTCAGCACCAAGAACAACACAACATAATGCTGTGGTTGAACGGAAGAACCGAACATTGCAAAAAATGGCGCGAGCCATGCTGATTGGGAACCAAGTTGCTAAACACTTCTGGGCAGATGCTTTTAACACAGCGTGTTATGTTATCAATCGGGTATACATCACAAAAGGTACATCCAAGTCACCTTACGAAATGTGGAAAGGGAAACCGCCAACTGTTAGCTACTTCCATGTGTTTGGATGCACTTGCTATATTTTAAATGACAAAGATCATCTGGGCAAGTTTGACGCCAAGAGTGATGATGGGATCTTTTTGGGATACTCTGGCACGAGTACGACATACAGAGTCTACAACAAAAAGGCGAGACAAGTCCAAGAAGCTGTCAATGTAGTGTTTGATGATGCATCGGGATCATGATTTCGTTTTGATATGGCAGCCGCTGAAGTTAGTGATCCGGTTGAAAACGAGACCACTGCAGACAGAAATGATAATGCTGATATGGATGAATCTGAGACAAAATATGAGAGTGAAGGGGCTGATGATTCAGTCCTAACGGAATCTCCAGTACTTGATCCAGCACCGTTGGTATCCAAACTCCATGCCAAGAAGCTGGTGCCCAGTGATAGGGTAACTCGTGGGATGAAATATGATTACAAGCAAATGGCTAAGGGAAACTTTGCAATGATAGATCTTGCATGTTTTGTTGCAAAATTCGAGCCAAGAGATCATAGGGAAGCACTGTCAAATGAGTTTTGGATCATCTCCATGCAAGAAGAGTTGAAACAATTCGAGAGAAGTCAAGTGTGGACTCTTGTTCCAAGACCTAACATGGGCAATGTCGTGGGTACCAAATGGATCTTCAAGAATAAGATCGACGAAAATGGGGAAGTGGTTCGCAACAAGGCACGCTTGGTAGCTCAAGGGTACTCACAAGTGGAAGGAGTTGATTTCGAAGAGACATTTGCACCTGTTGCCAGACTCGAGTCCATCAGGCTTCTGATTGGAATGGCTTGTCACATGCGCTTTAAGTTACATCAGATGGATGTAAAGAGTGCGTTCCTCAATGGAATATTACAAGAGGAGGTGTTTGTTGAACAACCTAAAGGTTTTGAAAATCCCGAACATCCATACTATGTGTACAAGCTGAAAAAAGTCCTGTATGGGTTGAAGCAAGCTCCTCGGGCGTGGTATGAAAGGCTGACAACATTTCTGATATCCAAGAAGTATCAGAGGGGAAGTGTAGACAAGACATTGTTCATCCAGGAAAACCAGAACGGCTTGATGGTTGTCCAGATCTACGTGGATGACATTGTGTTTGGAGGTACCAATCAGGGGTTGGTAGATGCATTTGTGACCATGATGACAAGTGAATTTGAAATGAGCATGGTGGGAGAGCTGTCGTACTTTCTGGAGCTTCAAGTAAAACAGTCTGAGGAGGGTGTCATTATCTCACAGAGTACCTATGCGAGAAACCTGGTGACACGGTTTGGGCTAGAGACGTGCAAAACAGCAAGGACTCCTATGGGAACGACTACAAAGCTGTCCCGTGATGAACATGGTGAAGATGTTGATCCCAGATTGTACCGAGGAATGATCGGAAGTCTGTTGTATCTTACAGCCAGCCGTCCAGATTTGTGTCTGACTGTGGACATCTGTGCAAGATATCAAGCTAGACCCAAAATGTCTCATCTCCAGGCTGTTAAACGAATCATCAAATATGTCAAGGGCACTGCTGATATGGGGTTGTTTTATTCCAGGGATACCAACAGGAACTTGGGAGGATATTGTGATGCTGATTGGGCTGGATGTCTTGACGATCGGCGAAGTACAAGTGGTGGGTGTTTCTTTCTTGGGAACAACTTGATCTCATGGCACAGCAAGAAACAGAACAGTGTGTTGTTATCCACTGCTGAAGCAGAGTACATAGCACTGAGAAGCTGCTGCACTCAACTCTTATGGATGAAACAGATGATGGTCGACTAGGGTATGACCTCTGAATCTCTGTTAATACACTGTGATAATGAAAGTGCCATAATTATTGCCAAGAATCCAGTACAACACTCACGTACAAAACACATAGATATCAGACATCATTTCATTGGTGAACTTGTTGAGGAGAAACTCATTGAGATTGATCATGTGAGCACTGATCATCAATTGGCTGATATATTTACCAAACCATTGGACTTTAATAGATTCGTGAATCTGAGACAGTCCATTGGTGTCTTTGAAATCTAATATGTTGTGTGGTTTGAGTTGATCTGATACAAGAGCAGGCACAGGAACATGTACAAAAGGGAGAATAAGTATGAGAGGCTCAGAACCCTGTCTATGTAGATCTTGGTGAAAGAGGGCTACCTGATATGCTATTCTAGATCCATCATAACAGGTTAGTCAATCAGAAAGCGTGTTGGCCATAAGACAAGATGAAAGTGAGTCTATTGTGCTATGGGCAATCTGGATAAATAAATTTAAAAAAAAACAAAAAAATGATGAATGAAATGATCCAGATAGAGTCTATATAGATATGATGGCCACTATGTAGCTGAACCTGATGATCTTGATTGTTGACGGATCAAATGATGGTTCAACAGGGCAAAAGAGATCACTTCATCAGCATTCTGTGGTTGATCAGCTGGCTGTTGACTCAAGGTTGAAAACTGATGTTTCTGGAAGAAAGGCATGTCGGTGTGAAAGCTAGTCACCAAGACTAAGTCTGAGTTTCTCTAGTGGGAATAAATTGTTATTGGCATGTTCCTACTGTTTGCTCCGGGTCAACTTGTGGATGTCTGGTAAAAACCACATACAACAGATCCGAGGTATGATTTCTAAGTGTATCGCCATATGTTGTGTTGTGCTCATGATGTTTAGTGTTGATGTGGGTCCCTCACAGTTTCGTATAAGTTTTGAGTCAAACTGTCTGTGGTGTTAAACTTGGTGTTGGATTGGTTAATATGCACGAGTATCAAACAGTATGACAGAGATCATGTTTAAAAATCGGCTGATGATTCTGTGTGAGCATTGAGTGACAGGTTTCTGAGGTGGATAAAGACCAAATCAAAGAAAGAGGCCCATATCTAAAGAACGGTTTGCAAATTTGGAGGGAGTTTATTTAGGGTTTTATGGGGAAAGAAGCCAAACAGTTTCTCTTCGGTTTCTCTCCAAAAATTCTCTCTCGAACGGTTCACTTCTTCCTCAAACGAAGAATTCCGTGATTCCGTTCAGATTAAACGATGAATGCGTTGTTCTCTGGTCTCTCTCGCCTTGTCGGTTAAAGTTCTGTGTTGCCTCAACCAGACCAAAGAAGTCCGTCACCAGCACGAGTGGTGGCTACAACAGAGGACCCTTCGCCAGATACGCCGATACAGACGGAAGTGCATGTTGAGGAAAATCCCTTGACCAAGGTGGTGTTCAAGGGTGTGACTGATTCGCAGAAGGAATCGTCCAATATGTCGGGGCAAATTCCAAAATCACGAGCCCCATCTATGGAGGTTCTGCATCGGGATGAGTCGGTGGATCAATCGGTAAATCCCAAGATGAATCAGCGTGGGAAAAATGAGAAAAGTGAATCGGCATCGTCTCGACGGGTCTCAATCCGCAAGAGATGTGCGACTCAACTGAACAAAGAAGCGTCTGCAGCAAATGAGGAAGGCAGTGGTGAATCTGTACCATTTCGGAAAAAGGCACGGTCTGAGGAAGGGAAGGGTCAGATTGACTTTGACCAAACCAGGTTTCTGTCAGCAGAAGCTAAAGACAGGTATGATTCTTTCATCAATCAATCTCTGTTGGAGGAAATGGTAATTGAGTTCGGCAACGAACACAAAGGGGTTGAGTCTCTAGTTGTGGACTTTGGGTTAGCTGGAACCATAGTAAACATTGAGCCGTTTGTCAAAGATGTTGTGATGGAGTTTTGGGCACATCTATCTCTGATAGAGCCAGGAGAAGATTATGTGGTAGTATGGGTTAGAGGGAGAGAATTTGAATTGTCAGCCTCTCGGATTAACTCCTGGTTCAGTCTAGGTGATCTGGCAGAACGTGCAGAAGTGGCTGAGATGAAGGAGCTGTCGGATGATGAACTTGCTGAGTTCATGACCAATGGCAAGGTCAGAATGTGGAAAGGCTTATTGTCTTCACAGTTCGCTCAGGACAAGAGTCTGTTGTATAGAATCTGTTGCTTCAACTGGCTTTCGACAAACAACTTTGGGTACCCAAATCCAGGAAGAGCAAAGCTGGTATATAAGGTCTGCAATCGGATCCCATTTGATTTTGGGAAGATGGCCTTCGATCAGATTGTCTATCAGAGTCGATTTGGAGCTACCAAGTTCTATCTGCCGTTTTCCAGTCTCATCTATCAGATCCTGTGCTCTCAAGTTCTGATGGGATTGCTCCAACTGAAGAGGTTGAAGAGATCAAAGTGTACAAAAGAGTAACTGCTGCTGTGAAGCAGGAACCTGATCAGTCGGTCAAATCAACCAGGACTCAACCCACCAGGACACGTAAGTCTCAGCCGGTCAAGCAGGAAAATACTACAAAACCTGGGAATACGTCAACTGTGGCTCCTCATAAGGTGCCAAGACTGTCTACAGGGGATCGTCAAGTTCTGACTGCAGCAGTCAGAATCATTCAGCGGTTGTTGGCGCCTGGTAAGTAATCTGTTTTCTCTCATCTGCATCTCTTAAATGTGATATTTTTGACATGATGTTGTGCTCAAGCAGGGGGAGATGAGGATGATGATGAGGTTGAGGATGTGACGCCAACGGTGCAGGGTTGATGGGGGAGAAATTCTCTGTTTTCTTGCTACTCGTTGGTGGCTGTTAAATTTTTTGTTGAACTCTTGTTGAATCCTGTTTTCTGACACAAAGTTTTTTTTCTTTTGGTTGTTGCCATGGTTTGGTTTGTACGGTTAAGACTCTGTTCGTCATTAAGTATGCATATTTTTTTTTGTCTAGGCTCAAGAATTGTGTTGGAAGGATATGTGTATTGGTGTATTGCGTGTATGTTGTGGTCTTGTGTATTCTGTGTAAACAGGTAACTTCAGATGCATTGCTCGAGCATCAAATCAAGTCAAAAAGCTGTCTCTTATACACATCTAGATGTTCATTCAGCGGTTGTTGATGTCTGGTAAGTAACCCGTTTCTCTCATCTGCATCTCTTAAATATGATATTTTTGACATGATGTTGTGCCTGTCTCTTATACACATCTAGATGTGTATAAGAGACAGGTGTTAAACATGGGTGTTGGATTGGTTGATATGCACGAGTATCAAACAGTATGACAGAGATCATGTTTAAAATTCGGCTGATGATCTGTCTCTTATACACATCTAGATGTGTATAAGAGACAGTGTCTGTGGTGTTAACTTTGTGTTGGATTGGTTGATATGCACGAGTATCAAACAGTATGACAGAGATCATGTTTAAAATTCGGCTGATGATTCTGTGTGAGCATTGAGTGACATGTTTTAGAGGTGGATCAAGCCCAAATCAAAGAAAGAGGCCCATATCTAAAGAACAGTTTGCAAATTTGTAGGGAGTTTATTTAGGGTTTTATGGGGAAAGAAGCCAAACAGTTTCTCTTCGGTTTCTCTCTAAAATTCTCTCTCGAACGGTTCATCTCTTCCTCAAACGACACATCTAGATGTGTATAAGAGACAGGGATGAGTGGAATTCGATCTGGTAATAACTGCTACATGTGGAAGCCAACCGAGCAGTGTATGACAGCAATAAAGCCAAATGACCTGCAGTTATGGCACCAGAAACTCGGTCACATGAATGTCAGAACAATGATTAAATTAGGGGAATGGGAAGTTGTTCGTCGAATGCCAAAGCTAGATGTGGAATCAGATTTTGTCTGTGGACCGTGTGCGAAAGGGAAGCAAGTCAAAGTGCAACACAAAGGGATTCATGAGATTCAGTCTAAGCAACCGTTAGACATGATACATATGGATCTGATGGGGCCAGTCCAAATAGAAAGTATTGGTGGTAAAAAATATGTGTTTGTACTGGTGGATGACTTTACGAGGTATACTTGGCTCAAGTTTCTGAGAGAAAAGTCAGAAACATTCCACATGTTCAAGATTCTGGTACTTCAGTTAATGAACGAGAAGAAAACCAGAATTAAGTACATCAGAAGTGATCATGGAGGGGAGTTTCAAAATGAAGTTTTTGATCGATTCTGTGCTGAACAAGGAATTGTGCACCAATACTCAGCACCAAGAACAACACAACATAATGCTGTGGTTGAACGGAAGAACCGAACATTGCAAAAAATGGCGCGAGCCATGCTGATTGGGAACCAAGTTGCTAAACACTTCTGGGCAGATGCTTTTAACACAGCGTGTTATGTTATCAATCGGGTATACATCACAAAAGGTACATCCAAGTCACCTTACGAAATGTGGAAAGGGAAACCNTTCTAGATTCACGTGTTGTGAGATCTAGTCAAGGGTTTTTAGATAAAGCTTAGAATCGTTTGGGGTCAATCTAGAGTTCTAGAGTTGAGTAATACCAAAGTTAGTGTAATCTTGTAAGATTAACTAATCAGATTTAAGTTGAAATAAAAGCATTCGTCTTGGTGCTGTCCAAGACACATAAATCTGTTGTTGCTAGTTTTTCCGCACTTACAACCCTCACTGTCTTAACGACGGAACATATATCCAACTTTTTCTAGTTTATTTCAGATTTGAATGACTTTATTCTTCTTTATTTTATTGTAGAAGAATATTTCTTTATTTTATTATATTAGTGTTCTTCAAGTTTATTTTGAGATTTTTATGACTTTATTTTTTTATTGTTGAAGAAGAATAATTCTATATTTTATTATATTACCGTTGTATAATAAATTACACCGATTAAAATTTGTAAATATAAATAACATAAAAAATATGAGTTATCTTTAACGTTAAAAAAAAATTAAAGACTTATCGAACAATTCTCAATAAAATTATGCACAACGAATGCGTCAGATTGGTTCCGACGTAATCAAAGAGCATGATAAAGCAAAAATGAAAGTAGATATTTCTTATTATTGACGATTTAAAGTATTTACAAAAAAACAACACAGAAAACAAGTAGAAATAACAAATATAAAAAAGTGTATAATGTATAAAATAGGATTCGGTCCATTGATCTCTGCTTATGTTCTTGTTTTATAGCTCTAAAACCGTGTTTAACGTCTTCATTTACTCCAATTCTGTAATAATTGTATTTATTTCAATAAATTTAGTTGTTTTTAGTCAAAGCATTGACTTACTCTGTTTCAATAATTCATTTACTCCGCTTGATTCTGTAATGATTGTATTTATTTCAGTAAATTCACCTGTTTCTAGTCAAAGCATTGTATTACTCTGTTTCAATAATTCCTCAGTCCGCCCTTGAAGTAGACTTTTAATTTAACTCGTAGGTTTGACTTTCATTGCTTCTATTCAGACTGGATGAGTTCTACGCATGACTTTGATTTGAGCCCTTCCACTCCGTTAAGCAAGTTAACCTCTCGCTGGGCCTTGGATTTTGCGCTTAGTGGGAATAAAATTCTAGACCGGGATTTGTATGCAAACAGTTAGCCCCCTTAATTTTTCAAATCAGATTTTAATAAATTAAAGCAATTTACTTGCGGTTTTTTCGATAAATTAGAATTCCGACAAAAACAATTGACAATTTTTTTTTTTTAACTCTTCGTATTTCTTCAAACTCTTCATCTTCTCTTTTATCGATTGCTCCAATTAACGAATGGGAAAAATCTCCTTCCTTGGCTGAACGCGTCAGATTGGTTCTGACGTAATCAAAGAGCATGATAAAGCAAGAATGAAAGTAACTGGTTCTTATTATTGACGATTTAGAGTATTTACAAAAAAAAAAAACAGAGAAAACAAGTATAAATAACAAATATAAAGAAGTGTATAATGTATGAAAATAGGATTAGGTCCATTGATCTCTGCTTATATTCTTGCTTTTTATAGCTCCAAAACAGTATTTAACGTCTTCTTTTACTCTGCTTGATTCTGAAATGATTGCATTTATTTCAGTAAATTCAGTTGTTTTTAGTCAAAGCATTGACTTACTCTGTTTTAATAATTCATTTACTCTGCTTGATTCTGTAATGATTGTATTTATTTCAGTAAATTCAGCTGTTTCTAGTCAAAGCATTGAATTACTCTGTTTCAATAATTCTTCAGTCCGCCCTTGAAGTCGAATTTTAATTTGACATGTAGGTTTTGACTTTCGTTGCTTCTATTCAGACTGGATGAGTTCTACGCATGACTTTAATTTGGAGCCTTTTCACTTCAGTAACCAAGTTAACCTTGCGCTGGGCCTTAGATTTTGCCGCTTAGTGGGCCTAAAATTCTAGACCGGGATTTGTATGCAAACTGTTAGCCCCCTTAATTCTTTAAATCAGATTTTAATCCATTTAAGCAATTTACTTGCGGTTTTTTCGATAAATTAGAATCCCGACAAAAACGATTGACTTTCTTTTTCTTTCTTTTCGTATTTCTTCAAACTGTTCATCTTATCTTTTGTCGATTTCTCCATTTAACGAATGGAAAAAATCGCCTTCCTTGGCTGATTTCTTTGAGTTGCTCTGAACTTCTTGTAGAATCCCCAATTCGGTCTAGTTCATTCTTTCGAGTGACGGCATTTCCCTCGAAAATGTTCCTCATGGATGTTACTGTGTTTACGAATCTTACTTCGGTGGATGCGGACTTCGATTTCCTATCCCAAAGCTCTTGCTGAAATTTCTTGCTAGCGCCAGGCTTTGTCTATCTCAGTAGTCGCCGAATTGCCTTTGACAACTCTTGGGGTTACTTGCGCTTGCTCGGGATGCCAAAGATTCCTTCCATGCTCGTGATTTATATCGTCTCGGAGATATAGAGAAGCTGAAACGCAGTTTTAGTTTTACCGCCAAATCCACAATGAAGATTATTGATGAGATTCCTGAGAGGAAAGATCTTTAGTGTCACCATTACTTCTTCTTTAGGCTTAATGATGATTCAATTTCCATGGGTCTATTGCTCCCTTGTCAGTCTGGACAAAGACGATTGATAGAAGTTTATTTTGCTATTCTCTCAGTGTTCATTTTTTTTTGGTCTACAATTTCACTTCTTGCTTATGTTGTTGTCCAGATGTGAACAAGTAGTTTTCGCAGAGTGACCAGGTCAAATGTTTGTTTGAAAATTTAAAGGAACGGGAATTAGTTTGGGGTGATGACCTCTTAACGTTGATTCTTGCCATGCCTTCTGATTGGTCTCGCTCGAATGTTAACCCTGTAACTCTCATAAGGTTTTGTGTTCGTTTCTTATATGGATTTTCTATGATTTTTATTATGTCTAGTATATGTGCCTTATGACACGGGCAAAGTTCCTAAAAAAAAGGAAGAGGTCGGTGGCGAATACCTCTCCTAACACCGAGAAAACTCTGAAGAGGACATGATCTTCTTAGAGAGGTATTATGTTTTGCCGAATTCTTCATAAGGGAGGTTTTATTTTATCTTCAGAATCCTATTCTGACTCAGACCATTCCTCGGCCTCGACTTCTGTGAGTTCTCCGTCCTGCTCTTCAAAAAACCTCCAATAAGAAAGCAAAGAAAGATAAAACCAGAGTGGCCTCTCCGGTTTTTCCTAAAAAGAAGGCGAAGAGGAATAAGACTAAGGCTACTTCTCTGGTTGCTTCCTCTCTTGCAAATGAAACTGACGAGGAGAGGACTCAGTCTCAGCAGCTTATTCCTACGTAGAGATCTTTCGGTGGGGGTAGAGATTTAGTAGGGATTTATGCCGTTTTCTCTACTCTGGCAGTTCCCGTCTCGGATGCTTCCATTTTTGAAGTTAAGGCTCGAGATGAAGATACTACTTTTGAGCCTGAAATTGCAAGGGGCAAAGATTTTTCTCATTGTCCAGCCTCTGTTTTGGAAGAGGTTATCCACAAGCAAGACTCGGGGGTTGTGGGATAGATCCTTGGCCCAACCATTGAGGTGTCGGCGGTGGTTGTACCGGCTGAATATCCTCTTACATATCTTTCTACGGTCTCTCACGTGTCCATACCTTGCCTGTTTTTGGATCGGGCACTACTGACAAGGAACATGAGAATGATTCTAATATTTATGGGCATGCTACAGAGGAGTAGGGTGAAACTCATGTTCCGTCAAGGGGATCCCCTATGGTGGAAAATCCATCTGATCAAAGGCCTGCAAGTTGTGTTGATATTATCTTGGATCCAGAGACGTTGGCTTTAATTACGAGACAATATGTAACCAAAGGTTCGACTCCCCTCAATCTTGGATCCTACTACGAGGACAGATTGGAGCATTATATTATCGTCGCCAGTCATTTTGGAAGGTAATTACGGCACAGTCCTAAATGCATGACCAAGAAACATAAAATCTTCACAAGTCCATGGTGGCCACATACAATTTGATACTGAATTCCATTCGACGCCAACCTTGTATTTTCCATTGTACACAAATATATTTTCACAGAGGAAGGTCCCAAAGAAATGGTGGTGGCGTGAATTTGGTATATCAAAGACGACGCCAAAAATGCGTACGTTATGAAAGAAACCCAGCATTGCATTCAAACCAATCGGAGGAAAAAGCAGTCTCCTCTCTCGACTTAGAGCATCTCCAACAAATTGCATTTTTCATTGCAAAATGCAACAATTACAAAATACAATTGGATTTGTCTCCAACCTATAATCGCATTTTTCATTTGCAATATGAAATGAGATGATTCCAAATTTGGAATAAAAATTGGTATTATACCATTTTGCAATTGAAAATGAGATAGGGTTGGAGTAAATTTTATTTCAAAATGCAATTTGATACTAATTTTGCAATAGGGTTGGAGTTGCTCTTAGACACTCCCGAATATGTTCTGTTGCAGTCATCGCTTTCAACATGTTGCATCCTACATTGCTGGAAATATCAGCGTCGTTCATCATGACCCACACGGTAAGAGATAGCCAAGATAGCGATGGATACATGAAAATGTGACACTCATATGACAGTCACAGTTGTAGACAGAGCAATAACCTAACATCAAAAGGGTGCTTAAATCCAAACTCTCGAACACTCAACGTGAACTCGTAACAGACATTGACAATGGTGGTAGTGATATCTTTGGACCCTTAATTTGTGTTTGAGGACCATACAAACTTCGCGACACAAGCAACAAACCAATATCACTTGGCGTTATCACTATGATCATGAACTGGATGATCAACATGGTCTTGCACCCTAAGTGGTGCGCCAATATGGTTATGTGATAATAACAATTCAGTTTTGTTATTTTCATCACATAAATCTTGAAGAGAAGAGGATATTCTTGTTGAGTCGTCTTTTCCAAAAGCCCAATTTGTAAACTTCGTCTTGCACGTCCATGAGAATCGTCTCTTAGGAAGCCACAATCTCGATGAATTAGACAAGGTTTTGTTATCCTTTGTTCCACTAACATTAAAAAAATTATCAAACACATCTTCTGATATTTTTATTTCAACAAGCGTACCTCGCACAAAATCGTTTGCGAACTAGATATGCCTCTTTGATAACTGAGGCCAATTGTGGTCTTCTCTGTTCGTCCCGTGCTTAAAATCTTGTCGAGATTTGCAGTTCCGTTGTTGAGCATACAAATCTTCTTGTGATTCTCATTCAACTGATGTTCCAAAGCCCTATTTTTCTCTTGCTCAGACACAAGGCCGCTTGGAGTTTATTGATCTTGTTTTCCAGAATCTGTTTTTCTATAAGAAATAATTCACTCACATTATTCCCTTAATCCCTTTTTAACTCCAAAATGTTCACTCTGCCTTCCAACAACCTTTTATCATGGACCAATTGATAGTTATCATTCCTTAAATTAACCCGCGCTTGAACATCCACCGTTGTACCAATGTATGGGTCACCGTTTGTATTAAGTCAAAGTCAGTAATTACCTTCCCCAGACTTAAACGTTTACTAGCAAATTATTCATTTATAGACTGAAAGTTTATGTACATATTTAATGTAATATATAATTAATTCACGTGATACTTTTTCATTTACTATGAAAGCAGCCTTGTTATTTCCTTTTTTTCCTAGAAGGAGTAATGTGAAAACTAATTTTCTTAATGCATCTCATTTAATATTTCATATTTTTTAATTTTCTTGAACGTTTAATAGCAAAATATTAATTTATATATTGAAAGTTTTGGTAAATATTTATGGTAAATTATTATTGATTCACGTGATACTTTCTTCATTTCCTATAAAGGCAGGTTTTTTATTTTATTTTTTCTAGAAGGTGTAGTGTGAAAACAACTTTTCTTAATGCATTTCATATAAATTTTTCATATTTTTGTAATCTTCTTGAACGTTTAATAGCAAAACATTCATTTATAAATTGAAAGTGTATGTACGTATTTATGGTGATGTATTATTGATTCAAATGATACTTTTTTTATTTTATATGAAAGCAATCTTGTTATTTCCTTTTTTCCTATAAGGTTTGGTAGGAAAACGAATTTTTTAATGCATCTCATTTAATTTTATTATATTTTAATAATCTTCTTAAAAGTGTGATACCAAAACCTTCATTTATATATTCAAAGTTTATGTACGTATTTATGGTAATATATTATAGATTTACCTGATATTTTTTTATTTGTAATGATAAAAGCAGGCTTGTTATCCTTTTTCGTATTAAGTGCAGTGTGAAAACCACTTTTATTAATGTATCTCAATTAAATTTTTCATATTTTTATAATTTTTTGAACGTTTAATGAAAAAACATTCATTTATATATTGAAAGTTTTTATACGTATTAAAGTTTATGTACGTATTTATGTTAATGTATTATTGATTTACGTGATACTTTTTTATTTGCTATGATGAAATGAGCCTTGTTATATCTTCCTTTCCTATAGGTAGATTTTTTTTGTTTTAATGTATCTCATTTAAATTTTTGATATTTTATTTATTTTCTTTAACGTTTTATAGCAAAATATTCATTTATAAATTAAAAGTTTATATACGTATTTCAGATAATGTATTATTGATTCACGTGATACTTTTTCATTTCCTTTGAAATCAACATTATTATTTCCTTCTTTTCCTACTAGGTGTAAAGAGAAAACAACTTTTCTTAATACATCTCATTTAAATTTTTCATTCATTTATATACTGAAAGTTTATGTACGTATTTATGGTAATTTATTATTGATTCACATGACACTTTTGTCATTTCCTATTAAGGCTTCCTTATTATTTATTTATTTTTCTAGAAGGTGCAGTGTGAAAACAACTGTTCATAATGCATCTCATTTAAAAATTTTATACTTTTGTAATCTTCATGAACGTTTAATAGCAAAACATTTATTTATACATTAAAAGTGTATGTATGTATTTACGGTAATGTATTACTGAATCACATTATACTTTTTTATTTTCTATGAAAGTTTGTTATTTCTTGTTTTTCTTGTAAGGTATAGTGTGAAAACAACTTTTTTTAATGCATCACAATTAATTTTTTTATATTTTTGAACGTATAATAGCAAAATATTCATTTATATACTAAAAATAATGTATTATTAATTTGTGATACTTTTTCATATGCTATTATTTAAGCAGAATTTTTACTTTTATTTCTCTATAAGGTGTAGGGTGAAAAAACCTTTTCTTAATATATCTTTTTTTTTTAAATGTCATATTTTTATAATTTTCTTAAAATTTTATTAGCAGAACATTCATTCATAGCGTGAAAGTTTATATACATATTTAAAGTAATGTATTATTGATTCATGTGATAATTTTTTTTTTATCATTTCCTATGAAAGCGGCATTGTTATTTACCTTTTTTCCAAGAAGGTGTAACGTAGAAATAACTTTAGACAAAAACAAAAAAAAATTATTGGAATCAGTCACATACTTATATCTCCACCAACGGACTGGCTTCGATGGGATAGTTCTTTTTCGGTATGGAGCAGTCTTCAGTGGATGAATACAGATATAAGTACTTCAAGTTACCTTCATTTACTGATTTTGGTGTGCGTCTATAGAAATTTAAACATTGCAAGCATGATCAAACTTTACTCTTTTATAAACTTTTATAACGAGGCTCAGAAAACGAGACTTATACAACGTTTGTGACTGCACATGCTATACTTAACCAACAAGGTATAATAGATGTACTTGCTCGCCATCTATACCATATCAAATCCTTTTTGAGTAGAGTTACTTCCTTGGAAATCGAGCGGCAGGTTCAAGAGGCTGCAGATACCATCGGCAAAGCCTTGTACAGCTTAGAGCAAGCATGGTAGCTTTTTCTTTCAAACCATATTACAATGAATTTTTTCCTAAATTTTTCCTAATGCTGGTCCATTTTATCTATAAATACCCCTCAATTCTTTTCTGTTTTTCACATAATTCATAACCTCACACGTATATTATTCAACACTTTACAATTTTTTTAAAAAATCCGATCCAAATATTGTCTTTTGTAAGAAACAAAAAAATATTGTGTATCTTGCAGAGGACAATATTAGATTAGATTTTTTAGAAAATAAAAAATATAAGTATTAACTACGAATTAAAGAGGAAAAGAGAAGTCGTAAATTATGATGAATTAAGGACGATTCCGCCTAAATTCGTCTCAAAATTTGGGAATAATTTAAATGGATGCGTTGTAAATTCTTTGTAAATAAAAAACTAGAACATTCGCGCCTGCGTGAAAATGAAAACAGAAATTTAAGACTTATGATGAATTTGCGACCTTTCATCATAAATTCTTCCCAAATTTATGAGGAATTACCGACGCCACGTAATCCTATACATCCCATATCTAGCTCTTCACTCTCTTCACTCCCTCAACTCTCTAATTCTCTTCTAACTCTCTATCTTCTCTTAAATTCTATCAATCTCGAGAACATATATGAAGATAGTGATTTTACCCCCTCCCCCCGGTCCTCCAAAAAAATCATGTCTCCGAGAAGGATTGAAAGTTATGTAATGTCTGGGTTCGCTTCTTCTGATACTGAATTGGTGATTTTGTTTTTGGATTGGTGTTTTTCTAATACTCAATCGGTGTATTGTTATTGCCTTAGATTTTGTCTCGGATGTCTGGATTCGTTTCTTGTGATACAATTATTCATGCTTTCTTTGGGTGGAGGTAAAGTTTAGGATCGGTGATTCATATTTTCTTATGGTTAGAAGTTATAAAAAATATGACGAAAGCAGGCTTATTATCTCTTTTCCATATTAGGTGTAGTGTGAAAACAACTTTTCTTAATGTATCTCATTTAATTTATTTATATTTTTATAATTTTCATGAACATTTAATAGTAAAAAAATCATTTACATACTAAAAGTTTCTGTACGTATTTAAGATAATATATTTATAATTCACATGATACTTTGTTCATTTACTATGAAAGCAGCCTTGTTGTTTTGTTTTTTTTTGTATAGAATGAGTAATGTGAAAAAACGTTTTCTTAATGCATCTCATTTAATTTTTATTTTATTTTTGTAATCTTCTTGAACATATAATAGCAAAATATTTATTTATATACTAAAAGTTTATGTACATATTTATGGTAATATATATTTTTGATTTACGTGATACCTTTTCATATTTAATGATGAAAGGAGTCTTGTTATTTCTTTTCTTTCTATAAGGTAAATGGTAAAAACAACTTTTCTTATTGTACCTCATTAAAAAATTTCATACTTCTGTAATTTTCTTTAACATTTAATGGCAAAACATTCATTTATATACTGAAAGTTTATGTACATATTAAAGGTAATGTATAATTGATTCACGTGCTACTTTTTTCATTTCCTATGTAAGCAGCATTATTATTTCCTTGTTTTCCTAAGAGATGTAATTTGAAAACAATTTTTTAATGCATCTCATTTAAATTTTTCATATTTTTGTAATCTTTGTGAACGTATAGTAACAAAACATTCATTTATATATTAAAAGTTTATGTACATATATACGGTAATGATTTAATAATTTACGTAATATTTTTTTCATTTCCTATTAAAACAAACTTGTTATTTGCTTCTTTTCCTAGAATATGTAGTGTGAAAATAACTTTTCCTAATGCATCTCATTTAAATTTTTCATATTTTTATAATCTTTTTTAAACGTATAATATTAAAACATTCATTTATACACTAAATGTGTATGTACGTATTTATTGTAATGTATTATTGATTCACATGATACTTTTTAAATTTTCTATGGAAGCAATCTTGTTATTTCATTCTTTTCCTATAAGGTGCACAGTGAACAATGTTTCTTAATGCATCTCATTTATTTTTTTTGGATTTTTATAATCTTTTTGAACGTGTAACAACAAAACATTCATTTATGTACTGAAAGTTTATGTATGTATTTATGGTAATATTGGTAAACCTTCCACTCGAGGAACTAAGAAGACAAAGAAGAGGAAGATACCGGATTACTCCCAGCTCATTAAATCGGTCAAGTTAAAACCTACTAGGTACATGGATCTCTATACACTTGAACGGTTGGGAATCTTGAAAGATGTGAAGAAAGTGCTCGGGGACATGGGTTTGGCTCAGGTCATCCCCATGCGTCATCCTACTTACGAAACCATGACACGTGAATTTCTAGCTACTGTGGAGATCAGTTACAAGGTTGATAAGTTGGTCAAGGCCGAGGACGGATACATCACATTCACAATTGGGGGAGTGAAACACAAGATGTCATTCCCGACCATCTGCAGCTTGTTTGGTTTCCATGGGGCAAATGTTGTATGCAAGAACAAGATAAAATTCTCAACCTGAGCTTTGGGACATGGTTGGTAAGGGAGAATTCAAACCGGAAACCTCCAAGGCAACAAAGATATGCAGTCCCGTCCTCCGTTACACACACAAGGTTTTGGCAAATACCCTTTTTGCAAGGAAAGAAGTGAGTGCAGTGAAAAAAAGGAGAGTACTGCCTCCTTATGGAAGGGGTTTCAGAATTCTTCCGGGCAAGAGATGGTTCGAGTCTTCAAGGCCGCTCTTCTCCTATTCTTGGCGCATAAGAGTTTGGTGCGTAAATACTAGGAGTCCTCAAAGAAAGATAAAGAAAATCCAGTTATATGCATTGGTTGAATCATCACTCATATCTTGAACCATTGCAATGTTAATCTTGATGCCCACCCTCCAATGGAGGGTAACCATACGATTGATGGACCTTATCTCTACGGCTGCCAATTCCTGGCTGGAATATCGAAAAATGGCCTCCTCGTTTACAAATTTGAAACGGAGGAGAACAAGGAGGCATGTGTAGCACTTCGAAACAAAAATCTCATTTCCATTGCTTCCCTCGAGAATATCTTATTTTCACCTCCAATTGAGCGACAATACTTTCCAGCTCTCCACGATAAACCACTATCAATCAAAGAGGGTCAATGGGCATATATGGTTCCCAAAGACAATGAAGCTGCCTCTGAGGAAGTTGGCATATCAACTCCAGAAACTGAAATCTCAAGTGCTCCTCATGGTTTTGCTCTACCGCAGTTGGATTTCCCGCTTAAAGAGCAACTGTAAATGGTTTTATGAAGTGGTAAGAAAACAACAAGAGCAACATGCACTGCTACAAGAGAAACATGCACAGCTACGAGAACTACATGCAGAGCTACGAGAGGAACTAGCACAGCTACGAGAGAAACTAGCACATCTACGCAACTGGCACAACAACAGAGAAGAAGAAGCTTGTAAGATTGCACGCTTGAGTTATGAGTTTAGTGCCATGTGATGAAATTGTTTGTCATGAGTTTTGTTATGATGGACATGTTGAGAGAGATGAGAGTAGATTTTGGATATGTGATGTTGAAGATGGGGCCTGATTCTAAAGTTTATGGCAACTGTTTGTGAGATTTTTAACGTTGATTAATATAACCGGCTTAAACTCACACAATCTTTGAATCGGTAGAAAGTCTCAATCTTATCATTCTCTCCCTCTTTCCAACGTTTCTCTTATATATTATAATTTTAGTTTTAAGACAAAAAAAAAAAATCTGCTATGTATGCTAAAACATGTTGGATTTAAGGACTTGTCAAAATTTTGAAGAAGCATAATAAAAATAACAGGTGTAATTCTACGTTTGCCTTTCACACAGCATGTTCTTCATCAACCCTTCTTTACAACAGAGCCACTTACAAGTTTAGTCTGTGAATGTGAGGCGAATCCTAAGTTTCTCTTTCCATCAGAAACCGAAGTTGTAGAGTCTTGTAACACAGTGTTAACCTCACAACAAAAAACCACAGTTTTCCCCAGTCATTGAATGTGTAACAGCAAAACATTCATTTATATGCTGAAAGTTTATGTATGTATTTATGGTAATGTATTGTTATCTCTTCTTTTCCTATATAAGGTGTAGGGTGAAAAAAACCTTTTCTTAATGTATCTCATTTAATTTTTGCATATATTTGTAATTTCTTTAATATTTTATTGCAAAACATTCATTTATATATTGAAAGTTTATGTACGTATTTAAGGTAATGAATTATTGATTCACATGATACTTTTTTCGTTTCCTATGAAAGAAGCATTGTTATTTCATTATTTACTTAGAATGTGTAAAGTGAAAACAACTTTTCATAATGCATCTCATTTAAATTTTTCATATTTTCGTAATCTTCGTGAACGTTTAATATCAAAACATTCATTTATATACTGAATGTTTAGGTACATATTTATGATAATGTATTATTTATTTACGTGACACTTTTTCATTTTCTATAAAAGCAGCCTAATTATTATTATTTTTTTCCTAGAAGGTGTAGTGTGAAATCAACTTTTTCTTAATGTATCTCTTTTAGATTTTTCATAGTTTATTTATTTTCTTTAATGTTTTATAGCAAAACATTCATTTATGGATTGAAAGTTTATATACGTATTTCATGTAATATATTATTGATTCACGTGATAATTTTTTTATTTCCTCTGAAAGCAGCATTGTTATTTCCTTCTTTTCCTAGGAGATGTAAAGAGAAAACAACTTTTCTTAATGCATCTCATTTAAATTTTTCATTCATTTATATACTGAAAGTTTATGTACGTATTTGTGGTAATGTATTATTGATTCACATGACACTGTTTGTCATTTCCTATTAAGGCAACCTTATTATTTCTTTATTTTCCTAGAAGGTGTAGTGTGAAAACAACTTTTGATAATGCAACTCATTTAAATTTTTTTATATTTTTGTAATCTTCTTGAACGTTTAATACCAAAACATTTATTTATACAATAAAGTGTATGTACGTATTTACGGTAATGTGTTACTGAATCATATTGTACTTTTTTATTTTCTATGAAATCAATCTTGTTATTTCATTCTTTTCCTATAAGGTATAGTGTGAAAACTACTTTTTTAATGCATCTCATTTAATTTTTTAATATTTTTGTAATCTTTTTGAACGTATAATAACAAAATATTTATTTATATACTAAAAGTTTATGTACGTATTTATGGTAACGTATTATTTATTTACGTGATACTTTTTCCATTTGCTATTATTAAAGCAGCATTATTACCTTTTTTTGTTTCGATAAGGTGTAGGGTGAAAACAAATCTTCACACGACTTCTGTTGTCGATCTTTTGGCTTTTCCTCCTTCCTTGCTCATCCTCCAAGATTCAGCAAGTCTCCACATGATCCAAATCACTGAATAACACTCCAAATGTAAGGATATGCAAGAAAATGCAAGACCTAAAGCTAAGACTTACTAACTCTAAAATGGATGTAAACTAAACTATATGGACAAGTTTTAGGCGTGGAACAATGCAAATGCTACACTAAATGGATGTTAAAATGGTGTAAATATGCTAACTAGCAACTCCCCAAACTTACCTTTTACTTGCCCTCAAGCTAACAAATATGACAAAATCCAAGAAAGAGGTGTGAAAGTGGGAGCTCAAATCCAAATATTCCAACAAGAGAGATCAAGTCATTGACCAAGTTAACAATTTTATGATGCATATCGAGTTCGTTCTACTTCAAAAACCTTAGCCACACTCATCACAAACATGAAATGAACCCAAGTCTATCCTACACAAACCTTCTTATCCTTCATTCCTTTAACATTCATTAAATTCGTAACCATGGATCATGCTTTGAAATGCCAAGAGAACTCACTTGGTTAAGGTCTTGAGATGAAAATGATCTCAATGTGATGGCTTATTTTAGGTGCAAAAGGGAGCTCTCATGAAAAAGAATCATCCTATTGCAAAATGTTAAGAGTAAAAACCAATAGATGCATACAAGGATGACTTTCATCTACCCAAATGCTTATTCGATTTTTATCCTAGATTAAACCCAAAGATTAACCACCTAAGCTACCTTTTCCAAAGGCTTTTGTTGCCTTTATAACCTTCACACCGTTTTCACCTTCCTTGTTGAACTTGGGGAGTTCTTCTTCACCTTTGTGTAGAGTGGAATTTGGCTTCTTTTTAATGGCTCTTCTTTGTTGTTGTGTCTCCTTATTTCATCTCCTTGGATATATGCTGGCCGGTTTTTCTTCTTGTTGTATGGCCTTCTTATTATGCTTGAGAACACCTTTTTCTTCTTTTGTTTTTGAGCCTTCTTTGATGCCACCATCTAATCATTTGTCTCCCCACTCAATCTCCATTTGTCACTTTTTTTTTCTTCTCTCTTCTTCTTCCAATGAATAAATCTTTTAAACACAAGAACTTCTTCCTAGTCTATCCATCGAACATCATAGCCTATTACTAATCTACTTGCTTAAAATGTAAGCTAGTGTCTACATGAAAGCTTCTCCTTGTCGGCCTAAACTCAACATTGTTTTCCTAGGTGATTCACAATTTTTGAAAATAGGTCTCACAATCACACACAAGAGTTTTAGGCTTGAAAGAAGGTATTGGCTAAGGATGGGGTTTTAATAACTGTCCCAAAGATGAGGACCAGCTACTTGGACTAGCAAAAGTGGTAAAAGGAAGAAGAAAGTCCAAGTATGTGTATCGGTAGCCATGAGTTCAACTTTTCAAAGCGTGGTGCTATCTTAATTTCAAACTCACTCGAATGCATCAAACAATTATGAATGTGGGCAATGGTTTCATCTCAAAAATCAGCACCTTGGAAAAATCATCATTTCTCCATATGCTATATGAATGCAAGCCTACATGAAATGCAACTAGACTCAATCTTAAAATGCAAATGTAACTTCTAAATGCTTCTTTTTGTTTTTTTCCTTTTCTTTTTAAAATTTTTCAAATTTTTCGATTTTTTGCGTTTTTCTATGCCATAAATGGATGCATGAATGCATGAGACTCAAGTATGCATAAAAAGAAAATAATAATCAGAAAACACAACGTAAAATCTCTCAGTCTCTCCCCCAAACTTAAATTACACAGTCCTTTGTGTAATAAAAGTTCGAGAGAGACCTCAATCAATATGACAAAAATAACAAAATAACAAGCTAAATGATATATACAATGGAGGATGAAGTGTTACCTCTAAAATGGTGTGGAGGAGGAGGAACCCATGGATAAAGACGGGTTGCTTGAGGACAATGTAGGCAGCCTGGATTGGCGATATCGGGCGCCAAAAGCCGATATACCTTGCCCAGTATGGAGGCAGACGTTTTCTGACATCTCTTTGCACTTAGGCTCAACCTTCTTGATTCGATCCTGCTGACCACAAACACTCAAAAAAATATTATTAAATTAAAAAGGCAAGAATATATACAAGGATAAACATGGGAATTCCTCACAAGAGCGGTTGTTTAAAGTCATTTAGCTTGACTTTTCAAACCCTTTAGGCAATGGGAAGGTCATAGAGTGGAACTGAAGTTCCTTCTTCTTTCTTGATGAACATGGTGTTTGATCCAGTGTGTAACACCTTCTTCTTCTTCTTAGACCTTTTTCTTGCCCTCTTTGGTGGTTTAGCTATTGGTTCCACCATCTTGATTCCATCAAACATAGCAAGAAGGCACTCACCATCAAAGCCTTTTCCATCATACTCATTTATGTAGAGAGCATCTTAATCCATCACACTCACACCTTTGACCTCCATTTGTTGATCTTTCCAATCCTTTGGCCCTTGGTTAATTTCTGCCTTCTCACAAGTGAGTGTACCACAAAATCGAATTTAAGAAGGCTTGATGGGGTAGAAAACTTTATCATTCACCTTCTTGAGATCTACCCTCTTGTTTGTGAAGTCTATGCTTGCACCTGTGGTGTTGAGGAATGGAGTCCCAAGAAGAAGAGGAAGCTTGTTGGTTTGCGCCATCTTCATGACTATGAAGTCAGTTGGGTAAGACAATCTTCAATCTTTAGTGGATAGTCCTCAACAAGGCCTAGTGGTTTCCTTGAAGAAGCATCTGCAAAAGTGATTGGTGATGAGTGCTTCTTCATGCTCTTGATCCCTATACTCTTAACCATCTCAAGGGACATAACATTCACATTTGCTCCAGAATCACACAAGGCATCATCTATCTTCAAATCCCCAAGAGAGCAAGAAATCGAAAATTTACCAGGATTTCCAAGCTTGAGGATAGACATAGGCTCATCCTTTGGTGTGCTTGGTGGATCAAAGATTTCCATAAGCTCTTCTGCCTTTTCTTTGTTTGCAAGCATGTTCTTGATGAACCTTAGGTGTTCTTTGACTTGATAAAAGTTATCCACATTAGGCAATGGGACAGCAATCTTATCCATGTTTTCCTTGAAGCTTGAGAGTACTTTCTTTTGAGCCTTGGTGAGTTTTCGCCCAGGATATGGAAGTGGTGACTTATATGGAGCAGGTTAAATGTAAAAAGCATCTTTCTTGTGAGGCAAACGCATCACCATGCCTCTCTCCTTAACCGTTTTCTTAAGAGGCTTCTCATCCCTCACTTGTGTAGGAGTCAATGACTCTCCAAGCACTCCTTTACCCTTGTCTTTATCAACAACTACATTATCTTGAATGACCACCTCCCCACCTTGTTTCTGAATGTCCACATTGAGACTTGATGGAAGCTCTCTTGATGAAAGGATCTCATCATTAACACCATAGAGTAGTTGCTCAATCTCTTTGATAGTAGCCACATTCTCATCATTGGAATGCTCCTCACTTGAGGATATAGCATTGCAATACTCCTTTTTGTTTAGCCTTACCATTTGCTTGAGGGTGGAGTGATGAAGAGGAAGCTCCTTTGTGCTCTAATTGCTTGACTTTTTTGTTCAATGACTCAATCTTAGAATGGACATCATTGTTGTAGCAATCAACCTTATTGTGGATTTCAGCCATATTCTTGCTCATATCCATTGCACCACTAGCTTGGCCTCGTAAGATTTGTTAAAGCATACTTCTCATGTCAAGATCTTGAGGCATAGAGTTGCTACCTTGTCCTTGTTGTTGACAAAAACTAGGTGGTGCAAAGGCTTGCGTTCGCTGAAAATCACCTTGGTGCCCTTGAAGGGTGTTCTTGGGAACATAGTTTTGTCGTTTGTTGAAAGGGATAAAGCTCTTTTGTTGCATCCCTTGACATTGGTTGCTTTGTTGGGGATAGACTTGGTCTTCTGGGTTGGCCACATTGTTATTTTTATAGAAAAAAATTGGTGTCCTTGATGGCCAGCCAGGATATGAAAGCATACCTGGGTACAGCCTGTGAAAACCATATGACCCGACTCCAAGCAACACGGTCGCGACGAGATCTGATCTGGTTCCAAGTGTATGCGGCAGAAAAACTGTTTCGAAAATCATCATCTCCATGATCCCGCAGGTTATCTCGTAGTCTATTCTAATATAGTAATGTTTTTTTAAAAAATGAGCTTTGAAATGATGCCACGTGGCTTTTAGGGTGAGATTTGAAATGCTGACACGTGGCATTCCAGACATTGACATGTGTCATGTACATTTAAAACAAAATACACATAAAATTTGATATGTACTTAATTCTTTTATATCATTATTTTGTTGTTCTTAATTTAATTATAAGGTTATATGCATGAATAGCCCCAAAACAATATATTCCTATTATAATATAGTAAGTTTTTTTTAGAGTGAGTTTTGAAATGATGTCACGTGGCTTTTAGAGTGAGCTTTGAAATGCTGTCACGTGGCATTCAAGACATTGACAAGTGTCACGCACATTAAAAAAAATACACATAAAAAATTAATATATACTTAATTCTTTTATATATTTATTTTGGTGTTCTTAATTTAATGATAAAGTTATATGCATGAATAACCCAAAAAAATCTATTCTAATATAGTAAAGATTTTTTTTAGAGTGAGCTTTGAAATGTTGTCACATATTAACTACATAACTATTGAAAAAACAGATGTGATATTGTGTGTATAATCTACAATATATACAATTTAATCCTTTGTTTATGTGTCATCTCCTCTTTCACTCTTTTTCTTTCTTATTTTGTGATACAATTTTTTTTCTCTTTTCAATCTTATTTGTCTTACATTTCTTCATAAACAATTCATTAAAAGTTGAAATCAAACTGAAAAATATAGATTTTTTTATATAGATATGCATAAAATAGAATCACACATCCTTTTTACAACCCATCAATTCACAAATTTGATCACAAATGTATTTCAGATTAGTTATACAACAAAACAAGATGTTCTTATTGTCAAAGAGAAATAATTTGATATTTTATATGCTAATGATGAATACAAAAAATTCTCATTCGCTATATATATCATCCTCTCAATGCATTCGAAACCCGGTCAGACAATATTTAATTAACTAATTTGTTATCTTCTCGATATTTTATTGAATATTTTGTTGTGTCTTAAGATTTTATAGGTTATAGTTAACATCTTAATTTTATATCATAATTTTTTTTCACTTGTACAAAAGTTTAATTATCCTAATTTATTTGAAAATAAGGATTAATTCACTCAAAAAAATATTATGAGATATATAAAATTATGTATTATATAAGATTTATATAGTTAATATTTTTTAAATTAAATTTAAATTTTATCTACTTATAATAACTTTTTAATAGTTGAATTTAAAAAAATAGTTTTTATGTATAGTTAATTGTACATATGTTAATAATTATTTATGTTACTTGATGTTAAAAAAATGACTTTTTTAATTTATCATTTTGAGGATTTCTTTATTTATGTGTTTGGGGCATCCTACTTATGATTTTTTTTTAAAATGCTTCTAATTTAATATGTAAAACATAAAGACTATATCACAAGTTTTTAGAGAGGATTGTCAAAAGGTACATATGAGATAATGGAGATACCGGTTGTCTTTTATTGAGAAGATTATGGGTTCGAATCCCCATGATTGCAAATAAGATGAAAAATATTTTGTTTAGTTTAGATTTAATACAAATAAAATAAAATTAAAAAAATAAAATAATTAATGACATGTGTCATCTCCTGGTGTGCTGACGTGTCACTCTATGGGAGAGAGTTAGCCATTTGTTATAGTATAGACTAGGTGATGACCCGCGTGTACACGCAGGTATATGTTTTATTATATATTTTTAAAATTGTAATCAATAATATATTTTAAGTAACTATACATCTGTTCGGTAATAATTTATTTTTTTTGTTTTTTCTTTCTTTTACTTTAAAATATTTTAATATTTTTTTTGGTTTTTAGATGTTTGTAAAAAAGATAATAGCATAAATGTTTTGTTTGTTTTAAAACAACCAAATACTTTATTTTTCCAAAAAAAACTTAGAAATCTATAACTTCAGCGATTAATACATTTGCCTTGAAAAAAGGAATGAACTGTGATGTTATTGGAAATTTGAAATTGTTATCTTTGTTAGAGTTTTTCTTATTACAATTATGGGTATGTACCTGATCTTTGTCCTTTAACCGATTACGTCTTCTTCATTTTCTTCTCCGGTTGGCGGTTAAGTGTTTAGAGTACATCTTTCCAATATATTAATATTAATTACTAAGGATGTATTTTGTTATACCTTCATCATTGAATATGAGGTTGTCGAAAATCTCCTTGTAGACGTTATTTATTAACGATGAACTTGATTGTTCTGCTTTTGAGTCGCTCCAAATGGTTAATTCCTTTCCGATGTAACTCTCGACAAAGAAACATACAGCTGGCCATGGGTCAAAACTGGTTTAGGAAGATAAATTACTACATTCTCTAGACTTTGTCCTTGGCTTTTGTTGATGGTCATAGCGTAACAAACTCTTATTGGATATTGACGCCTCCTCATTTTGTACGGACAATTTGTATCCGCGGTTGTCATGATGATCCTTGGAATGAGGATTTTTTTTCCAGTATTTACGCCTATCATTATCTCCGCTTCAATGACTTTATCACCGAGACGTGTGACAATCATCCTTGTACCGTTGCACAAACCTTCTTTTTGATTAATGTTTCGTAGAATAAGTATTGGTGTGTGAAATTTTAAACACAATTTATGATTCAGTAATTCAGAGCACTTGAGCGCGTTGAGATACTCAGTTGTGTATAACTAGTTCATTCCATTCACATCAGTATCATCACTTGATATGCTGTCAGCACTTAGGTATTGTTCCATATCTCCCTTAACCTTTGAGAGGGGGTGATCATTTAGCTCATCCACCATTTCATTCCTTGGTGTAATTGGTGTAAAGATTGCACGTGCACGCTGAAACTCGCGATCTTGATAAAATTTCTCCAAATCTAGAAAAGTCTGACTTTTGGATCTCTTCTAAAGCATTTCCACCTTTATTCAACATTAACCTTTTATCAATTTCTATGTTGTTGTTGTCGAAAGAATCATCTTCTGGTGAAGAAACGGTTTTTCCTTCTCCATTTCTTACATCCAAAATCCAGTTCTCGTAACTGGTAAGGTATGGCCTACTGTGATGATTCTTACATGGCTTCATGACATTCTTTATCTTCATCTAAGAGACCCATAACATAACAGCTTTCTTTGAATGTTTTATATATGATTCCACCAACTGTTCTAATATCTTCATAGCTCCTATATCCCCTGACGTGATTCAACATCAGTCGTAGGTAGTATTTCTCACCCGATGCTGGATGAATAGTAAATGTTTGGCCGATGGTGAAACATTGCTTTCTAGGTGTCCACATCTTATCTTTTGAATTCCAAACAAATATGGTAGGAAACTCAGCATAAGTAAGGCTTCGTGCGTGTGGGTATCTTTCATTAGCTTCCATCCATCCAATGAACATTGAAATTCGATCTTTTATTCTGGATGCAACATTTTATGGGTCGTCTCTTTCATCAAAGACAACACTTTGCTCTCCTTCTAGATGTATAGTTAGTTTCTGAATCGTTGGCTTTTGATAGTGAATGTCAAAACTCAAAATACGCCAGAGTGCTTCGATACGATAAATATCGGCATTCTTGGTAATTTGAAATCTCGTCTATCTCGACCTTTTCTTTTTCTTGGATTTGTTCTCCGGTTGATGTATTTTGGAAAACAATGGTGGCCTTGTCAACTCCTTTGATGATGTACTTGAAAAGATATTTTATTGCTTTTGAAGTATTGCACCACTCAACGTAGATATGTGGTTTATACTTTTTTAATAAAGCCATATTGTGTGGGATGACGTACCGATTGTCAAGCTTTGTGCCATTTTTGATGACAAAGTTACCCTCACCCTCTCTTCTCCTATATATAATGTATCCTTCTTTATCAATTTCTGTATTTGGAACAAAAGATCTTGGATATTTTTCTGGAACAAATCCCATTCTCCATGCAAGGGCTGGTTGGACGATCAAGACCGCATGGACCATGCATCATGTGTTTCTTAACCAGATCATATCCTTCAAGGTCTTCGTCCTTGTTGGGTAGCTCTGCTGATATAATTGTATCAATATCGGAAGGTGCTAGATTGTGAGGAGTTTGTTCCAGCCATAGGAGGATATGGGCATGAGGAAGTCCTCTTTTTTGGAACTCGATTGTGTAAACCACTGTAAAATTTTAAATTTTGTTTCATTTTCACATTGGTATAATGATTATTGGGTTTTTATTTAAGTAATAAATTAAGAAGTTCATTTTACCTGAAATGCACGATCCAAAGAATTCTCCGGATTTTAAATCTGAAATCAACTCATCTAACATCATCTTGAACACTCGAGAGCTGATGGCAGGTCTATCGTTTGGCAGAGCATTTCCATATGTTTACAAATGTTCTTTAATTTCATCCTAATTTGGATTTGCTGTTATCGTGATAAACATGTGGGGATTACCGAAGAAATGGCAAATGGCCATTGCATCATGATAATTGTCAATCATGTACCTTGGCCCTCCTGTAAAAGACGAAGATAAGATGATTCTTTTCCCAAGTGATTTGAAGTCCGTATCTCTTTTACCAATTGCATCGGAAACATTAGTGTAGAGATATGCTCTTAGTGTCTTTTGGTTATTTCTTTGAAACGTCAATCTTTCTTCTTCGATTACTGTGTATGCGTCAACAACGTATTGATGGAATAAACGGCCTCCTTTGATCATCGTCATTCCTTATGACAATCTTTTTTGGATTTGGTATGCATAGTACTCCCGAAGTAACGTGTTGTCTGCTAATTTTCCTCCTGTTATCAGCCGCATAAGGTATACGCAAGTGGAATCCTTCTTCTCCATATGGAAACAACAATGGATACTGTAAAGCCATATAATAGCGGTGCAAAGTACTTATTCTTTGCAGTTTGGATGACTTGTATTCAACTATGATATCTCGCTCTCCTAATGTTTCCTCTAAGTCTCCTATAATCAAGCCTGTTGTTTCTTCGGCCGTAGACAAATCATACTGTCGGCCGTAGAATTGATCCTATTTTGTGGTGGTTTTGGCTTTGAATTCTGAATGTGAATGAACCTTGTCCTGACGCAACTGATTTGTCCACATTTGCATCAATTGAAGTGAAAGCTAGTAATGAGTTTGCGACTCTTATACTATCTTTGAAACTTGTTTCATTCATTAGTCTGGATAAGACCTCTGGCGGCTCTTTGACTTTGGAAAGAGAATCTTTTCCCATTTGACAGCATATAGAAAACAATGATTTTCCATCTTCAGATTTCCCAGTACTTTCGGAGTTCCAAAGTCCAAACTAATGTGTTGCATGAAGGACATTGAAGAAGAATATTTTCTGGTTTTTGTTTTATTCGCTTTCTCCCAGTTTGTAATTTTTTATATACAGTAAAACCTCTATAAATTAATAACGTTGGGACCGTGAGGTTTTATAAAAAAATATTAATTTATAGTGATTATTAATTTATAGATATATTATTTGGTTGAAAAACTAATTTTAGGACTGACAAAAAATATTAATTTAGCGAGGTATTAATGAATCGAGTATTAATTTATAGAGGTTCTACTGTATAAGTAAAACCATTCTACCATTTAAACAGAGAATTGAACATAGTTGTACGGAGATATTGAGTATGTACCTTTACGTGCGTTTTGAGTGGATTGTACTCTCTGTTTTCTTGTGATACAATTATGATGGAATGAGTTTGATATTTCATATAAGTATTTTTCAATTGTAATATTCATATATTTTGTTATTCACCTTTAGTTCTTTGGTTCTGTTTCTTGGTTTGAAGTATTCCACGTCTTTGATCTCTTGCTCTTTTATAAATCTCTGGAAAATATATTAATTATAGAATGTTCTGTAACTATCGTAAATAAGTTTAAAAGATTGTTATATTTAAAGAACAAAGTTACCTTTGTGTGTCGTAATCATATTCTCTACTGATAAGTTGTCTCGTGCACATGTCTCGATGATCTTCAAATTATGATCTGCTTGTAATATAAATTATTATGTTAATATAATGAGAATACTTTTTTGTAATGTTTTTTTTCTTGCGCATACCTGATCTATTTTCTGGAGGATTTGTATTCTTTTGAACCAGTTTGCTTTTGATATTTTTGGAGATACCAAAATTGCTTTACGTTTGGAGTCCATAACACTGTTTAAGATCTCCTTCCTGACAAAGGAAAAATATATTTGAAAAACAATGAAAAATATAATCTAATTTTATATATATTCTTTGTATATTTAATATTATAAAATAAATTTTATAATTATTTAAATTTTTTAAATATTGATATTTTTACGATCGTAGTTTTTAAGGGTTAGACAACATATATAATTACATTCATATAAAAAATAACATTAAAATTAATTATATAATTTTATAAACAAATATTAATACTACTTAAATACATTATATAGACAGAATAATATTATTTTTATTTTAAATAATTTAAAATAATATTTTTTTAAATTTTGTTTTTTTTTCTATATTTCTCTTGTAATTCTATGATATCAATCAAAATATTTAATACATATATTTTTAGTTGTGAATCAATGTTGAAACTATAGAAAACTTTGATTCGAGTAGTTAAGAAGTCAATTCTGTTTATATATATATATATATATTTGACAACCGAATTTGTAAATTATAATAATTTAGAGAACCAAAATTTGTTTTGTAGACAACCGAGCAGCTTTTGAGATCTGTACATATAGCATTTTAGAAATATTGGTGCATGTCAATTTTAAGCGGATGGTTCGGAAAGAATTGATTTTTTTTTTTAAAAAATCTGGATCCGTCAAACTACAACAATGGAAAATGCATAAGCCGCCACCACACAATATATCTTTGAAACACGTTGCATTGTTGTTTTTTTTTATATTATTTACAAACACAATATTGCATTTGTCCTCGGAATTGAGATGGTTACTTTACTTATTAATTATAAACTAACTTTGAGGAGAAATTTTTTCTGTTTTGATTGTATTAACGATTGTTAACATCGTAACACAGAAGATAAAAGTTGTATTTATCGATTCAATCCACATTGCCCACCTATGAAGCCGAACAATGATCTCTGATTGTTACAAAACATCTGACGATACTATGAAAACTTGATGATTTTTACAACCGGCCATATCTAATAAAACATTTCATTATTTTTACTGTAAAATTCCGATATAGATTAATGAGTTTGAAAAAATAGAGAGACATATCAAATACTTACAATTTGTTGAAAATCAATAAGCTGAATGGCAACTTCTTTGATTATTGGTGATGGTAGTGATAATGTAGTTTCTGAGAAACTTATAATATTACTCACTAATTTAAACGGTCAGTTTGAGAATTAATTATTGCAAGAAAGTTGAAAAGATTCATTGACTTTTGTAATCAAAAGATAAGTTTGTACGTAAGAAGTGGGAAGGTTTTTTTTGGGTCTAAATTCATTATTTTGCTGAATTTAAATATAATCTGTTATAATATAAAAGTGAGATATATATATATTAGATATGTATGTGTGTTTGTATATTATATTAATATACTATTATTATGGTGAATAAACGAGAGTGAGAGAGATGTGATTGTTTAGAGAGAGAAGTTGTATTCGTACTTCTTATTATTGTTTTAATTACAAAGAGGTTACTCATATTTATAGAAGTAGTGAAGCGGTGATATTACGAGTCGGTGGAGTGATTTCTTAGTAACAAAGAAATCACATAAACTAATTGATGGATAAGCATAAATAATTATTATAATATTTAACACTCTCTCTTGATTATCCATCACTAATAAAGTATTACGTACTGCCTCGTTAAAAACCTTATCATGAAAAAACTTAATAGGATAAAAACCATGACAAAAAAAAAAAAAGTACAGTGACGTAATCTCCCCCTGGAAATGATGGATATCATCTTCCCTTCATAGATTTCTCAAATGACGCATTCCAATACTTTGAATGTGTTTTCTGAATGATGTCGTAGGAAGCGCCTTTGTAAATAGATCGGCGGCATTGTCACATGAACGAACATATTGAATGTCCACTTCTAGATTCTTCTCAAGCTCTTGTGTGTAAGAGCAAAATCTTGGAGGGATATGCTTCGTTCGGTCGCTCTTGGTATAACCTTCTTTGAGTTGTGTGACACATGCATCATTATCTTCAAACACTTTTGTTGGCTCTTTTTTTGTCTCTATTCTGCTTGTTTCTTTTATGTGATGAATCAAAGATCTGAACCATACACATTCCCTACAAGCTTCATGTAATGCAATAGTTTCTGCATAATTTGAAGAAGTTGCCACCAAAGTCTGCTTTTGGGAACGCCAAGAGATCGCAGTTCCTCCAATTGTAAAAACGTATCTGGTTTGCGATCGTGCCTTATGCGGATCTATAAATATCCTGCATCTGCAAAACCAACCAGACCAACTTCGACTATTCTAGAATAAAATAAGCCAAAGTCAATCGTACCTTGTAGGTAACGAAATATATGTTTTATTCTGTTCCAATGTCGGCGAATAGGAGATGAGCTGTATCTTGCAAGCAAATTTGTAGCAAAAGCTATATCTGGTCGAGTACAATTTGCAAGATACATAAGCCCACCGATAGCGCTCATATAAGGTACTTCAGGACCTAATATTTCTTCGCTATCCTCACTAGGTCGAAATGGATCTTTATTAATATCAAGCGATCTATTGACCATCTGAGTACTTAAAGAATTCGCTTTATCCATATTAAAGCGTTTTAAGATCCATTTCGTATAATTGGATTGATGAACAAATATTCCGTCTGGAAAATGCTCTATCTGGAGCCCAAGACAAAATTTTGTCTTTCCAAGATCTTTCGTTTCGAACTCTTCTGTCATATGAGTTCTTGCATCATCAATCTCTTTTTGAGTTTCGATTATGTTCAGGTCATCAACATAAACAGCAATGATCACAAACCCAAATAAAGCTTTCTTAATAAAAACACAAAGGCATATCGCATTGTTGACGTAACCTTTACTCAACAAATATTCACTTAAGCGATTATACCACATGCGTCTAGATTGCTTTAATCCGTAAAGTGATCGCTATAATTTGATCGCACAAATCTCTTTCGAGTTTGATCTTAATGCTTCCAGCATTTTAAATCCTTCAGGGATTTTCATATATATATATCATTATCAAGTGATCCATATAAATATGCTGTCACAACATCCATCAGATACATATCTAGGTTTTTGGATGCTGCTAGACTCATTAAGAATCTGAATGTTATTGCATCCATTACCGGAGAATATGTTTCCTCATATTCAATTCCCGGTCTTTGAGAAAAACCTTGTGCCACAAGTCGGGCTTTATACCTTGTGACCTCATTTTTCTCATTTCTCTTTCTTACAAAAATCCATTTGTATCCGACTGGCATTACATGTTCTGGTGTTGTGGTAATAGGTCCAAAGACATTTCTTTTATTGAGAGAGCATAATTCTGTTTCTATGGCCATCTTCCATTTCTCCCAATCATGTCTTTTCTGACATTCTAATATGGACCTTGGATCTGGATCATCACTTTCATGATCAAGCTCTTTAGATACAGAAAAGAGAATATTCCATCAATATCTTTTATTTTATCTCTGATTCATAATTCTCTATTTTGGGCGTAATTGATGGAAATCTCATATTTTTCTGTTTCATTTTCATCTTCTAGACTTTCTTCCAGATTTGGTTCTTCTAGAACAGTTTCATTTATGTCTTCTTGACATTTTTCTTTAAATGGTTCTTCTGGAACCATTTTACTTTGTTCTCCCATATTCTTTTTCTTCCAGGGATTTTTATCTTTAGAACCCATCGGTCTCCCCCATTTCAACTGAACCCTAGGTTCATTTCCTATGTTCCTATCCATTTGTTCTTCAGGAACCATAATTCTTGATGGAACATTTGCAGCGGGGATATATGATTTTGTCATACTTTTTTTATCTGTGAACGCATCTCCTAAAATGGTGTGGAGGAGGAGGAGGACGAAGCCATGGATAAAGACGGGTTGCTTGAGGATAATGTTGGCAGCCTGGATGGGCGATATCGGGCGCCAAAGGCCGATATACCTTGCCCAGTATGGAGGCAGACGTTTTCTGACATCTCTTTGCACTTAGGCTCAACCTTCTTGATTCGATCCTGCTGACCACAAACACTCAAAAAAATATTATTAAATTAAAAAGGCAAGAATATATACAAGGATAAACATGGGAATTCCTCACAAGAGCGGTTGTTTAAAGTCATTTAGCTTGACTTTTCAAACCCTTTAGGCAATGGGAAGGTCATAGAGTGGAACTGAAGTTCCTTCTTCTTTCTTGATGAACATGGTGTTTGATCCAGTGTGTAACACCTTCTTCTTCTTCTTAGACCTTTTTCTTGCCCTCTTTGGTGGTTTAGCTATTGGTTCCACCATCTTGATTCCATCAAACATAGCAAGAAGGCACTCACCATCAAAGCCTTTTCCATCATACTCATTTATGTAGAGAGCATCTTAATCCATCACACTCACACCTTTGACCTCCATTTGTTGATCTTTCCAATCCTTTGGCCCTTGGTTAATTTCTGCCTTCTCACAAGTGAGTGTACCACAAAATCGAATTTAAGAAGGCTTGATGGGGTAGAAAACTTTATCATTCACCTTCTTGAGATCTACCCTCTTGTTTGTGAAGTCTATGCTTGCACCTGTGGTGTTGAGGAATGGAGTCCCAAGAAGAAGAGGAAGCTTGTTGGTTTGCGCCATCTTCATGACTATGAAGTCAGTTGGGTAAGACAATCTTCAATCTTTAGTGGATAGTCCTCAACAAGGCCTAGTGGTTTCCTTGAAGAAGCATCTGCAAAAGTGATTGGTGATGAGTGCTTCTTCATGCTCTTGATCCCTATACTCTTAACCATCTCAAGGGACATAACATTCACATTTGCTCCAGAATCACACAAGGCATCATCTATATTCAAATCCCCAAGAGAGCAAAAAATCGAAAATTTACCAGGATTTCCAAGCTTGAGGATAGACATAGGCTCATCCTTTGTTGTGCTTGGTAGATCAAAGATTTCCATAAGCTCTTCTGCCTTTTCTTTGTTTGCAAGCATGTTCTTGATGAACCTTAGGTGTTCTTTGATTTAATACAAGTTATCCACATTAGGCAATGGTACACCAATCTTATCCATGTTTCCCTTGAAGCTTGAGAGTACTTTCTTTTGAGCCATGGTGAGTATTCGCCCAGGATATGGAAGTGGTGGCTTATATGGAGCAAGTTAAATGTAAAAAACTTCTTTCTTGTGAGGCAAACGCATCACCATGCCTCTCTCCTTAACCATTTTCTTAAGAGGCTTCTCATCCCTCACTTGTGTAGGAGTCAATGACTCTGCAAGCACTCCTTTACCCTTGTCTTTAGCAACAACTACATAATCTTGAATGACCACCTCCCCACCTTATTTCTCAATGTCCACATTGAGACTTGATGGAAGCTCTCATGGTGAAAGGATCTCATCATTAACACCATAGAGTAGCTGCTCAATCTCTTTGATAGTAGCCACATTCTCATCATTGGAATGCTCCTCACTTGAGGATATAGCATTGCAATACTCCTTTTTGTTTAGCCTTACCATTTGCTTGAGGGTGGAGTGATGAAGAGGAAGCTCCTTTGTGCTCTAATTGCTTGACTTTTTTGTTCAATGACTCAATCTTAGAATGGACATCATTGTTGTAGCAATCAACCTTATTGTGGATTTCAGCCATATTCTTGCTCATATCCATTGCACCACTAGCTTGGCCTCGTAAGATTTGTTAAAGCATACTTCTCATGTCAAGATCTTGAGGCATAGAGTTGCTACCTTGTCCTTGTTGTTGACAAAAACTAGGTGGTGCAAAGGCTTGCGTTCGCTGAAAATCACCTTGGTGCCCTTGAAGGGTGTTCTTGGGAACATAGTTTTGTCGTTTGTTGAAAGGGATAAAGCTCTTTTGTTGCATCCCTTGACATTGGTTGCTTTGTTGGGGATAGACTTGGTCTTCTGGGTTGGCCACATTGTTATTTTTATAGAAAAAAATTGGTGTCCTTGATGGCCAGCCAGGATATGAAAGCATACCTGGGTACAGCCTGTGAAAACCATATGACCCGACTCCAAGCAACACGGTCGCGACGAGATCTGATCTGGTTCCAAGTGTATGCGGCAGAAAAACTGTTTCGAAAATCATCATCTCCATGATCCCGCAGGTTATCTCGTAGTCTATTCTAATATAGTAATGTTTTTTTAAAAAATGAGCTTTGAAATGATGCCACGTGGCTTTTAGGGTGAGATTTGAAATGCTGACACGTGGCATTCCAGACATTGACATGTGTCATGTACATTTAAAACAAAATACACATAAAATTTGATATGTACTTAATTCTTTTATATCATTATTTTGTTGTTCTTAATTTAATTATAAGGTTATATGCATGAATAGCCCCAAAACAATATATTCCTATTATAATATAGTAAGTTTTTTTTAGAGTGAGTTTTGAAATGATGTCACGTGGCTTTTAGAGTGAGCTTTGAAATGCTGTCACGTGGCATTCAAGACATTGACAAGTGTCACGCACATTAAAAAAAGAGGAAGCTTGTTGGTTTGCGCCATCTTCATGACTATGAAGTCAGTTGGGTAAGACAATCTCCAATCTTTAGTGGATAGTCCTCAACAAGGCCTAGTGGTTGCCTTGAAGAAGCATCTCCAAAAGTGATTGGTGATGAGTGCTTCTTCATGCTCTTGATCCCTATACTCTTAACCATCTCAAGGGACATAACATTCACATTTGCTCCAGAATCACACAAGGCATCATCTATCTTCAAATCCCCAAGAGAGCAAGAAATCGAAAATTTACCAGGATTTCCAAGCTTGAGGATAGACATAGGCTCATCCTTTGTTGTGCTTGGTAGATCAAAGATTTCCATAAGCTCTTCTGCCTTTTCTTTGTTTGCAAGCATGTTCTTGATGAACCTTAGGTGTTCTTTGACTTGATAAAAGTTATCCACATTAGGCAATGGGACAGCAATCTTATCCATGTTTTCCTTGAAGCTTGAGAGTACTTTCTTTTGAGCCTTGGTGAGTTTTCGCCCAGGATATGGAAGTGGTGGCTTATATGGAGCAAGTTAAATGTAAAAAACTTCTTTCTTGTGAGGCAAACGCATCACCATGCCTCTCTCCTTAACCGTTTTCTTAAGAGGCTTCTCATCCCTCACTTGTGTAGGAGTCAATGACTCTTCAAGCACTCCTTTACCCTTGTCTTTATCAACAACTACATTATCTTGAATGACCACCTCCCCACCTTGTTTCTGAATGTCCACATTGAGACTTGATGGAAGCTCTCTTGATGAAAGGATCTCATCATTAACACCATAGAGTAGTTGCTCAATCTCTTTGATAGTAGCCACATTCTCATCATTGGAATGCTCCTCACTTGAGGATATAGCATTGCAATACTCCTTTTTGTTTAGCCTTACCATTTGCTTGAGGGTGGAGTGATGAAGAGGAAGCTCCTTTGTGCTCTAATTGCTTGACTTTTTTGTTCAATGACTCAATCTTAGAATGGACATCATTGTTGTAGCAATCAACCTTATTGTGGATTTCAGCCATATTCTTGCTCATATCCATTGCACCACTAGCTTGGCCTCGTAAGATTTGTTAAAGCATACTTCTCATGTCAAGATCTTGAGGCATAGAGTTGCTACCTTGTCCTTGTTGTTGACAAAAACTAGGTGGTGCAAAGGCTTGCGTTTGCTGAAAATCACCTTGGTGCCCTTGAAGGGTGTTCTTGGGAACATAGTTTTGTCGTTTGTTGAAAGGGATAAAGCTCTTTTGTTGCATCCCTTGACATTGGTTGCTTTGTTGGGGATAGACTTGGTCTTCTGGGTTGGCCACATTGTTATTTTTATAGAAAAAAATTGGTGTCCTTGATGGCCAGCCAGGATATGAAAGCATACCTGGGTACAGCCTGTGAAAACCATATGACCCGACTCCAAGCAACACGGTCGCGACGAGATCTGATCTGGTTCCAAGTGTATGCGGCAGAAAAACTGTTTCGAAAATCATCATCTCCATGATCCCGCAGGTTATCTCGTAGTCTATTCTAATATAGTAATGTTTTTTTAAAAAATGAGCTTTGAAATGATGCCACGTGGCTTTTAGGGTGAGATTTGAAATGCTGACACGTGGCATTCCAGACATTGACATGTGTCATGTACATTTAAAACAAAATACACATAAAATTTGATATGTACTTAATTCTTTTATATCATTATTTTGTTGTTCTTAATTTAATTATAAGGTTATATGCATGAATAGCCCCAAAACAATATATTCCTATTATAATATAGTAAGTTTTTTTTAGAGTGAGTTTTGAAATGATGTCACGTGGCTTTTAGAGTGAGCTTTGAAATGCTGTCACGTGGCATTCAAGACATTGACAAGTGTCACGCACATTAAAAAAAATACACATAAAAAATTAATATATACTTAATTCTTTTATATATTTATTTTGGTGTTCTTAATTTAATGATAAAGTTATATGCATGAATAACCCAAAAAAATCTATTCTAATATAGTAAAGATTTTTTTTAGAGTGAGCTTTGAAATGTTGTCACATATTAACTACATAACTATTGAAAAAACAGATGTGATATTGTGTGTATAATCTACAATATATACAATTTAATCCTTTGTTTATGTGTCATCTCCTCTTTCACTCTTTTTCTTTCTTATTTTGTGATACAATTTTTTTTTCTCTTTTCAATCTTATTTGTCTTACATTTCTTCATAAACAATTCATTAAAAGTTGAAATCAAACTGAAAAATATAGATTTTTTTATATAGATATGCATAAAATAGAATCACACATCCTTTTTACAACCCATCAATTTACAAATTTTATCACAAATGTATTTCAGATTAGTTATACAACAAAACAAGATGTTCTTATTGTCAAAGAAAAATAATTTGATATTTTATATGCTAACGATGAATAAAAAAAATTCTCATTCGCTATATATATCATCCTCTCAATGCATTCGAAACCCGGTCAGACAATATTTAATTAACTAATTTGTTATCTTCTCGATATTTTATTGAATATTTTGTTGTGTCTTAAGATTTTATAGGTTATAGTTAACATCTTAATTTTATATCATAATTTTTTTTCACTTGTACAAAAGTTTAATTATCCTAATTTATTTGAAAATAAGGATTANACATTATCTTGAATGACCACCTCCCCACCTTGTTTCTGAATGTCCACATTGAGACTTGATGGAAGCTCTCTTGATGAAAGGATCTCATCATTAACACCATAGAGTAGTTGCTCAATCTCTTTGATAGTAGCCACATTCTCATCATTGGAATGCTCCTCACTTGAGGATATAGCATTGCAATACTCCTTTTTGTTTAGCCTTACCATTTGCTTGAGGGTGGAGTGATGAAGAGGAAGCTCCTTTGTGCTCTAATTGCTTGACTTTTTTGTTCAATGACTCAATCTTAGAATGGACATCATTGTTGTAGCAATCAACCTTATTGTGGATTTCAGCCATATTCTTGCTCATATCCATTGCACCACTAGCTTGGCCTCGTAAGATTTGTTAAAGCATACTTCTCATGTCAAGATCTTGAGGCATAGAGTTGCTACCTTGTCCTTGTTGTTGACAAAAACTAGGTGGTGCAAAGGCTTGCGTTCGCTGAAAATCACCTTGGTGCCCTTGAAGGGTGTTCTTGGGAACATAGTTTTGTCGTTTGTTGAAAGGGATAAAGCTCTTTTGTTGCATCCCTTGACATTGGGTTCTTTGTTGGGGATAGAATTGGTCTTATCGGTTGGCCACATTGTTATTTCTATAGAAAAAATTGGTGTCCTTGATGGCCAGCCAGGATATGAAAGCATACATGGGTACAGCCTGTGAAAACCATATGACCCGACTCCAAGCAACACGGTCGCGACGAGATCTGATCTGGTTCCAAGTGTATGCGGCAGAAAAACTGTTTCGAAAATCATCATCTCCATGATCCCGCAGGTTATCTCGTAGTCTATTCTAATATAGTAATGTTTTTTTAAAAAATGAGCTTTGAAATGATGCCACGTGGCTTTTAGGGTGAGATTTGAAATGCTGACACGTGGCATTCCAGACATTGACATGTGTCATGTACATTTAAAACAAAATACACATAAAATTTGATATGTACTTAATTCTTTTATATCATTATTTTGTTGTTCTTAATTTAATTATAAGGTTATATGCATGAATAGCCCCAAAACAATATATTCCTATTATAATATAGTAAGTTTTTTTTAGAGTGAGTTTTGAAATGATGTCACGTGGCTTTTAGAGTGAGCTTTGAAATGCTGTCACGTGGCATTCAAGACATTGACAAGTGTCACGCACATTAAAAAAAATACACATAAAAAATTAATATATACTTAATTCTTTTATATATTTATTTTGGTGTTCTTAATTTAATGATAAAGTTATATGCATGAATAACCCAAAAAAATCTATTCTAATATAGTAAAGATTTTTTTTAGAGTGAGCTTTGAAATGTTGTCACATATTAACTACATAACTATTGAAAAAACAGATGTGATATTGTGTGTATAATCTACAATATATACAATTTAATCCTTTGTTTATGTGTCATCTCCTCTTTCACTCTTTTTCTTTCTTATTTTGTGATACAATTTTTTTTCTCTTTTCAATCTTATTTGTCTTACATTTCTTCATAAACAATTCATTAAAAGTTGAAATCAAACTGAAAAATATAGATTTTTTTATATAGATATGCATAAAATAGAATCACACATCCTTTTTACAACCCATCAATTTACAAATTTTATCACAAATGTATTTCAGATTAGTTATACAACAAAACAAGATGTTCTTATTGTCAAAGAAAAATAATTTGATATTTTATATGCTAACGATGAATAAAAAAAATTCTCATTCGCTATATATATCATCCTCTCAATGCATTCGAAACCCGGTCAGACAATATTTAATTAACTAATTTGTTATCTTCTCGATATTTTATTGAATATTTTGTTGTGTCTTAAGATTTTATAGGTTAGAGTTAACATTTTAATTTTATATCATAATTTGTTTTCACTTGTACAAAAGTTTAATTATCCTAATTTATTTGAAAATAAGGATTAATTCACTCAAAAAAATATTATGATATATTTAAAATTATGTATTATATAAGATTTATATAATTATTTTTTTTTTAAATTAAATTTGAATTTTATCTACTTATAATAACTTTTTTAATAGTTGAATTCAAAAAAAAAAAAAATTTAATTGTACATATGTTAATAATTATTTATGTTACTTGATGTTAAAAATGACTTTTTTAATTTATCATTTTAAGGATTTCTTTATTTATGTGTTTGGGGTATCCTACTTATAAATTTTATAAAAACTGCTTTTAATATGTAAAACATAAAGACTATATCACAAGTTTTTAGAGAGGATTGTCAAAAATTACATATGAGATAATGGAGAAACCGGTTTTCTTTTATTGAGAAGATTATGGGTTCGAATCTCCATGATTGCAAATAAGAGAAAAACATATTTTGTTTAGTTTAGATTTAATACAAATTAAATAATTAATGACATGTGTCATCTCCTGGTGTGCTGACGTGTCACTCTATGGGAGAGAGTTAGCCATTTTTATAATATAGACTAGGTGATGACCGCGTGTACACGCGGGTATATATTTTATTATATATTTTTAAAATTGTAATCAATAATATATTTTAAGTAACTATACATCTATTTGGTAATAATTTATTTTTATGTTTATTGTTTCATTTACTTTAAAATATTTTAATATTTTTTTAGTTTTTAGATGTTTGTAAAAAAGATAATAGCATAAATATTTTGTTTGTTTTAAAACAACCAAATACTTTATTTTTCCAAAAAAAAACTTGGAAATCTATAGCTTCAGTGATTAATACATTTGCCCTGAAAAAAAGAATGAACTGTGATGTTATTGGAAATTTGAAATTGTTATCTTTGTTTGAGTTTTTCTTATTACAATTATGGGTATGTACCTGATCTTTGTCCTTTAACCGATTACATCTTCTTCATTTTCTTCTCCGGTTGGGGGTTAATGATATATCATGGTTTTTACCCATTTTTGGACCATGATATAAGTGTTTTTATAGAGTCTTTTGTTAGTTTTAGAGTCCTATTAGAGTCTTTACAGGATAGAGAGCATTTGGAGCTTAATGGAGATTCTGGAACTTATTGAATCATTTTGGAGAAGCAGCTGAAGTAATGAAGTCGGAGTGGAATTACACGCAAGGTGTCGATCGACACCATCACCTAGTGTCGATCGACACCAATGAAGACCGCCAAAGCACTCGGATTTCCATCAGAAAAAGGAAATTGTCCCAAGTTTGAAGAAATTACAAGATTGTCCCTGACGAAAATCTTCCTCTATAAATAGTTTTCAGGCATTGTTTAGCCATTGACCTTATCATTATTTTCTGTTTTTGAGACTTAGAGAGAGATTGATCCTGAGCTTTTGGGGAGACAATTCTAACTCATCTGAGCCAGATTTCGAACCC